>JAHREE010000161.1:2305666-2396265 GCA_033628505.1 Tringa tobata
GAGCCACCGCGCAGGCGGCTCCTGACGGCCCCCGTAACTTCGGGGTTTAGCGAACTTGCCGCTTCCTGAGGCGGCCGCTGCGGAAGGGCGGGCGATGAGTGGAGCTTTGCCTCGGTCGGGGGGTCGGTGGGTCTGGCAGAAGGGGCCGCTTTGGGCTGCCCCCTCTGATGGTGCGCCGTGGGTAGCTGCCTGCCTGTAAAGGAACGAGGTGATTCCTGCTGACACCTGTACGAAAGAAGACGACTTCCAATTGTCTGCCCTGGAACTGCCTGTGGTGACTGTAGTCCTGGTGAAACCGGTCGCCCAAGCTCTTGCAAAGGCAGAGGCGGGGACAGGTCCTCTGACAGCACTCACAGCACTGTTAGTGCCCAGGAGGCTATGTCTTGTACTTCTTGGTCCTTTTGGTGACTTTACACGGTGTGAAGCAACTAATGTGACAAAAAAAAAAAAAAAGAGTAACTGAGATTCAAATATGAGTGTATTTCTCAGGCTAGTGAACAGTAGTGAGCACTTCGCGGGTGGGACGGCCCCACAATGTGTGTGGGAACTCGTAAACCTGCCTGAAGTCCCTCTCACATGGCTAATGAAGCTTTTTAGAAACCGTTGAAGACCTCTTGAAAACCTTGGATCGGTGTGAGAGAGAGGTCTGCTGATGGAACTGTTGTTTTCCAGACGCGGTATTATGGCTTAATAGCGGGAGGATGTAAATATGTGAGTATGTGTAGGTTGCTGCTACAGCATGCAGTTGCTACAAAACAATTTATCTTTTTAATAGTAGTTCTTACTACAGGTTTTTCTGTCCTATTAAAAGCATCCCAAAGCATAATTTATTGGCTCCTAAACGTTCATTTAGCATTATCTAGGATATAATCTATGCTGGGAAAAAAAATAAAGTATTCTAAGTACTATTCTGTTCTGAAGTAGGTTGCGAACTGGCTTGCATAGTAAAGAAGATCTTAAAGCAAAACCTTAGTACCTAAATTGGTAATAAAACAGCAAATTAATTTTTGGATCTATTAACCTTCATTAGCTAACCTTGACATAGTTGTGTTAGCCTAGAAAAGAAAACCTCGGTATAGCTCCAAAGGTTGTTTTGTCAGTGCTGTAGGACAAAAATTTTTAAGCAGTTACAAATACTTAAAATACTACGTGCTAAGTTTTCAGATCTCCTAGCAGCCAAAACCTACTTCAGCTTCAATCTGAAGCGAACCAACGGAAAGTTACTAGTAAAATCTGTGTGATGTTATTGCTGGTTGCATGAAATTCTCATCTGCCACTACACGTCTTTTGTATTTACTCATTATGTCAGGGCTTAAATTCTAAGCCTCTTTAGGGAAGTGTTGTGCTGGTAAGAGATGCAAGGCTTAAGGGTAAGCAGTGGTTCCAGGCAGGAGATGCAAGTCACAGCTGGCTGTATTGCCTCTCAGAATTTCTATTCCTTGAAAAATAATCGCTTTTACTGTGTGGGAAACAGTACTTTGGTGGGGGGGAGAAATGATGAATTTGCCTGGGTTTGCGAAGGCATTATACTTTTCCAGTACCTCTTTATTGGTGAAGGGGTTGTTTAATTTTTCATGTCTTTGTAATGCTGGCATTGGTAGGAAACCACAAGGCAGGAATTTCAGGTGAAAGGTACCTGTCCTCCCTTCCAGATTGGGTATCACATTATAAAACAAATAACTATTTGAGCAACTAAATATAAGAAGTTTCGATTCTTTCATGTCTAACAGCGTGAGTTCGCTCACAGTCAAGCTAATACTAAGTAATGGAATGGGTTTGGATTTTTTTTTTCTTTTTTGTACTTAACCATCTTTTTTTTTTTTTTTGCATGAGTTGTAGAATTGCAGTATTTGAATTTAACCTACCCTTTTCCTGTTCAGCTAAGCTTGGTAAGAGATTTGGAAATTAGTAATGAGGACTTTTTCATGTAAACCTAATTTCTTTGGGAACCAGGGTGAAAAATGAAGCCTACGTTGACATTGTAGAAAGTTACTGTAGCTCACTACAACCAATTATACAACCAGTGTCTTGGGAATTCAGAATTTGAAACCACTGTCATGGAACACAAACGTCTGTTTTCCTTTGGAGTTACGTGTTGCCATTTTGTTACAATATTTGAGTACTGTCATTTCCAAAAACCCCAATATTTTGGTAGTACAATTGTCATGGATTATGTAGTTTTTTGCTTTTGACATTCACCCAAATAAGGGCAGCTCATTAATCTTATGTTCTGTAAAACATGTCTTGATGGCACTCTTAGTTTAGTAATGGAAACTGATTATTTAAGGTTTTTTTCCACATAATTTAAAAACCCTTTGAAAAAGGAGCAGTAAAAAGGAATGAGAAAGGGACAGGGAGATCAGTGAAGTTGGAAAGGCAAGATGATGGAGAAAAGGGAAAGAACATTGAAAGGATGATCTGAAGACACAAGCCCTGAACAGAGCTTAATCTGTTTTGTTCATAGTAAAGAAATTAAACACAGTTTCTTTCCCAAATATGTGCGTTTCATTATATTTATTATACTATATATATATTAAACATATGGAAGATACATTTTAAATATATGTATCATACATCATGAGACGAGATTGCAAATAATGAATATGGCAAAAAATGTGAAGGCTAAGGGAGAAAGGAAATAGTCTTTACCTGAGGAGGGACAGAGAAGAGCAGGGGGAGGGAAAGAGTGTGTGTGGACAGGGAATTAAAGCTAAATTGTCTGTACTGTAGATGCTGTTGAAAGAAACAACTGAAATATCCAAAAATAGTGATGCCTCTATTTCAAGAAAGCAATTAAGAGAGACTTTAGAGAAGATTTCTGATTCAAAACTGAGTTTGGTTTTGACCTTATTCTTAAAATATAAATTACACCTTTACAAATTTATTTTTAAATTATCTTATTTGTCTCTGAATTGACATAACATAAATAGTAAAATGCTAGAGCAAGTGTATTCACATTCATAGGAATTTTAAAACCTGTATCTTAGATTCTCAAAATTGTAAACCCATGAACCTCCATACAGGAGTTAATTAAATGTTTTCTTGCTTACTACGTATTTTGTTTAAAGCAGTGTCATATTGCTCTAAGAGTCATAACTTTCTGGTCTAAAACTTGATCATCACCTAGCCCTCAGGTTTAAAGGTATTTTGTTCTTTTCTCTTTGGGAATTCGTAATCCTCTAAGTTATGTGATAGGTTAGGTGATTAGTTGTTTGCTTCTTTCTTTTTAATACAAGAAATATGGCATTTTTTAAGATGACAATTGACTGCGTAAATTGGATCTGGAGTTGTTACAAAACTAGGTTGTTTGCCGCTAGGCCACCTAAATGACTGAAAACAAGAACAACAAAAAAACTCCCCAGAGTATCATGGGTTTATTTTTTCTGACAAACCATATCAAGGTGGTTACTACTATTGTTGAAATTCCCACTGCAGGTAAAAATCACCGAAGAGAATTCACACAGCATCTGTGATTTACCCTGACATAGTAGTTGTCATTTGACAGTCACCTACATAACCCTGTTCTCCAGGTTTAGCTTTGGTGTCAGGTGCAGTAGCGCATCCTTGTTCCGTGTTTTGTGGTGTTGGAAAGGATTCCAGAACCGTGCAGGTGCAGTAGCAATAATTAAGATCACTCATATGCTCCAATTTCTGCTCTCAAATTCTTGTGTCCTGGGGGAAGTGGTTGGGTTTTGACATGATTGGGTTTCAAAACCAGTTAAAGTTAAGAGCTATTTCAAGTAACTGCAGCCATCCATGCACAGTAATACCTAGTTAAACAAAATACCTGATATTTTATTTTTGATAACTTTTTTAAAGCAAACCCCAGTTTTTAATTCTGTATTCTTTAGACTGTAATTTAAAACAATACATACAACACAAGCCAGGTCATTGAAATTACTGAATAGCTGCTATATTTTATTGTTTGCAGCAATACAGACAAAGTAATTGGTTTCTTTTTAACTTTTGCAACAGAAAATAAAATTACCGAAGAAAACAGCCAGAAGATACCCGGTATATGAGCTGTATCTTTATGGGGAAGGGAACTATGCTGAAGAAAACAAAAATCTCCTCTTGACAGGAATTCCAGTTCTCTTTCTTCCTGGGAATGCTGGCAGTTACAAACAAGGTAAGCATTTGGTTAAGTTATAGGTATGTTACAAAGAGCTTTCATATTTATGCATTGCTTAGTGGCAAGAAGTTTTCTGTTTGAAATAACATCAACAGAAGTCATAATCATTGATCATATTATGGTATAGATATCCTTGTTAGTCCATGGTTAATTTCAAGCAGGCAGAAGACTTCATTTTTGTTTCAAATCAGTTGAACAGTTGATCTGTAGAATTTGTCTTGGAGTAACACTTTGGTTTTTGATAGCCAGAAACAGTACCGTTTATTCTGTCCTAGGGCAGCGCTGCACCCTTGCTGTGTTTGTGATGGTAAGTGTCTCGTTGGTTTTGATTTGAGCGAGGGTGAGTGTAGTTATGCCAAATAAAACAAGACCTGAATTTGATTAGAGGAAACTGAACAAGCTCCCATATGTGATGTTAAGTAAATATGTGCTATAGAAATAAGCATCATCTTGTGGCTTGCCTGTAGCTTCATTATTTCCTACCTCTTTATGTGGTGTTTTTTCCTTAGCATCATCTTCTCAATGTACACATAGCCTGCTTTTGTTTTCCATGTTATTCCCTCTTACGCTTCTAGGCTCCACATGAAAAGAAGTAATAGTTTTAAAGCATTTTTATTTTTCATTGTAAATACCAAAGTTACTACATAGAAGAACACGAAGTATTTTGTTTGTTTATTCCAGTATCCGGTATTTCTTGCAGGCTGGGTTTGTCAGACCGTTATTTTTGTTCTCTGAAATGTGCTTTGAAACAGTTAGTAACTCACTAATGATGTTAGTCTAATTGATGTGTATGTATGGGGAAAAACACCGCAGTCTAAACCCTGATGTCTTACTGTGATCATTTTTCCTTATATTCACACTGAACTTAATTAAATTATCTGCTTTTAGAGAACTCTTACAAAGTTTTTTCTTTGAGAACATATCTGCTTAGCTTATAACAAAGTCAAGTATTTTACCAACTTGTACTTTCAGAAAACTTAGACAGACTTGCAGGCACAATAGTATCCAAAGAAGATAACAAACATAATGATTGAGAGAGATACCATATGGATTTTTGTAATTGTGCATAAAGTATTGCCAATCTGAATTGTGCTGTCTCTAAAAACATGGCAGTACATCACAATGTAGGAAATAAAATAATACTTTCGAGTTATCTTAGGAATCAAAAGGAAGTATATGAAGAAAAACTTAAACTAGATGAGCAGAAGTACTATGTATATAATGTGCCCCTTAAGATCAGTAAAAATTGAAATATTTATTATTTGTTTTGAGAAATTGATTTAGGGAGACTGTCAATAAGTTATGTTCATTTTTAAAAATCTTTCTTAAATTGTTCTGCTTTATTCAGTGGCTCAGAGTAGTTTCGGTTTTATGATGGAATTTATGAAAATTTATATTTCTTTCAGAATTTATTGTGGGATAGCACATTCTAATTCTGATACCTAGATGAGCAGAGAAGGTGGTGGTGTTATTTTCTTACTTGTTTAAAATATATTCATATTTGCTGAGCAATGAAGATGGGAGTGTTGCTGCTGCCTTTGCTGAGTCTGTTATTTTGATGTGTTATGGGCTCCAGGGAGACCTTATTGTGGCCTTTCAGTACTTAAAGGGGGCTTATAAGAAAGATGGGGACAAACTTTTTAGCAGGGCCTGTTGCAGTAGGACAAGGGGTAATGGTTTTAAACTAAAAGAGAGCAGGTTTAGACTAGATATGAGGAAGAAATTTGTTACAATGTGGGTGGTGAATCACTGAAACAGGTTGCTCAGAAAGGTGGTAGATGCCACGTCCCTGGAAACATTCAAGGTCAGGTTGGACAGGGCTCTGAGCCACCTGGTCTAGTTGAAGATGTCCCTGCTCATTGAAGGGGGGTTGGACTGGATGGCCTTTAAAGACCCCTTCCAACCCAAACTATTCTATGATCCTGTGGCTTTTGAAACATCTTAATTCATCGTCCTTCATGGCCACTAAGATGAACCTTTGAAAAACATACAAAATTCAGGCTTTAACTAAAAGGTGACGGTCTGGTTTAGTTGTTGGGAATGAACCTGAGATTGGGAGAGTTGAGATCTGAGTTTTATTTAGGAATCTGTCACATGCTTGCTCTGTGATCTTTGGCAATATTCTTGTTCCTTTTACCATGACTTTCAAGGTATAAAATTGTGAGAATGTATTTGATCTTTTAATTACTTTTCAAATAATTTCAAAGGTTTTCTTATTGCTATTACTTTTAGATAGAAATGGCGAAACGATAGCTACAAATTAGATCTATAAATTTCATCATGCTGGGTGTTTGAATGTATGAAGTAGTTCATAAATATTACTTTTCCATTTCATTAACTTTGCTGAAATTTGTTGAATATGTAAATTTCTAAAGCAGGCTTCTCTGAAGGAGGATTCTGTAGGCTGCAGGTCTCTCAAATTGTTGCACTGTAGAAGAATCTTCCTTCTGTGTGCTGGATTTGGGCACCCCTTTCTGGCGATCATTAGTTCCTTTGCAAAAGTATATACTTGCTTTTGGGACTCCCTCTTTTATTTTCTTCTTTCCCTATCATGCTTTTTTATTTGCAGCCGTTACTGTTCCCATCCTGCCATGTCTCCATGGAAACTCGGGGACAATTCTGCACTCAGAAGGCTGTATGAAATAGCAGCTGGAGTTAGATGGAGAAGACTGGTCAGAAGCAAGACCTTGTAAACAGAACATCTCATTCCTCAAGATTTTAGGTAGAATAAGTGTCCTTTGGGGTTTGTTTTTCCAATCCCCCATACATATCTTTGTGGTATTTGGGAATGTTTTCCTGGAGTTGATGGTCTTCAAAGGAATTTTGGGAAAGCTTAGCAGTAGCAATGAAGCTAGAGTTGAAGTCAAGACTGCTTGTTTCGCCGCTTTGTCCTGGTGGCAGTAAGAAGGTGCAAATGAGATGAGAAGGGCATCCCTCAGATGAAGGAACATAATCCTTGATCTTTATTTTGCCATAAAATATCTCTGTAGTCAGCAGTAAGCTAGGTCACATGGTTAACTGCCATTAGTATACAGCTCTTGGTAACCCAATCCAAACTTTCATCTCCTCAGGTCTGTTCTTTTCTAGATTCTTTTGTAAGCTCGTTACGATATGTTTACTAATATTTTTTTTACCAGAGGGATTCTTATAAAAGTAGGAACTAATGATTTCTTTTCTCATTTTACGGTTCAGTTCTGACAGTGACTGGCTGATACTTTTGCCCTGATTGTTTATATCTGCAAATCTGTTTTTGTAAAACAACCGTGATGGCATATTAGGAAGTGATTATTTGCTTTTGGATGTCCTTTTCATCCTTTTTTTTTACTTCTGTAAATGACTTGAGATGAACAATGGATTTAAGATAACATTTGTTTCTTAGTAGATTATATATTTATGTCTTTCTTTACTAATGATGGTGCTAAGCAGTGACTACTAGACTGTTCTAATTAATATGGTTTCTTTTCCTAGTACGTTCGCTTGGCTCCATTGCACTTAGAAAAGCAGAAGATGTGGATTTCAAGTATCATTTTAATTTCTTCAGTGTCAACTTTAATGAGGAGTTGGTTGCATTGTATGGTGGTAGCCTGCAGCGACAGACCAAGTTTGTGCATGAATGCATAAAAGTAATTCTTAAGTTGTACAAGGTAAGTGGTTACGTATGCAAAATAATGTGCTTGTACTTTGGAATGGGATTCTGGGCTGCCTTTTCTGCTGGAAAATTGAAGAATGATGAATAAGGGAGTTAGACTTTATAATGCGTGTGTAATTTAATATGATGATAGTGCAATAGAGAACTGCGTTGCTCTTGAATAGATTTTTAATGCCTGTGGGAATCCCAGAGCCACAGTGTTAGTTCCTGTGATTGTGTTTCTAAGTAAATACTTCCATGCACAACATATGCTTTTTTTATAGTAGAGATGTAAACTTTCCCTAGCTTATTAAAATACTAGTATAGTGTCACTTTATATCCAGTTCTGTCTAGGAAAGCTCTTTGATAGCCTGAGAGTCTCAGAAATTACAATGAGCTGAAGTTTCTTATGCTTCCCTGGGGTATATAATATTTCCTTTTGAGCTGCAAACTTCACATTAAGCACACTTTTTTTTGAGATAGCAACTAAATTTATATTCATTTTGTAAACTTGTGAAGTTGATACTAGTTATTATTATACTTGAGAGGACAGGAGTTAATTTTGGGGGAAAAATGTATAACTGATAACCATAGTTCAATGTCAAGTCTGTTTTTGCAAATCTATTTTTGATGTGTCTAATTACTGTTTGCTCTCTGCTTAAGGATCGAGAATTTGCTCCAACTAGTGTTGCAATAGTAGGTCATTCCATGGGTGGTCTCGTTGCAAGAGCATTGCTTACTCTGAAGAATTTTAAGCCTGAACTTATAAATCTCCTAATTACACAAGCCACACCTCATGTTGCACCTGTAATGCCTTTAGACAAATATCTTACGGGTAAGTATTGCAGGTTATCTCATTATATTGTATCTCTTTGTTGATCCTCTCAAGCACTGATGGGTGAGATTCTTGCAAATCAGCAGCAAAATGTGCTGTTTTGTTGTTTACTGTAATTATTCTATTCCTTTGTTACTCGGGTGGTTGTGTGCGGGCACTAGGATACTGAGAAAAAACAAGGTGTCATAACATGAGTTATGTGGACTTGAGCTTGTGGGCAGGGCCTGGAACTCTCAATAATTCGTAATTTTAGTAAGTTGCAGAGCATCTTACTAAATTTGTAAGATCTCCATCAAATAACATTTTTTCTTTCTTTTTTTATAAAACTTGACCTCTGTAGTGGCTTCCTTTAGCAAATACATTGCCTAAATAGAGTTGTCAAATTTAATGTTTGTCATGCCCAAAAGTTTGGGGGAGGGTGTGTGAGAATATTAAGTGTAGATGTAATATTTTACGTACTATACTGTAGATATAATATTTTACACATAACACAAAACAGAGGTCATATTTGCTGCTCACCTAAATAACTGTTGCATAAAAAATGAAGTATAATCATTATGCATGTACTATAGACTTCTTGAAAAGCTAGATTTGACTAAACTATACTGATGAAATATATGCACAGTGATAATGTGTTGCTGCATGTAGATATTAAGGGAATTGATGAAGGGAATAGACATTTATTTTCATTATTCTCTGTGGCACCCAAGAGGAATGGATTATCTTTAGCTGCTGAATTTGATTTATTGTGCTTGTATTAATTCTCTCTCCTACAATTGATTGCAATGCAATACTTCTTCCTTGCTGACTGTTTCTGGATTCTGTCTGTCCTTAAAATAAATCTGTGGTTTGCTACTCAAACAATATATGTGCTTAGCTGATACGGAAGGTGTAAGTTTATCTGTCTTTCCCAGCTGCTACTTTCTGGAGGTTAAAACAATAATTTTCCATTTTCCTTCCTTATATAAATCAAAGCTTGAATGCCTCCAGGGGGGTTTACAGAAACTTTCAGTTAAATATTTCTATAGCTTTGTTGCATATCAAGTAGACTTATGGGGAAACTGTGATTGATTTTAATATATTTTATAGATTTTTATACAGCTGTAAACAATCATTGGATTCTAAAGGCCCAAGATTT
The DNA here is from genome assembly GCA_033628505.1 of Tringa tobata. Classification (NCBI taxonomy): domain Eukaryota; kingdom Metazoa; phylum Chordata; class Aves; order Charadriiformes; family Scolopacidae; genus Tringa; species Tringa tobata. The sequence continues at coordinate 2,315,400 of JAHREE010000161.1, forward strand.
AAGAAATTTAACTACTCTTTCTGTGGCGGGAGGATTCAGAGATTACCAAGTTCGTTCAGGACTGGCTTTTCTACCAAGATTGAGTCAACATGACAGTGCCTTATCTGTTGTGGTAAAAAAGCAAACTATTTTTTTGGTTTTGCATGGAGCTTTGTTAGATAGCTGTTTATGTAGTGCATGTATCGGTGTCTAATTGTAGTCTGTGTGCAGCATAGTATAACTACATATGAAAATACTACATGAGAAAACACAAAGCAGACAGTGTACAGTTGTAAAACCATGAATAGCTGATGTTATCTAAAAGAGTGTCCACTGGAAGAGGATATGTTGGGGTGGATTTTAATCTTTTACTGCTTGGTACTGTTTCTTCTCACCACCTTCTTGCAGCTTTTTAGTTTCAGAACTCAGGTTTTATTTTCTTGTGTTTTTACAGGAGATGTGTATATGGCGACTGACAAACATGCAGTATAGGAATAGACTGCTGGTTTAATTATAAAAAGACAACTTTGGCTTCAAGCCTTCTTTTTCTATTTACTGTTTTTCAAAGAAATTGGGAATAGAAAGGATCTACTGGATTATCAAGTCCAGTCTTCTGCTCTTGCAGACATCTGTCTCCTTCCAAAACTAATCAGCAACATCATGGAAGCAGTTAGGTTTGTCTTTCCATCCCCCTGCCATCAGCCTGTTCCCAACGTGGAAGAAGCTGGAAAACACTCCTCAGTAGGAAGAAAATTGGTGATTTCCAACTTCTGTTCACTGCACAAGTCAGCTTTTAAATGCCTTTTGGCATCAACTTGAAGTGTTATCTGAAGTAGTTGTTATTCCTGTGGTGTTTACCTCCCTGTCCATCGCACAGAAAGCTGTCTATAAATAATCTCAGCTCTGATGCTGCTAGGCTAAGAGGATTAACTCTGTGTTCCCTTTGTCCTAGTAACCATTCTCTGCATCTGCTCTACCTTCATTTCTCTTGAGTGTTGGTGACCACAATTTTGCATGAGATCTCATGTGTAGTGGTACCAGTTCTTTCATGTGGTTTTCTATTTTTTTGGTTTGGGGGTTTTGTTTTGGGGCCTGTTTTGTTGTTGTTGTTTGGTTTTTTGTATCTTCCTGGCTGTAATGTATCAATAGTTCATAGCTTACTTGATTCAAGTTATACAGCTAGGTGATGAGCTCCATTTATGGGAGCTATTTTTGATATTATTAGCCCCTAAAATGCAATACACTTATATAGATGGATAGCTTTAGACTGTCCAGTTCTTCCTGCGTGGTCTTCTGATGCTCCTTTCTGTTGAGGATGCCCTTGCTTTTTCAGCAGCAGCTTTGCTGGCATGCTTCTTTTCTTGTGTGCCAGGATCACTTATTAAAATAGTAAGATTATTCATAAAAGCAGTCTTTGAAGAAATTTTGGTAAGTTTTCTCCGTACTATTATTTGCCCTTCCACCATTAGACTCTGCTGCCTAAGATAGAAAGCTTAGTCATTTTGTTGCACAAGTCCTGTTTTACAAGTCCTTCAGCACTTGTAAGATTTTTGACTGAAGAATGTCATTCTATTGTATCTTAGTCCTGCAATTCTTAACATAAACACTGCTCTTTTTAGTAATTGCACAAATATGTTTAAATAAGGAAAGGGGAAATGCCTACTTAGAATTTTAAAATGTTGAACATGAGCAAAATCTTAACTTTTTTCCTTTCCCAAACAGAGCTCTGCTGTGCCTAGAGCTTGGGCCTCAACAGACCATCTCTCCATAGTGTGGTAAGCTAATGAACAAAGGTTAATTGACTAACCATACATCCGTCTGTTCTCTACTGTTATCACTTTATATGATAATGTTACTTCAGCACAATATTATTACAATGTCTCTTCTGACCACTTTTATTCCCCTAGATATTTCCTTTCTAGATTTAATTTTACTTATTCTGCCTTCTAGGTGCAAAGAATTGATCCTGGCTACCATTAGAGCTCTTTTTGATCTCATAGATGAAAATACAAGGCAGGTTTGTATATGTGGTCTCCTGTATATTTCCCCATCACACTTTTTTCTTCCATCCCAGAATGCTAGATTGGGACAATTGTCATCCTATTAAACAGAAAACTCCTTTTTGGTTACTGTAAGTCATGCTGAGAAAATTATTGCTGTTTTGTACCAGTGACTGAATAATTCTTTGTGTCGTTTGACCAATGTGTCAGAAATAATTGGGTGTTAACCCAGTTTTTATGATTGACTGCTTGATGCTTTATATCTGGGGTGTGGACTGAACTTTTCTTTCATAATGCAGCAGGTTTAGTTGACCTTGCAGTAGGATAAGCAAATTTCACTAGCTGCGTGGCTTTGAATGTGACCTCTCAATGTGTGTTTGAGCCTCCTCTGACTAGTATACAAAAGGGGGAAAACTGATAGTTAACTCAGACATAATACTTCTCCAATTTCCCCATGTGTTGTCATCACAGTGGTCAGCACCAGCGTGTATTTGCGGTGCTCTTTTGCAAATTACACTTACAAAAATAGAATGCAAGGAAAATACTAGCATATTTGTTTAACTCCAGCTAACGTTATTTATTGCTTTTCTGAATAAACACCCTGTATCTTTTTGAGAACTGTTGGAGAAATCTCCCATTGTACTCTGTTTTCTTTCTGAAATGTTATGCAGCAATAAACATGAATTGGAATCAAGGTCCGAGGTTGAAAATATGTAAGAGCAGAGCCCCAGACATAGAAAAGGAAGGCTTCCAGGTGTTCTTTTTGAGGCTGTTTGGGGCAAACTTCTCTAGTTTCTTATGTGTACTCACTTTAATGTGTGATTTAGAGAGACAAAAAGGGGGTACAGTAGTTCTGGAGTGTGCTGGCAGTTTGCTGGAGGGTAAAGCTTTTCAGACATCAGTTGTAATGGCCACAATTTTTAAAAGCTGAATTGGACAAAAATTACTCCTGTAAATTTGAGTAAACCAATCAACCAAAAAAAAAACCCAAATGAAAGCGAATCTCACTGTAGCTTTACAGCTATCTGGATGCTTGAAATATTACAAGATGTAGTAAGCTGGTTTTGTGAATTCAGACTAGTAAATATAAATGAGAACTTTTCCTAAACTCTGATGTGTGTTATTTCAGGAAGAATGCATGTATGTCTAAAAGGAAGTTTAATAGAATGGTTTCCTTTTGTTCAGAGTAGGCAAGCATATTAAACTCTGTAGTTTAAGCTATGCTTCGTAACGTGTGTAGACTTTCTGTATTGCAGTGATTGACTATTGATGGCACGTTATTTGTTCAGATTGTTGAATTTAGAATAGGAAGTGTATCATGTCTTCTAACAATCTCTCCTGCCTCTCATCCCAAAAACTGCATTGCAAGCTTTGGTCATGGGGTGATTGTACATCACACAAACTGGTAAAATAAAATTTGACAATGTGTTCTTTTTTTAGATAACTGAGGATCCAAAGAAAAGAATGGCTGTACTGAATCACCACTTTGTGAGACACCCTGCAAAGATGTTTGAGGAAAATCCTGAAGCTTTTACAGAACTCACAGGTGTGCAGCACGTTTTTGTTTTTTTTTTTTGAACAGGATTCATTGATACTCCTTAGTGAGAAGATTAACTATTAAAAACAAACAAACAACTTCTGGAATGCATTTTGTCTTTCTTCAGACATTGCTAAAATAATACATCGGTTATAGACGTAAGCTATCAACTTTTGTGTGGTTTCAGCACTAAAAAGATTAAAAGCGGTAGGAGCAAAAGTCTGTCACACTTACTACGGCTTAGATTCTGGGGGACGAGCAGGACTCATATTTACACCAGGGTGTCCAGTGGACAATCTCAGAAACTGGGAATAGCAGGATGTCAAAAGTACTAATCTATGCTTGCATCCCATGCTTGCAAGAGGGATAGTATGAGTATTGTAGAGCCATTGTGTTAGTTTTGTGCTACTCGTTGAAATCCTGAATATTCAGATCAGCTTCACCAGTAAGTTCCTTTTTTTCATGACATGGCAGGGTAAAAAGAGGTTGTGGAATTGGTTTGTTTGTTTGCCATTTTGAGGGTGAGTTTTTGGCAATAGGGAGAAATATGTTTAAATTGGATTTTGTGTTAGGAGCTTCCTGTTTGTGGTGACCTCTTGACACTTAGCTAAATTTGTCCTGAATTTGTTACTCTAGTTACAGAGGAGAAAGATAATAACTTTTTTGCATGACAGTTTGCATTGTTTGTGTCTCTGACCTCTTCATTATTCTGTCTTATTCTTTTTCTCCAGACATATCTTTATGCTGCTTTTAAACTGCTTTAAACTGCTTTAAACTGCTACTTTTTTCTTATACATGTTATTCACTTCATCATTGACTTGCTTCTACACAAGTTTCTGTACTAGTTTTCTTAAAAGGCTGACAGAAACGAAGACTGGGACTGTTTCTAATGTTGCTTCAGCTTTAATCAGTCACCTAGCCTGTAATTACATTAGTATTATTCAGTTTCTTATTTGGTTTGTTGCCTTGAGAGCTTTGTTTCAAGATCCATAGGGTTTTGATTTTACAATTACTATGTAGCCATTGAATCCTAGGGTTTTGCTGTTTCCTGTGAAACTGATGATTACTGTTGCATGTAATTCTAAGCAGTAGCAATCATTATAAAGTTTATGAGCATTTACAGATACAAGGTAAGACCGTGGCTATGAATAAAAAATAAAGATAAGATTTTGGAGAAAAGGAAATAGTTCCTGCAGTGTGGCATATAAAAACATATTTATTTGTAGGAGCCTTCAAGTGGATTACAGTCAAAGCCTCGAAATGGACTTACTCATTTTACAATGTAAGTAACATTTTATTCCTCATTGTGTTTTTATGGCTTTTGGTTGGTTGTTTGTCTTTTTTTTAACTAATGAGCAATCTTTTTTTCTTTTAAGGATTCTGATGGAAAATATTTCACATTTCCACTTGCAAGCCACAGAAAATCATACAGTCATGTTTACTGTGAAAACAGTATGTTGGTGAGAAAATACTTCTTTAATTTCTGGAATTTGTCTATAAAGCTGTATTTTTGCAATTTAGATTTGCTGCAGTTTTAAGACAGTTTAATGAACAGTTGGAATTACTGACATCCGTTTACATTCACAGTCTAATACATTGTGCTAGATGTACTTCCTCTTTTACCATGTTACAATTAGTGTTCAAGACCTGAAACCTTCAATGCCACCTGAACCTCAGATGTTTTATTTTTTACTCTGGTTAGCCCCAGATTACTTCCTCTTTTAATTTAGTGCAGCTCTCTATTGATGGTTTTGAATTAAGAAGTTATTTTTAGTGCTGCCAGGATTCAGCCATACTGCTAATTTAGGAAAGCTGTTTATAGGTTTGCTTTCCCATAATAAAATTTAAGTGAGTCTAAAAGGCTACAGAGACCTTCCACTTCACAGTGGAAGCGAATGGAAGCCAGATGAGAAAACAGCACTTTCTCAGCTGTTTCCTCTACTGGGAGGCAATAATGTGCATTTCTCATAGTTTTCACTCCAGACATTCAGCCAAAATGTTTTCAATTTTTTTTTTTAATATTTTTCGAGAGGAATGAATGTAATCTCTTGGCAAACTGTAGATGGATAGATATGCTTTTCAGAACTATGTATTTTAGATTAGTAGCTAGAAAAATGAGATGCTTTTCCATTCCATCCCTGTTACTACTCCTCCCCTTACCAAAGAAGGGGTTCATACCACTATTGTGACAAAAGATTGAGTATTCTCAGGACTTTTCTAATTTTCCTTCCCAGTAGCACCTTCAATATTTACACATTTATTGTGATCTTAGTTGTGTGTTAATAGGGTAACTTTTGCCTTTGCTATATGTTAAAGACAGGACTAGTACTGCCTGAGGAGGAGGAGGTGCAGATCGATGTCTGAGATACTTGCATCACGGTGATACTGCTTCAGAACACTTAAATGCTTAAGGAGGAGAGCAGGAGAGCATTAAAAATCTAAAGCATTCCTCAACTACTTAGGATAGTACCTCGAGATGTTTCTTTCATCTAGGAAAGATTGAACTTTACATCCTGCATGAAGGCAGATTTTTTTTTTTTAAAGAGTAACGATGAAAGTTTGTTTGCTTAACCTTGTACTTGTTTTTAGTAAACATATTGATTCATAACTAGAGAAGGTGGCAAATAGAAGTTATTTAAAATGGTTTGCAGAAAACCCCATTATCATATTTCCCCACTCATATTTCATCTTTCCATCCTTGTAACTGTAATTCCGAGATTATGATATCAGACTTCTAATGGAGGATATCTCTTGCTGTTAACTCAGAAGTCTGACTTCATTGTGAAATGAAGAAAAAAAGTTGGTGGGTATCTTTCGTTATAAATAATAGAGGAAATCTAAGAGGGACTGTTTTTATCATCACCTTCACTTTTACACTTCTGCATTTGACATTATTAGAGTTTGGTCACTATAGTGATGGCTGCTGCAGACACACTTAATAGAAAAGAAGTGAGATGAAGAAGGAAGTTTGTTCCTCTTCTTAGTAAGTTAATTGCACCAAGGTTCTGCTATCAGAGGATTTTCAGAAGAGTTGCTGAGATCTGGCGTGCTGAAACAGTTCGCATATAGAAATTTTGGAGAAGATTATCAGCATTAACTCCTACATTGTTTGGAGTAAAGAATTGCTATTTTTAATATATTTATAAATAAATCACACATAGCTAATGTACTATTTTATGGTATTGATTTTACAGGACACAAGTAGCTGGATTTATGGCTGTGTCAACAGTAATTCATCCATGTGGTAAGTATAAACAGTTCCTGTTCTTTATTCAAATGGATCTTGTGAGACAGCATTTGAATTTAAAGCATGTGAAATATCCTTCTTAGGAAGGAAGAGATTAGGAAGAAAAATAAAATTCTTACTGTGAATAATTCATGCTTTCTGTATCGCCAAGAAAACAGGAAAGAATAGTTTTTCTCAAAACTACAGCATGATTACAGAATAAAATAGGTGACCTTTTTCTTCTCTAAGCTATATTATTGACCTTCGTAGCAGTGACAAGTTCCTCCTGTTGCTGTCTTGTGGACACTACGTGCTGTGCAGGATTCCTAAATTGTGTTTAGCTTCTCTTTGGAATCCTATCACAGAAGACATCAAATGTCACTCAGAGTCTTCAGAAGAGTGGATTGAAACATCTATTTTTTTCTTATTCCAAAATTGCTGTTGTCATATGAAGAATACTGAGAAGAGGGAGTTATTTAGTGACTATTTGAATCAAGTCATTACAGCCATTACAAAACTTAATTTAAAGCACTGGCTTGGCTTACGTTTGTTAACTAAGCTCAAAGGAAATTCAATCTACCCTTCAGGTTGTGGAAAGCTTCCAGGTGGAATTGGTTTAGCATAGTATTTATCTGTTCTGGGATCTGTGCTGGGGTGTATAGCCACAGAGTCTTGTCTCCAGCCGATAGCCAGATGTCATAATTACTTTTTCCTGATCTGAGGAGAAATTAACTGTTACTTCTTTATATAACCTTTGATCAGCATCAAATGCAGCTTAACTTAGTTCAGGAGTGCTACCTAAAACCTCATCTAATAGTAGTGGTTTTGCTGTGGACTGTGTCTTGATGTCATGTAACATTATTTAGAGAAACAGGAGTACCCTAGTATTCTAAAAATTGAAACTTAAAATGACTGAATGAATGTGTTACAGTTCAGTGTGTTGACTTAATATAAGTACACAGCATTTTAGAACTGCTGTTAGCTCTGCAGCAGCTAACAAAATTTTTGGTTTAGGTGTTCCCGTAAGAAAAATTGATACTTTTGATGTTTAAAAGATGCTAATAAAACTATGTGCTAATTCAATGCCAGCGCTGTTTTAGCTCATTAAGAATTTTCAGTATGTGTCTGAAGTTTCATGGCTAATAAACGCTGAATGTTTTGTGTATACAGAGTTAGAGCTTTGCTTAACTTGTTTTGGCAAAACCAAGATTTGCAGTATCTGAAATGATTAAATGATTATAGTTTGATAAATTACTATGGTAGCTAACTGCAGTAGACCCAAATTTGTTCTCAATTTAAACTCATGTGAATCCATATATATAGAGAGAAAAGCTGGCTATGTTAATCCACTGTCATAGCATAGTGCCTGCATAATGAATATGCTCATCCTTTAATGTGCATGAATTTTTACAGCCTGAAAGCTACTGATTTATCCTGGAAAGCTGAATTACTTCCAACTACCAAGGTAAGTATTGTACATAACTTGTAAGTGGGAGAGGTGCTTTGCAGGGTAGTTGCGTGTCATGGGAGAAGGATCTGTTTACAGTATTGGAACATGTGGTTGTATTCCAGAGGAAGGGGGACAAGAGGTGGACGTCTGGGAACTGGCCAGGGGGAAGCTAAGGGGTATATTCAGTAATGGCTTTTTTTTTATTTTTTTAAGGTTGTAATACTGAAACTTCAGGACTACCCTTCTTTGTCCCACATTGTTATTCAGGCACCACCCACAGTTGACAATAAGGTAAAAAAAAAAAAAAGGAAATGGAGAAATTGCTTGCTTAGTGTGTTCATAGCTTTCACATGCTATGACAGAAGGAAAAGAAAGTGTATTTAATATGTGCTAAGTGATTTTGAGAAATCATAGACCTACACTCCAGTGTGGTTTGAAGGTACCTTTGTTATATTCTGTCACCTCAGAAACACTTTCATTTGATAAAATGCCAAACGCAAGGCATGAATAGTACTTGAAATATACAAAGTGACAGCTTTCAAACCAGTTCTTAGAGTTCTCGTTGGAGATTCTAATGTTCTTCTTCCTTGTTTTTCTTAATATTCTGATTGCATTCCTGAACATTTATCTTTTTGAACAGTTCAGTTCTCTTATCCAGGGTAGCAGAGAATGCTCTAGATAATTGAAGATACCACTTATGGATTCTTGGTTACAGATACCTATTCAAGCTCTGAGACCACAAATAACGTGGTAGACTGAATTGTGCAGAGTTTGATAGTTCTGAATCTCAGAGATGAGGTGGCTATCTTTGTGTCAACGCCTCTCAGGATCCCAGTAAGAGGAACACTTGCAGTGAATCCAAGCAGACTTACATATTACCCAGCTGGGTCTGGCAGGCCTTTCTAGTTAGTCCTGAAAATGGCAGAACACGAACTTGAGTTTAAAGTTTAAGTAGATCTGACATTCCTTTCTGCAACACAATTCCAGTCTCTTTATCTGTAGTATAATAATTCCTGATCCAAGAAATTACTCGCAGGTGAAGTGATTGTAATGCTTTTCTATGAGTGTATCTTCAGATAGTTGTGACTGAGACATCTTGCAGTTAAATTAGTAATATACAACATTCTTGATAAGCAAAGATATAAGAGAGATCACTTGTGAAATGTAACCTGCAATGCTGCAGTCCACTGTTAAATCTTGGAAACTACCTTTAAACAAATGCTGGATTTACAATGGGATGGAAAATAATTTTCAAGTGAACTAAATACTTATTAGAGATGGACAGCTCATACCTGCTGGATACTTTGCTTTGCTTTTGCACAATTAAACTTCAGGACAAAAATTAAAGGTTCTTTTTGCTTAGGAAACTGTATCCAGAGTTTGGACACTCTCCTTTGCAACAGCCCCAGCCCTAAAAAAGATGGACCTGAGAAGGAGGGGTATGAAGTGGGTCTAGTTGTTCTCAGCTATTTGAACAGCTTTTTGAAGGCTGCTGCAAATGGGCGAGAGACAGAGTAACCTGGAAGTTAAGCTTAAGCTCCCCGAATTGTCCTGCTGTGTAGAGGAACAAATTACCCCCCGGTCCCTGTTGGTGGAGTGTGGAGAAGTGGCTTTTCAGTATTTGTGTCCTATACTCTGTTTGAGCCCATGAATAGAATTTGGCAAGTGCAAAGGCTTGTGCTTGTTTTAGATCTGTGTTTAATATCCTGAATTGCAGTACACTTTGGACTGTGAATTCTTCAAAGAGGATTCCAGAACATTACAGCTTCCTGTAACGCATCTTTTTTCATTTGGTAAGTATAGCATATTACTTTTGGGAAAAAATGGAAAACTATTATTACTAACATTTGGATAACAAAGTTGCCTAAAAACTCCAATGGCAAGGGAGGTTTTGGAGGGGTGGTTTTTACTAAAGTTAATACTGCTCTAGTTAGTAAGAGACAAAGAAATGAAAAATGTGGGGATTTTGACTAACAGTTAGAGAAGCATATAACCCCCCTGGAAAAATATCTGAAGACGTAATGAGTTCTCAAATAATTTATCAAATATGTGAAAATAATACATCCTTTACAGGGCTTTCTTCAAGCAAAATTCTTTTAAATTCAACTGGCTTACTTTACAATGTACAGCTCCAGCACTTTAACCAAGTAAGAATGGTACTTAATTATTTTAGCTAACATAACCACTGTTTGGAGAATATAAGTGATATTTTGTTTGGTTTTATGTTCTAGATATATCAAGCTTTCAAAATTTATATAGAGAGCCGCTGCCAGTCACTCAAAGGTAAATATGTCTTGTCTAAAGTATAAATTTATAAAACAAAGCTTGTTGAAAATTCTCAAGACTGAAGCTGGTGGGGGAAAGAAAAAAAAGTCCTCTCATGCAACGCGGTTTAGGCAGTACTGTTAAAATCGGCTCAAGTGTCTCACTTCCCACTTTTTGTTAAGAAGGATAGTTCGAAGAAAGTGTGGAATTAGTCCACATATGTTTGCTTTTCTTACTTCCCAGCAAGGGGAAGTTGAACTTTAAGCAGGATTCTGCATTACGTTGAAAATGTTTCTCAAGAATAGCACATTTGGCTGGGATTTTATTTGCTAATTATGGGACTCAAATTTGAATGTTGAGCTACATGAGCTTAAACGGAATGGCATGCTAAAGGACTTTGCCTCAAAAAAAAAAAAAGAGAAAAATGATGGATTCATTAGCTTGAGGTTACAGCTTTCTCATAACTGTCCTGCCTTTAAACATTGATGTCTCACTGTCTTGTTCTGTAACAGCAGGAGTTAAAAAATGTCATTTTTGCTCCATGTTAATTGCACTGATCTGCATTGCAATGTGAATTGCAACGTAACTGCGAGCTGTTGTTCTACGTACCACCTTTGTTTTACTTGCAGTGTAGTTTCTGTAGACAGTTGCCACATCTTGTTCTTAATTAACTTTAAATTTTTTAATTCTCTTCTATTTCAGAAAGAAAACCTAGTGTTTACAGACTTCATATACCTTGGTCACATGAAGACTCGATAATTGTAGCGAAGTAAGGAATTTAACAATTATACCTAACTTTTTGATAGGTTTTCGAAGAATGTTTACATCTTGTGGTAATACTTCAGATATGAGACAACTTCTCCAGTCTAAAGTGTTTGGCTTCTGCATCTTTTCCTCATTTTCCCTTGTTGACAGGTGGTTTTGACTTAATGAGAGTATCTACTAATTGTTTGTTTAATACTTCTCACTGATTTTCTCTAAAAGGAAGTAAATTTTCTGGTCTGAAATTCTCGGCATGATCTTTGACCCCCTCATGAGTGGAGAATAGAGATGCTGCTCTGAATGCTGGCTTCTTTCCTTGAGTTTGGATCATGCAGCAGCCCTGAGTTGCTTTAGCAGCATTGTCCTGGCAAAGTCAAATGATAGAGCTTAGAATATGTGTCACTCATGAATCGCAGTTGAATAACCTGAGTTTATTTTAGAGGACTGGAAAACAGTCTTCCTTGTTTATTTCAGAGGTCTTAAGGATACCTCACTATTTTTTCCCCCTGTATTTTCTAACAACATGATACTTGCAGGAAAATGAATTGTATTCTTGAGAATCTGCCTTTCCCATTCTTGTCACTCAGCACATTTACATGTTTTATGAGGTATTGTGCACGCTAATGCTAAACTTGTCTGTTTCCGTTAGTACCGTGCCCCTCAATAGTTCAGAGGACAGTGGATTGAGAAAGTTATGTAGTTCTTTGTGGTGGGATAAACAAGTTCATTATACTGTTTCGTTCTTAGCTTGAAGTGTTCTGTTTTATGTGCATTTGTTGAAGACTAAGATACGTTTGGCTTTTTTTGATTATAAGGACAATTACCAATACAATACAATAAGGACAATTACCATACAATAACGTTGATGTTTCAGAGTTCCATCTCTTACTGAGATTTCTGCAAAGCTGCATACAGCTCAACCTGAAAATGACAACAGGGTTCCAGAGTTAAATATTTACTCTTCCTCAGACTGTCAGTATGAAGTGAGTAATAAAAATTTATATTATAGCTATTTGCATCACTTTTGAATAATTCAGTCTTTTAAAACGTGTAGCTAATTAACCAAAATAAATACTAAGCGAATCTAAAAGTGGGTTGTTTGGGCTTTTTGTAAATGTAATGTATGCTGCAAATATTTTCAACAGCTGGAGTACTATTGAAAGTTGGCCTCTCATTTCTAAGAAAAGCTTTAAAGCATTTGTTTTTAAAAATTCAGTAGTAAGCTGTTGTACATTTTACTTATGGGATTGCTGAATTCCAATACTTAAGTTGGCTTCTTAAAAATAAAAGTATTTTGTACTTATTCTTAGCATTGTATAAAATAATAAAATATTTGTTTTTTTTTTTTTTTTTAATCAAGGTAATTCTGAAGACATCACTTGTACAGATTCTTGGGCAAGTAAGAAAACTTTCTAGTACTAGATTGTCTTTAATGTCCTTAGCATCTGTAGAAGTTTTCCCTTCTTCCCTTCCCTACTCTGGCATTTCAAATTCCTTCTTGATGCCAAGAGGAACACAATTCAATGATCATTTAAAAACCTTGTCACTTGGCAAGGCATCCCATCCGGATAAATGCCAGGCCTCAGTTTTCAGAGGATTGGAGAAGCACGCTGGCTCTAAAGAGCTATTGTAAGTAGCTCTGTTGAGCATTTGGCTTTGGGGTTAGCCAGGTATCTGTAAAGGGATGACACTGTAGGTCACTTTCACTTTCTTGCCTGATGAGTCAGTAGTGCTAAAACTTTTAAAATACATTTGGCATCAACTAGAAGTTAGCAAAAAAAGTCTAAGTAGATCCATATGCTCCTTTTCAACAAATTTTTGATTATCAATGAAGAATATATTTCGACATTGGTATCAGTAAAAATAGACTTGCCATCTGCAATTTTATGATTCTAAAAAGTAATTAATTTTCAAGCACCTAAGTGTAGTGCAAGCAACTGGCAAGTTGCTCTATTTGAATGTATGCATTTATATCAAGGATTTTTCATTTTGTTATTGTTTTAGGAGAATTTCTGTGCTATTGTATATTAATCAGATATCTCGTCATGATTTGGGACAGTGGAAGCCAATTAACACATATGAAATTCTTTGCCCAAAAGCATATATAACTACATGCAGGTTTTGCTTGGAAAATGTACTTTTACTTTTTTAATTTATTTTACTGAAATACCATTTGTACCATTAACATGCTACTGTGTTCATATTTGTCTTGACTTGAAAAAAAGGCTTCATGTGTTTATCAAAACACATTTAATTAGCCATTTATGAGATCTGGGGATTTTCCGTCTATAACATTAATTGCTAATGGTGGCTGTTGAATACTTATACATCAAAATGAGAAACTATTTGAATCTTTTAAGAAAGATTTTTTTATTATTATTATTGTTATTATTTTTTTCTTCCCCAATCACTGGATCATACTGGATTGGTGATAATGTTTGTGTGTGTTTTTTAAAAATATACTTATACATATAAATATAAAGGTGTATATATATAAAAATCCTTATCTTTCAGATAATAAGGTTCCATGCTGGCGCTCTTCCTGTCTATGTTGTTTCTAACATTCTTCTTACTTATGGAGGACAATTGAGCACATTGATATCAACAGGTAGCTTTCTAGAAAAATGTATTTTTTTTGTCACAATTTAAAGAGATTACTTATCCAATGTACTGTTGAAAGAGTAGCTAGTTGTGAATTTTTTAAGCTAAGTATCATTGAACTTGTGCAAGTACTTGGATCTATGCTCTTCAGTTTCAGTTTTCTTTGTTGGTGGTTCTCCAGGGTTGTGTTGCAGCAGAATTTCTGCAGTCCCTTCTTTGCAAATGATTGGGGTTGCACAATATTTTAGAACCAGTAGAAGTCTACTTAAAAATTAATGAAAAAGTTTAAAATATATTGTTAATATGCAAAAAATACTTTCTTGCACGACAATGAGATTTGCAGAATAACTTTTACTCATGTCTTCAGACAGAATGCATTTTTACTTAAATTTGGGTGGTAACAAACTCCGTAATCTCTCCAGAAGCTCTTGTCATATTACCCAAGTATGAGCATCCAGCTAATAAGGGCCTTGATGATGAAGTATGCTGACTTACAGTACTATTATAAGACATAGTTATCTTGTTTTAAAGTAAACTTTCAAACCTTTGTCTGAATTTACTTTTTATCTGTGGATCTTCTTTGTTAAAGTTCATGACAAAATAATTACTGTGGATGCTTTCTGTTCTTGATTCTAGGTCAATGTTCGGACTTTTCGCTTGAGCTCGTCAGGACAGCTAAACCCTACAAAGTGGAACCTCTCATAAGCATTGTTGTGTTTCTGCAGGGGTGAGTTTACATAACTTACTTATTTAAAGCAGTTTCCGAAACAGAAGTTTCAGATAAGCTATTGGTGGAGAGGAATATTACTTTGCCTGTAATCATTGTGAATAACTGACTGTGATTTTGCTTGTAAGGCTCTAGTAGGAGGACTAGTTGATATACGTGTTACTGTAACAGCAGTTGGAAGTGATAAGTAATACTGCTTTCATGTTTTTGGCAGGTTTCACTGGTTTAGAGTGATATGGGAATCACTGTCACTACCAGAGGTGGATGCTGCTGTACTGAGTAGTCAGGATGCATGGTTCCCCCTTGTGTCCCTGATCCTATTTCTTTTTGGGACAGGCATTGCCTACTGGAGTGGAGTATTTTTCTCTACATCTCTGAGGCTCTTCTCTTCATTCTGGTTAACTCTGATTAGGTAAAACAACATTGTGCTGTATAATTATGCTCTTTTAGATGACTGTGACTTTGTCAATTTTTTTCTGTTTGCTTCAGTGTGAATGCTTGGTCAGATTGAATTCTGCAATATTCTCCTTATTCCACATCTCCAAAAGGGAACATAAACAGCTTTCTTATTTCCTTCACCAGCTGTTATAAAGGTTTTCAGTTTGTTTTTGAGGAAAGCTGCTTGGGGAAAAGAAAGCAACTGAACTATTCCTTTTTCAACGGCTCAAAAAATAAATGTATATGTTTAGAAAAGGGACTATAAGCATTGCAATCCATTCCTCGTTGATATTGGATAAAATGCATTAAAGAATGCGAACGGGTTTGTAAAACAAAAAACTTCTTTGTTGTTAATTTCACTCTACAAGACTGATGAATTTTATTGATCATGTCTAAGAACACTGGAATGTTTTTGCTTCTACAGATGAGTAATCAAACATGAAAGTGGGTTTAAAAAAAGCAAGAAAGATAAAGAGATTTTGAAAGAGTAAACTAGTAAATTGGATAACACACTTAGCTATTTTAATAGTTTGAGTGTTCTGAAACTGGTAACAATCCTTAGCTAGATTTGAGCCACCTCTCTGTCTCCAGAAAGTTGGTTGGGATGCTCTTTACTCAGAAAATATCTTCTAAATGAACTCTTTCTTTTTTCACCACGAGCACTGCTGGTCTTGTTCTAGCAAATAATACATGTGGTGTCGGCTATTTATTCTCAGCCGTCTTGTTTATAAATTGTAGTGGATTCTTCAGTGTTAGTTTTAAATGACGAAGTGATGAACTTCTAAGCTTTTAAATGAATCTTGCTGAATTTTAAATGGTTTTAACTCAATTTGTGCACTTCATTAAAGCTTTTGATTTCCTGCAAACCCTGAGAATGTCTTGGGGAGAGGCAGGAAAGTAAGATTTTGTGTGCCTGTCTGTAAGCCAGCTGGTTAATTTTGAAATTCTAGTGCCTTATACAGTTCTAGTATCTTACACAGTTTTTGATCTACTTCGGAATTTCTTGGCAAAAAAAAAACCACAAAGCCAACCCACAAATCTCTCTGAAGTAGATAGTATTCACTTGACTTTTGCTAAGTGTTCTGAAATGATCTGATATGGCCAGCAGCAAATAATTTGTCACTAGCTGTCCGTGGAATTTTTTGTTCTTGTCAGCTAGCCCCCTTTTTGTGGTTATTTTCAATATTTGTTGCAAAGGCTTTTAAAATTCTATTTTCCAAATAACACTTCTTCCATTTTCAGTGTCCATTTTAATACTGGAATATCCTGTGAATATATAAGAAGTACAGAGTTTTTCATAGTTCTATTGCACTTCCTCCCCACTGCGTTCTCCTCATTGTCACACCTCCTCAGCTCATCTTTGTCATTTCAGATTCATACTTGTTTCTTAGTTGTGTCAGCTGGAATCCAGAAACTTGTGGCTCTCGGACACAGTCTGTGAGCAAGCAGGAATTCCTGCCTCGGAAGAATGTTAATCTCTTGGAGACTTACTGTTTTATACTGTTGTACTATCACTGAACACTGCAGTGCATTAATATTTGTCTTAGGTGTCACTTTCATGCTGCTGCTGTGCGGTAATAATAAGATGGTGCTTGTTCTCGTGGGCTGAACAGAAGAACTTAGTGACTGATGCAGATCTACAGATAGCATTATCTAATGCTTTATGTTCATCAATGTGTCCTTTATGTTCCCCAAATGAAGTAAAAATAATACATTAGTTACAGACATACATTCTGCAAGGTGTAAGATTTTGTAGGTTCATTTGATAAGAAAGTTGAGGGTGTTTTGTTCTGGTTTGTTTGGTTGTTGGTTGGTTTTTCTTTTTTCAAAGTAGCTTATGTAGCAATTGGTATATGTGTTAAAATTTTCTAACTTTCTTTTTTCCAGTGTTTAATCAGTGTTCAGGAGCAATTTATTCTTTTCAGTCACTCACAAAACAGAAATATTCTTTGATGTTGTTGTAAGAGTATAACAGCAGTTTTGTCTCTTTTTAGGCCTACTGTACTTCATAAAGATAACAAGTTGATTACACCCAGAAAACTCTGCGGGGTATTATCCCTTGCTTTGGTTAGCTGGACCACTTGCGGTGCATTTGCTGTATTCATTATTTATCTTCAATACTTGTTTAAGGTACTGAAAGGCTAAACATTTTGAATTTGTAACTGAATTTTGTATGATTTGACTTAACCCCATGTTAAAATACAGATTACCATTTTTCGTACTTAAATGTTATTATTCGTGCACCTGAAATAGGTCTTTTTTGAACTTACCAGACTCTCACAGTCTTGTAATCTTTAGAATTATTTTGTTCTTTTGATAATGCTTTTTGAGAAGAAACATAGTCCCATGTATCCACTACAATAATGCATATAATTGCGTTTTTTAACTTATGGATAGGTAATGTTACAAAATCAAAGACTAATAACTCCCTTGAAGATAAACTTTAACAAAGGGAAGACTTGGAATGTTCTGTTGAAAACTTTTTATCTGAAAAGACTTTTCACAAATCTTTATGGAGTAGAAGGAAGGAGGGTGGATATATTGTAGAATTAGGATAGTCTTACTGTATGTCTAATCTGATCCCATGGCTGGTGCCACAAAGACCCATATTTAGTCCCTGCCATTCCGTTTCCATGGTCCTCCTTGCATCAGAGCATCTAACATCTGATTCACCCTATGGTTATATAGCTGCTAAATCAGCTACTATACTTAGCTACTAGGGTAGAACTGGGGCGTGCACCTGGGAGTAGGCGCAAAACAGAGCAGCTTACAGGTGGTCTGAAGTAGGTAGGTGGCAGCTGAAAGCAGAGCCTGAGGAACAGCTCTAGCTCTAATTGAATGCCTTGTGACATAAGGTCACCCTGGGAGGGACATTCCCCTTCTGCAGAAAATCTCTGACATGGGATTTTTCCTATGTGGCCTTTTATGGGTTTCTTCCGAAAGTGAAGTAGAACTGAATTAGCAGGAGGAGGTGAGGAATATGCAGATTTTCCACTCTATATTCTCTGTCAAGCACAGTGGAAGGGGAGAAAGCAGAGCAGCATAAATTTTCTCTCTGTGCTTGGAAACCCTTCCTTAAGGGAGCATTTTGGATGCTGCTGATAAAAAAGGCAGAGGGAGTTCTTGCATTGCAGCTTCATTGGGGCCCTAGAATCACCGAGCTATAAAAAGGGTCAAAAAAGAATTAGCCCAAACTTTTTTTTTTCCTTGTATACTGCAGCTTCTGTGTGAAGAAACATTACTAAAAAAGCTGAACTGTCTGTCTTGCAGGTTATAAAACTACAGGTGAATGTAAGAGTAGAGCAAAACATGCTTAATGGGGTAAGTCTGTTGACAGCTTCTATTCAAAATTGTGGCCAAAAATTGTCTGGCAAACCTATACATTACAAATTGTTATCATGTTGCCTTGGTAGTGTTAGGTTTTGCTGTGAGGCCTGGATGGCTGTAGTTTCCTTGCTGTGTGCAAGATGTGAAAGAAAAGCCAGGACATGAGTAGCCTTTTCCATCACGTATGATTCTTGCATTTGCTGCTCAAGATCACTGAAGTGTGAACTTGTTTGAAGTTCTTTTAAGAAGAAAATCTAGTCTCTGAATATATACAGAACAATAGTTTTTGCCTAAATTTTGGTATTTGATTATGCATGCCTCATCTAAAGAAATAAATGTCACTTCTAGATGCTAATCTATACTAGAGGTGAATATTTTTTTTTCCAGATAAGTAGTTTGTGGAGTTTAGGTACATGTTTTAATCAGGAGATGCCAAATATGATTTACTAGATTGATGTGGACTGAGACTGCAGTAAATTGGGAGCTGTTTAAAAAGGAGTAAAGAAGCATTGGGTTTCATGCATTGTGAACTTTGTTTTTCCAGTTACTTTAAGGTATAGAATCCAAGATGTAAGCCCGTGTGGATACAAGCAGTTATTAACTACCTATTCTTTTTTGCAAATATAGTTTAAAAAGCAGTCTGCCAGAAAAAGTTGTTGACAGTTTTCTTTGGGTTTTGAGTATGTTTTGTGTGTTTAAATACTCTACTTCTCTGTTCATCTCCATGTAATTTTTTTGTTTGTTTGTTTCATTTGCGTGGTCTTTTCCTGTCATTAGAAGTTAGCATCTGCCAATTCATTAGTTTATCTTTGTTCTTTGTTCCTACAGCTAATGTTTTACTCCCAGTTGCATTACCTCCTGTATCTTTTTCCATGAATGATCATCTGTGATTTTCACCTGCATGCTTTATTATTCTTTTTATTCTGTTCTTCCTCCTTCCAGGAACTCCATTTCTTATCACTGCATTGGTGTCAGGGCATCTCCACTCTCCATTCTTTTCTTCCAAAGACATATGAACTATTAGTGTAAGAGAAAATTCTCGTTAAATCTAGATGTTTTAAAATTGAACTATTTAACTTTGCTTTTGATGGCATATTGAGAGATAAATTGCAAAGTTTCTTCTGAAATCAGAGCTGGTATGATACTGCTATGATAGTTTTTCCCTCCTCCTCCCCCAGCATGGGTTCTGACAACCCTGTGCTTGTTTTTATGACTTTTGCCTTTAATTTTCAGGATTCAGACTGCTCAAAAGAAACTTCACGGAACTCCAGTATGCATACAGTCAAACACCAGAGTTCAATGGACAGTACCTCAAAAGCAACACAATCGCTTTCCAACGCTACCATTGCTGAAGCCGCTAACAGTCTTAAGATGCATGTTACAATTCTCAATTTATTCACGTGGATTGTGCTGCTCAACTTGCCATCTTTAATTTATTGGTTAAAAAATCTCAGGTAACTTCTTAAATTGCCAATAAGGTGGAAGAAAAGAATATGAACCTTTAAAAATAGTAAAAATTGCAAATGTTTGACTCTTTATATTATTAGCTACCTTACAGTATCAAAGACTTCTGTTAATTAGAATTGGTTTTTCTATGCAATCTGGTTTATGTTAGGATCTAAGTCGGTGTTAAATAAATCAGTGATAGGCTGAAGGAAGTAATGATTCAGAAAGGATTTAAAATCAGGCTGTGACGCCATATTCATTTCATGTATGTGTGCTGATAACAGCACATGCTTGTTCCCAACTTGGATTTTATTTGGTAGCCTAGTTTAGAAGTAACACACTTTTTAAACCCTTTTTTGCAGGTACAATGTTAGACTTGATCCTGATCCATGTAGATCTACAGCTATTATCCTTGTATGCATTTTAGAAATTCTCATGAATTCAAGTACTTCTGAAGTGAAATCAAGGTACTGTAGCCTAATTCTTAGTTTTGTTTTCCTGCTTCTTTCTTACTACTTCCATTTGTGTGATAAAACTTAATTTATGCTGCACAGACATGTAATTGTCCAGTCTACATACACTTGTATGGTTAAGTCTTAAAGATTGGGTAAAATGCATACAAATTGCCTGTAGTTCAGCAAAGTCGAGAAAATCACTGGTATTTACCATGCAGACTTAAATGAAGTATTTTCTATCTAAGCAATCAGTTGAATAAAGACTTCTTCAACTGTGACTTTTTCATTCACAATTCACTGACACCATCCAAACGTTCCAGAATCCTGATACATTTAGCAATTACTGTCAGAAGTTACAAGGAAACGTGAATTCTAAACCATTACAGTTTATGTTCTTGTCATTTCCCCTTATGGGCACAATTGTGGAAATGTAACTTGCTTTCTACTGGATTAAGAAGTTTTGAGCGCTTGGTTTTGCTGACAGGTAGAGCATTTCTTGTTCAGATATAAAATTAACGCCTCATGAAAGAGAATGAATAATAACCAATGTAGCTTATCCTCTTGACCGGTACCTATTAAGTCAAACGATCTAAACCATCTGTCTTTGTTACAGAGAACTTATTTCTAAATTAATATAAGAATATTTTAAAATGACGTTTTATTATAAGCCTTTTGGAATAATTGCTCTTGCTTGTGCATCAGTTGTTATTGTCCATTATGCTTATTTGTTCTGTTTTAAAAATGAACAAATCCTTAAAATCTAGAAATTATTTTTCAAAAGAAAGTGAAATGTGGTATTTGCGTATCTTCTGCATGTATGGCTACAAAAATGGCAATTTTTTCTTTATATTCTTACAGTAAACTCTTGAAGATCGCAGCCAAAGTTCCACTCCCTTTGTCTGTTGCAATGTTGGCCTTTGGACGAATGCATTTATACAAAGTACCACATTTTGTAACCTTTTCTCTTCTTCTACATGTGCTGTGTTGTTTTGTGTAATGTTTGTTGTACGTGAGGAGAACAGTGCACCCTAGAGACTTAATGCTGGAGACAGGCAAATTTCAACAAAGAAACGCCTAGATTAATATCATCAGTAGTTTACATGATGTGGGAAAGAGGACAGAACTGTGAATACTTGATGAAAAATCTGTGGTTCTGTTCACGTTGCTTAGAAAGCCTTTCATGGTGTGAAAATGTTCACAGGACTGTGAAAATTAAGTGAATTAACTTTGTGTGTGTGTAAGCACATAAATCATGTTAGTCTAACATCTCAATACTGTGTTTGCCTTGTAGACACTTTGATATTTCACTATACTTCTTTGTTGAAAGAGACATTTTTTTACTCTCTATGCCATACGGTGCGTATGTTCTGAACTTGTGTCTTTTGCAGGTCTAAATTATGCTGGTTAAAACTCAATACATTTCAAGCACACTGTGACTATCACAAAAACTACACAGCCAAGTATACTTTTAATCAGTTTATGCTACATTTAAAAGCTGCCACAGTTGTGTCCAGACAAACTAGAATGTACTGCTTCTGTAGAACTGTTATTTCTATCAAATCATTTGTTCAATCACTGTGAGTTGAACATTCGTGAGATTATTAAAAGTCTTATACATTTTACTTTTTGTGAGAGTGAGCAAACAACAATATTCTGTGTAGCTTTCTATTCAGGAAGGATACCAGCAGATTCAGAAACAATTTGCTGTAATGTTGTTTTAAAACATTGCCAGTTTTCTCTGGAATTTTGTCAATTCTGAAATTGCTCCTTGGACCTTGTCCATCTGTTGAAGCTAGCCAACGTTGAGGTATGGTTTGAGTTTACAGTGCAGTTGCTGTACTGCACTGTTTCCAAGTAGACAAGGCAGGGTTTTTTTCCTATTGTAACTGGAGAATCAGCTGTCTCATAAGAAATCTCCATACGTGAAATTAATGTGGAGTAGTTACAACACTGTAAATTATGCTCTGCCATACAGTTCTAACTTCCTCATGTGGACAAGCTTTTAGTAATACTGGGAAATACTGACCATAACTATTAGCTCTGTACCAAGTATTATCTTAGTGCCTAGATGCTACAGTGACTGCCATTTGTAACAAAGCCTAAAATAGCTATATATAAGGGATTCTGTCCCCTGGGTGTGTGTTTTGCCAACAGAAGAAATCTCGGTAGCCATTAGGTTAAAATGATATACTGATTCTGTGTAGAGATGAGCTTAGTACTTGCTTCTGTGTTATCTGTCTCCACTCTGAGATACCTGTTATCTTCGTACAGAAATACTAGACCAGCTCAGCCTTCTTACGCAAGTAATAAGAGGAAATCTGCTACCCGCAGTCAATCAAGTATATTCTTGATCTAGTATTGCAGCTAGCCTGACCCATTAATTTTATTGTATCTCATTAATCTTGCCAAAAGTGCCTCAGTTAGTTCTAGCGTGTTGTTAAGGCAAATTTATTTGAGCTAGCTGGAAAAAATTCACACAGTGACCTTCCAAAACAAAGGACAGATGTGAAGTAAGCATGTATTTCTCTGCTTATATCCAAATCAGCAGTTCACGTTATCAGTAAGTCATTAAAAATGCTTAAAATGAGTAAGACTCTTGTAGTTAACCAAGCCACTGTTATCAGTAATCTGTGTGCTGCTATTCTAGTCTAAACCTTTTTAAAAAAAGGTTAGATTATCTACAGTGTTTGTAAATCAGAAAAGGTATTTGAATAGATTATATCTTGGATACTTTCTAATCAAATGTATGCTACAGTATATATATAATTTCTATGTCTAAATATACTTGTAGCTAAATCCACCAGTTGGTTTAATCTAAAAGTTGCTGTTCGGGCATAGAAGAATAGTTTTTCTGCTTTCAAAAGGCTGTGATTGAAAGATAATGGCAGAACTGCGTTGGAGCTGATAAAAGGCCATCTGGGAAATATGCAGGATCTGATTTCTGCAGAAGATGATTTCCCTTGGCCTTCATTCATGGTCCTTTTGGCTTACTACTGTATTTTACTTTATGCAGGAATCCATTTGTTGGAGCTGTTGGTGGAATAAAATAATAATCAGAATAATGACAGCAAACAGTCTCTGCATGTAGTAGCTTTGATAGCTTCCAAAATCTGCCTCAATGTGGGATTTACGGAATTTCAGCAACATAGAATAATACCATTTTTTTCATTTAATGATATTTTTAAAGCTGGGAATCGTATTGATATTTGTTTCCACTCTTCATGAAATGGGTTACAGAATCTTGCCTAGATTCCTACCTGATTTTCAAGTTGGAGGTAGGAATAGATATAATCCTGAGTCCGAGACCCCAGATGGCAGAATTTACCACATGTCCCTAATGCTCCCTTTTCTTCAGAGATGGTTTACTTTCACAAGGGGAAGGAGGGAAAGTCTTACTGCTACTCTGGATTTAAATGCATTCTGTGTCATTTGCTAGATGAAAACTGCTTTCAGAGATGTGCATGTGGATTTTGCAGTGATTGTGGACTGTGTAACTTCAGCTATTTGAGAGATTAGGTGTCTAATCCCAACTAGATTTTCTATATAATCGGTGGAGGGGGGTAGGATTAGAACAGGTCCAGAGGACAATTCATCCTATTCTAGGAGAAGATGTATTATCCTACTTGTCATTCTGAAAAAGACAAGATTTTATTAGAGTCTAAAATTGTTTTTCAGGTAAAATGCAACGATTGTTGTTACTTTTGGAGAAGAGGCTTCTGTTATGTGAATCTCTAATTCTGCCACTGTTCACAATTATAATATCAGCAGAAACATAGGGTAATTCAGTATAAATAATTTTAATTGCATGTAGAAGACAGTGTAAATATTACTGAAATATCCTTTATTATGAGTGGGCTGCATTTATAAAACAGCTTTTGGCAAATATATTGTAATATCTCAGTACCTTTAAATTAAAATTTGAGTTTATTCTTCAAATTTTAGATTATCTAGACTGGGAGAAAATCAAGACACAAATTAACTTGTCATGAAGTAGACCTTTGCTCTATAAGGGAAGATTTCTGTTAACGTGCAGAGACGCAAATTCTGTTCTGTCTTTTTCTGAAGTTGAGGTATTAATTTTACAAAACCACTGTTCTTCATCTATGTGGATGTTCACCACATTTAGATGGAGATTAAGCCACATAAGCATTTGGGTCGAGATTAAGCCACCATTTGTTGGTTTGTACCTCAGGATGCAGTCAAAATAAGAACTATTTGTGTGGCTCTTTTCTAATATTTTTTTATAAGCTATCAGAAATGGAGTGAAAAAACAGGGTATGAACCTAGCATACCATATGTCACTAATTTTAGATACAGCATATATGTACAGCAGAATCTTTCTTTGGCAGGGGGAGATTTAATGAGAGGCTTTTAGTGGAATCTCCATACCCTGAATTGCTCTTGAAGTCTGTAATCTTTTCTGTTTGATGTGGTCAAATGTTTTTCTCATAGTCTTGTCACGCCGCAGTCAGAGTAGCTACATCTGTAGCTATCAGTTCATAAAAGGTCTACGCTTGTCTGATCAGGAGAAACTGCTGCCTCTTAACTGGAATTACCAAATGTACGTTGAAACTGAATGAATGCATGTTGTTCAAAGGTGGTATTTTCAGTTTTGATTTAAAAGCTGGTTGCAGTATGTCATGTTTCAGTGTCCTGTTAAAAGGGGGATTGGTTTGGGGGGTTTTGGTTAAGGTTTTGTTTGTTTGTTTTGTTTCCAAAAAAAACCCACAAACAAGTAACTGGAATTTAAATTAATATTTCTAATATTTAGAGTTCTGCTCTGATTTTTATTTTGAGTGAGCTGATACATGTAGCAATTCATTCCAAATTATTAATTTGCTAAATTTGAAAACGAAGAAACAAAAGACACAACAAAACCCTAAACAACGTAGTAGTAATATATTGTAGAAGACATAGAGACTGCCTGTATGTTTAAGTGAACTTTTCAACTATAACCTAATGGGGCTACCTTTAAGGTCAGTGTTTAAAAAATTAAAATAAAATATGTTGATACTTAAAAAAACCAAAAAGCATTGTTGCATACATTGGTGTTTGATACAAAGTCTGATTTTCCATGTGTTTGCCAGTAACAAGGTTATGAACCTGTTACTTGACTTTTTCTAAAATCTTATACATCTGTTTCTAAGCTTTGACAGGACAGAAAAAAGTCAATTATGTGCCTGTGAACATTTGAGAAGCTTTTATTTCATTCAGGTTTATTTCAATACAGTAATGAGTGTGTTTAGACTTTTGTCTTATACTGAGAAAAAACAGCCATTTACAGAACTTCAATACTCTGAGTTACTGAAAATGTTTTTGGAAGCAGTTCTAGTGTCTATACAACAGTTGTGCTGCTGTTTTAAGTCACTAAGCTACTAAAAAATTGTTAGCTGTACAACAGACTAAATTCTTAATGCTTTTCTTCCATTTCGTGATAAATGTTAGTTACTTAATTTACAGCTTTGTCTTTTTACATCTCTTTTTTTTTTTTTTTCTGGGAGATAAGCTAGCTGGCTTTTATAAGCACTTAGCACTGTACTGTAAAAAGTTTTAGAACTTTCATCACCATTCCTTTAGGGGAGACATACTTTTGTCACCAAAGCTACATGCTGCTCTTATATACCTCTGGAAATATGTGCCAGTGAATGACAATTGAGAACAGATTCATTTTTATGTTAAAGTAAACTAGGTTTTCTACTTTTTTTTAAATCTAGAATTTTAAGCTACTATTCATAAAAGAATCCTTAAAATCTGTAAAAGTTTATTTGAAGGTCTTTTACAAATACTATATTTTCTGATGTATATTCTTATTTATGGAAGAATGTGTTCAAAGCTTTTAATCAGCTTGTTTATCTTAAAGCTTAAATAAAATCTATAATTTTCACCCTGTTAATAAACATTACTGCTCTTAAAAATAAATTTGAAGCATTTAAGGAGAAAATTCTATAGCTCTTACTTAAACAAATCTGCCCAGCACCTCAATTTTTCTGGTATCTAAGCATGTAACTGCCTCAAATATGTGCTTATTGCCTTGTAGTATGAAAACCTGAGTCATAGCTGGGATGTTTTGATTTTAATTTTGCTTAAGATTTAGGGTGTCATTTTGCCTTCATAAATGCAGACAGATTTTGCTACTTATGCTGTCATGAACAAGTCTTGTTAGCATGGCCTCTCTGCAATTATTGGCAGGTTGCTGTCGAGATTCTTTAGGAATCTGTGTGGTATCAGAGCTAATTTTTTGTCTATAAAAGTCAGGAATGGCACACACAAATTTATTTTGCGGCACATCATTCCAGTTCCTCCTTAGATACACAGTTATCCCTGGTTTGCAGTATCTTTCCACTGTAGTACAAAACAAAATGCTCACAGTCAGAGTAGGCACCGTGACTGACCTAGTGAGGATACACAGCAGCTGTCCTGTCGACCGTTCTTCTATTGACGTATTGCCGGTTTGTCGAAATACCAGCAAAGACTTTGTTTCCCTCCACCTTAAATAATTTCAGGGTATATATGTTAAGTATCAAATGTGCAAGTGTTGATGTTTAATTTTATAAAATGGTAAGCACACTATATTGGGATCGTCAGGCTTCAGTATTTTCCACCTATATTACTTTGAGAGTGAAAACGGTATTTTGAGACTGACAGCTGAAATATTTTACAGAAGTCTAGAAGTAGTAGATGTGACACATAATTAGAGTGCCAGACCAAACCTGAAATGTGAAATTCCTCACTGTGACTTTAAACTTGTAGCTTTCTAGAGAAAGAAAGAAAATACCGTGCCTTAATCCAGTAAATGAATACACTCTAACTGTAGCCTGTGGACTTCTGTAGCCTTATATTTGATTTTTGAAGTTGACCAAAAATATTTGTGTGGATCATACTGAAACTTGATTTGGGGAAAGTACTTCTAAAAAAATTATTTTGACTTCTTTTTACTACACTCAGTGAAACTAAGATTTTTAACAAGTACAGTGTATTTGTGGTTTGGAATCACACCAACCAGTTAAAGCTTTAGCTGATCTTAATTTCTCAAGTCTTTCTATTGTGATGAAAAGGAAAATAAGGAAGGAAAACTGTTCTGAGATATCTGTCTCAACTTTGAAGTCTGTGTCTTTTTTAAAATTTTGTTCTTTTATTTCTTCAAAATAAATTCATCTAATTGTAGTTTAAGCAAAATATTAGATTTAAGCCATTGTGTATCAATATCTACACCAGTGTGAGAAGAAAACTAGAAGGTGGCTTCTTGGGGCAGGTGGGGTGAAGTTGATTTGTTGTTTTAAAACTCCAGAAGTTTGAATAACAAATTTCAATTTTTAGCGAAAACATTCATATATAGAACCCTGAAAAGTTGGGGGGGGATAGGGCGGAGAAGAGGCTGGTAGAACTTACACATTCTATTCTTCTCAATTCATTAAAGAAAACAAGAAATACTCAAGACCTTAAAGTCTTTTTTTGATATAGTAAGAGGAATTCTTGTGTATATTTTTAATACGAAGGACTCGGGAAGAGCCACCACTGTTTTTTCTTACGTGTCTCTATAGGATTCTCTGTATGTTTTGAGCACAACCTCCCAAATTCTGCCTTTTTTTTTAATTCCCCAGTATTAGAACTAGGTAACACCAGATCTTGAATAAAGATGCCGTATCTCAAAGCTTATCATTAGGCTCTGGATATGTAGATATGCACACAAAATGTCGGCGTGTCAGCTGATCACTGTAATTGTTTGAATCAATAGAAGTCAAAGTTATTAACTTTCTTTTATTGAGAACTAACTTGTACCTGGCTGCCGCAGTGCTGCTGATGCTGTGGCACAACAGATACCATGCAATTTTTGTGTCCTCTCTGCAACTTCCTGTGTTAGTTTAGGACTTTTAAAACCCCTTTCTAGTCACCTAACCTTTTATTCTTTCTTTTGTGATAATGTTATTTCAGTAATCCTTGCCATTGTTGATTTCCTAACTAGAGGAATATTCGAGTATTAAAGTCACTGAGAGGGAAGAACTACCTTTAAGACCTTTATATATGATGATTAGTTTAGAAAAATTATACAGGCCTACTAAAATGATTCCTTACCTTTTAATTGTTTTTCCACACACAAAGACAGAATAATGTTGGTCAAATTACATATTTTGGGTAATTAGAGGGTGTGGGAGGATGGTGGGGGGCGTGTACTGTTGTTTGCTTTTGTTAAGAGGAGTTAAAACTTTGAAGAATGCGTATGTCCTGTTTGAAAAATCTATTGCTTCACAAGCAACCTCTCTTGCATGTTTTTAACTCTTCCTCTGATTTGAATTCTTATATAGCTAGTGTAAACCTGGTGGTTTAGGTGGAGTTAAATCTTCACAGTTGCAGGTTTCTAGAGATGTTAACATAATCTTATCTATAAATGTCTGAATAATAATATAATAAATTATTGTGCTTATTAAAATGTTTATAACGGAATTCTCAGATACAGTTCATGCAGTTCATACCAATCAAGCTTTGGTAAAGTCTTGTGAGATGTTGAGAAAAACTTGGAGAATAGGTATCTTCAGCTAATGTTGAAATTGCTGAAAGCCAAAATCTCAGTCTTGAAAAACTGTCTTTTAGATGCTGGTACTTTTTTGTTGAAATTGAGGGCGACTTGTATGGGAGCTACATTGGGATGTTTGTATTTCATTTGACGGTTTCCCTGTCTACGGTGTATACTTCACATTTTTTTAATTTGTCTTTTTTTAACCTAAGTGTGCATGGCTTAGAGTACACTGTATGGCATCTGTTCTGCTAAATAAGCATTTCTGTATATTTTTGTATGGCGTTCTAATATGGTTGCATTAGTACAAATGGCTGTAATTCACAAAAAGTGCCAGTTACCAGTCGTACTCTGTAGTGCTGTGAATGCTACCCGTACTTCTGTTGTACAAATGTGCTAATGAGTGTCGTGATGAACATTTGCCTTTAGTCTTTGCTCAGGTATCATGTGGAGCAGTTTGGTGCTTTTCCTTCTGACTTGTAATACTTGGGATTCTAAGCAGAAAATAAAACCAGTGAACAAAGACGTTGTGATGAGAGCACATTGCTTTATGTAACAGACACTTTTTTCACATCTTGAGTAGAATACAATAAAAATCGCACCTTCTGAAGCTTGTCTCAATATCTTATCTTACGCACCTTAGGCTGTTATACCTGCCTTGTCATCGTGAATGGGAAATGCAGTACAATGGAAGATGTTTGGTGAATGATACAGTTTATATGTATACATTATATGTATAAAACTTGCTCTACAGCTAAACTGATTAGTTTTAAATTTGCCTTTTGTTCTACAACAAGGTTTTTACCTTTCTAAAGTAACTTGCATGAAACTAAAGAAACAAAGCTATAAGCATTTTCAGCTTCCGTGCAGTTTAATTCGAATATACATGAATATTACTGTGCCATTAGGGCTGTAAAATTAGTATAGCCACTTTCAAAAGATTAGATTTACTGAAGATGTGTGTCTATATACATAATTTGTCAAGGAAAACCCAGTACTTAAATTTGGCTGCATTCAAAAGGCAACACACTAACATCTGGCTTGGAAAGTATTTGTTAAACTAGATACTGTTCTTAAAGGAGGATGCAATTTTGTCTAATCAGTGTAGCTATACTAATAGCATTGTAATATGAATGTGTTCCACTTATATTTGACTTCCACTGAAGGAAAGAGCTGTAATGAAATTCTTTTAAACAAACAAAACAACAAAAAACTTTGGCAAAACCCCCTAACCTTACCAAAAAACCCACATTAAAATGAGTACTGAGTCTAAACAGACTTTGGCTCAATTTCTCAGATGCTTCTAGCTCAGAAAGCAGCAATACAAGTTTGTAGTGTTTTTTTAAGACAGATCACAGAAAATACATGCTAATTCAATCTCTTGCATATCTTCATACTTCATCAGTTAACCAAACTGCCTAAATTCTGTTAGGGGGTAACGTAATAGTCCAACAGTAATAAAGCTTGTTTCAAATTTACAGATGGCTTTGCTATGGTTTACTGGCCGAATATACTGCATATCCCCCAGGTTTTTTTTTTCTGAATAAATCAAATGAATAAAGGGGGGGAGGAGGGAGAAGAAGATGGAAGAAAACTGCTTGTTGTTCTGGATATTTATGTTTTTTGTTTTTCCTCTAGAGGAACATATTCCTACTTCTGGTTGATTTGTAAGGTAAATTGTACACAAAATTAAACTGGAAATAAGTTTCTACCTAGAAGGTACACAAAAAAAGTTCCCTTACATTGGGGCCTGCCTTTTTACAAGCTTTTCTGTTGCTGCTGCTGTTCTGGTTCTTGATGAGTCTGCTACCTGGATGTTTTCTATTATGAATAGTTAATTTATGGATTTCGATGGATTTTTATTTTTGGATGAATTTTTTTTTATTCCATGTCTAGAAAACTATACAAGCTGAATAAGTTGACTTGTATTTGTTACTGCAATCATAAAAATAACACTGCTAGGATTTTGTTACCTGTGTTACTAACGGTATTTGGGTATCCACAGCTTAGCCTGCTTGGAAGGGGTGGTGGTGTTAGGCTTTTGTTTTGCTTTCAAAATTTAAACCAAAGAAAGATATAAAGCTTCTGGTCAGAAACAAACATCTGTAATCTGGAGTAAGATAATAGCCGAAGATCTCTAGTTTTAACTTGTCTATTTAGAGACATACTTTATGTGATACTAACTAAAGTATCGTCTAAATAGTGGAGAGAAGAGTACAGTGAAATTATAAGCAAAAAATTCAAGCAGCTTTGAGATTAAGGATGCTATGAAATAAGGTGAAGGTAAATTGGCATAGTCCTCGTTGCAGTCTTTGTCTTAGTTTCTAGTCTGACAGGAGGATATTGACTGCCGATAAAATCAGGGTAGGAAAGCAACACTTTCATTAAAATGATACGCCTTTGGATCTTGAACAGACCTTACTTTCCTTTTTCCAGCTTCAAGAAAATGATCCATATCTCATCTTGCTTGAAATCCATTCAACCAGCTGTAATTATCTTTTAGTCACCATTCTAGAGACACGGCTAATTACTTTTAATTAAAAGTAATATTTTGATACAGCTCTGCTATCTCTGCTGGGAATTGTTTTAAACTTCTTATACGTTTCCCACCAATTTTCTGTAATATGGCTTAGGGAGGAGGAATTGGCACTGCACTTGTTCGATAGCAACAGGTCTTAAGAGTATTAAGGATGAAATTCTCAAGGGTCTTTATGTCATGGATGGAAATGGAATCATTACTGTATTTTTGAACTCCTGCTAACGTCACTGACACCCACCTACAGTCCACTAGAAATATAAGTGCAGAGATCAGTTTGTTCACAGATTACAAGGAGACTAACCAAGAAGGGGCAAGCCAGAGCCAAATTCACTGGTAAGCTTTATTTTAAAGAACATGAAAGGAAGGTGTTTTGTTTTGTTTTTTCTTGAATCAAGTTGTGAAATGGATCTCTAGTATGTTATACTGTATTATTGCACTTCTTAATATATGTAATACATTTTCATTTCTTGCAGTTTTAAAAATTGAGCTATCTGGTTGTCAAGCATATTTTTGCATTCTCCATGGAGCACACAAATATCTGTAATTAATTAGCCAATGAAAATGGCTGTGTCTAATAACAAATGTAAAATATTAGTATTTTGTGTTAAATGTCATACTACTCCTTTTTGAAAAGAGAATCGTGTCTAGAAATAGCTCTGGTGTGGGAAACACTTCTTTAGAATAATTAATTCTCCCTAGTATATTAGTATAAAAACCAAGAAAATCAGTAGCACACAGGTGTAATCTGTAGTAGGTGAGTTTTCCTTGCCATGGATAACTTATTTTCAGCACTTCACTGGATTGTGATGCTTGCTCTGTTTGTTACCAGTGGTGGCTCTGTAGGACTTAAGGAGTCTGGTTCATTGTCCTTCTTACAGATAGTCTGTTCATCTCCAGCATGTGGAAGGTGGTGCTCCTGGGTCTATACACAGTATTGGCTGTGAGGGGATTGGTGAAGGGTGCTCCTTTCCAACCAGAAGAAAAGTGGAAGCCTCTAGATAACCCTAGAAACAGAGACCTGGTAAGAAAATACTGCAAGAAAGATAGCCTAAGTTTTACGTGGGTTTTGTGTTTTTCTATTGTGAGAATTTTTATCTTCTAAATATAAAGGCAAGAGGAGCCCATTAAATGCAGTGTTAGTAACTGTGCACTTTGTATAGTCAATAACCACAACAGTCAAGATGTACTCCTTAACTGAAGAGACGCTCTTGGCGTTCAGCAGTGCACAAAACTTCCTTACATCTCTATCCAGCAGCTTTAGTTTCTAAAAATGTGTTTTGATTATACAATCACTCATCTAATGAAACAAGAGGAATGATTATTGTGTTTCAGTCAAATGCGTACTCTGTTAATTGCACGTTTTCTCATGTTCTGGAAGTACAAATAGGTTTGCACCTGACACATTGTCATGACTAGTAGCTAAAGATCTGAAAGTTAATTACAGCTAAGAAAATATAATTAAGGGAACACTTGCAAGCTCTTATAAGGAATTTTTGAAGGCAATAAAAAAATCAGTTTCCCACAATTTTTTCCTCACTTTTTAAGAAGCATTAATTTCTACTTCTAAGCGATCTAAAGGGCCCGTTTAAATCCATTGCTCCCTGTTGCTAACTCTGAGAGAACATTTAGAGAAATGTGTAACAGGACTGTACTGTTTGCTTTTAGGAGGGGCTTTGCTATGCCCCTTTTTATAAGGGAATCAGTTTGAATCTTCTGTAGTTCAGTGGGGAGCAGTAAACAGCTGGGGGTCTTTCTACACAACGTAAGGTGTACAAGCCATGGACAGAGTGGACATGTCTGAATTATATTGCCTGTGTTGTACCAGTTTATAATCAAAATAGAGGATTTCATCCCACATAGGAACAAATATTGCATCTACTTTGAGTCAATAGAAATAATTAATCTCTGTTGGGCATGCTCTATTTTCACATATGAAATATGTTCAGTTTTTCAGAACACTCCAGGCTTATTTTTCGGGCAGGGGTCTTGATCTCAGAAAGTTCCCAGCTACTTTCACTATGAACAATGAAGGACCAAGGCCTGTCATGTTCTACTCGGATCCTATTGCTTCTGCATTTGCAGATTACGAAGAAAGGAGAAATTCTTTTCCAAATTATTTCAAAGGCTGAAAGATACTGCTGACCAAGGTAAAAGGATGCCTTTTCCTTTAACATTGCTACATGTAACCAAGTGAAAGATTTGGATTCTAGTGATTCTCATTTCTGTCTGAAGTATAAAACCAACTTCTTTTTCAGAGGAAATGAAAAAATTTAGCACCTTAACTCTTGCCTGAAGTTGGTGTGAAATTGTTGAGGCAGAGATTTAGAAGGTATTCACTACTTTAAAATAAGATATGGTGCTTGTGCAGACCTTTGTAGACCATGCTTTTTTCTTCTTCTTCTTTTTCCTCCCTTTTTTCATGTGGAGAAGAATTCTGAAAAATGTACAGATAATAGAGAATGCAGGTTTTATTTAAGTAATTGATATCAGTAAAATTAAAAATTGAGACTAATGATTTCCTGTGATATATGTATATTAAGAAAGTTAATTTATACATGTTACATGAACAAAGCATACATCATCTTTTACATCTTTGTCCATTCATGCTGTTTTCCTTATTTCTACCACTAAAATTGAAGGTTGAATAAAATGATTTGCAAACTTTTTCACATCTCTCCATAAATATGAAATAACAGTGAAGTGGGTCAAGCTTGCATTATTAATGAATCCAGCCTCAATTTATAGCGGAAACTTTTCAGCTGTTTTACCTATGCATAACTGTACTCTGTAACAAGTCCTTCAATACCTCATGTTGAGAGTCAGTGAATGCAGTTCTGAGCAAAGGTAAATAATTGTTTTCTCCCATTTTACAAATAGTTGAAGATTTCAGTAAGATTTGAATCTAAGCATTTTGGTGATTTACCCAGTATATTAGAGTATTCATTTGTAATCAGTATTCAGCTTAGGATATTTAGCTCTGTCTTGCTCCCTGCCTACTTAAGCACTTCACCTTCTGTAATCAAAAGCACAGGTCCACTATTCTTATTACCATGAAGACTGTACCCAGATTTTAATGCTAAGTTCTTTTTTTGCCATGTTTGTGTGTCAGGGAAAAAAACCCCATGTACTCTGCTGAGTATTGTGCATGACAAATAAATTAGAAGAGACTGTAGAAGGGATGCTGTAGCTCTACTCTAAGTTACAGCAACTGTGAGAAAATGACTGATGGAAGTAATTAAGCTGCATAATTCAGGATGATCACTGTAGTTTTCTTCTTTTCTGAAAGTAGAGGTCTGCTGGGGTATTTCAGCCAGTGTTACCAGGTCTTGGCTTGGATATAAATATTTATATATTTGTGTCTCATCCTTTTTTTTTTTTTCTTTCTTTTTTTCTTCCCTTTTTCAGGCATTAACTTCTGAGCTTCATGTGAAGTGGTAACCTTCTCAGCAAAATATTACTGCTTTGACTTTTTAACTGTTACCTGACAAAAGTTTTCCTCACCGTCACAGTTTTTACCTGTGGAATCTGATGCCATGCTGTAATTAGCACGTTTGCTGTCTATTGGCAGATGTTGTCATGTTTGGCTATTGAACAGAATTGTGTTTGCTTAAAAGTGAATAAATGGCGAGTGCAACAGAGTGCTTTTAACTAGCGCTACCTGCCTTTGTTTGGAATTGGTAAATAAATGTTACCTTTCAATTTATTGGAGCTAGACGTCATCAACTGGTTTGCAGTGATTTTTATTTATTTATTTATTTATCTCTGGTAGTCCTTTATCAGAAGTCTTTCAGGTTTTTTGGGAGACCGGAGGGAATGGGGTGATACCCGCCGCAGGGGCCCTATGGCTCCTTGTGCCTCACCACCCGTCCCTCACCCCCCTTCCTGACCGTGCCCCGGTCAATAAATCACCCGCACGGCAATCCTACGCCTATATGAAACTCAAAAACCCTTCTCGTGTAAAAATAACACCTATTTCTGAGGAAACACAAGGTGGTCTAACACCTTACGGTACGGGGCCGCCCTCACACCTCCTGCCCTTATGCCGCCGAGCCCCTCCGAGGCAGCGGGCCCCGCCTGCCGCCGCGGCCCCCCGGGCTCGGGAAACCCTCACCAGCCCAGACCGCCCCGGCCGCCCGATCCCGGGGGGCGAAGCTTCTTCCCTCGCCCCGCGGCGGCAGCGCCGGGCCGGGCCCTGTCGGGGCGGAACTCGTGCGTGAGGGCGCGGGGCGGGCCGGGCGCCATAGCGGAGGGACCCGCGTCCTGCTCTGAACAGGGCTCCCCTAGGCCCAGGAGCGGCTGCTCCCGCTGCCGGGCGGCGCCGGCGCGATGTCGGGCTTCAGCCCGGAGCTGATCGATTACCTGGAGGGGAAGATTTCCTTCGAGGAGTTCGAGCGGCGGCGAGAGGAGCGGAAGAGCCGGGAGAAGGTGAGGCGGCCCGGCCAGGCCCGTTCCCGCCCTCCGTGGCAGCATCGGGCCGCTTCAGGAGCCGCGGGGCTTCCTCTCCTTCGTGTGTGGAGAGGTTTACGCTAAGTGCTGCTGCGCTCGGCTGTGGGTTGCTGTTTACATAATTGATCATTTCTGTGCAAAAATTGCAAGGTGCTAACTTTAATTCGTAAGGGTCGAGGGTCCCCGTCGGTGGAGCAAGGCGTTCAGGGAGCGTCCACCTTTCAGAGGTGCAGAACCATCGTACCAGCCTGGCTCGCCTCCCTGGGCTTGGCAAAAGCTCGTTAGGCAGTTCCCTTCAACACCATAATTGATTTCTTCTTCAGGCTGGAGCAACGAGCAGAAGCGGGTGGTGATATAAAATCACCCAGCATATACTGCTGCTGCTCCCCCCCTACCTTCTGTGTGAGATCTCAGGAGGCAGTACAGTTTGACTCCTTTTGGTAATCGTGGCTTCTTGGCAGCAATAAATACAGGGGGACACAGCTTTGTGTCTAAAAGTAAGCAGATGGAGGTATTATGAAAAATTCTGTGTGCTTAGTTGGAGTGTTCTAGTTAACTTTGCTGTCTTTATGTCAAAATGCAACTAAATTTCTGTATTTTCTCAAGTGAAAAATTAAGCATAACTCAGCTGTCATGGAAGGACAAGTAATATTCTAGGGTGACCTTATTGCATTTACAAATGTTATTTTGATATTTCATTTTGTGTTTAAAAACGTAGGTTTTGTCACACATTTGTAAGTTTTTCTTTAATGCAGCCAGCCATGTCATCTTACCTCTCTGTAATGCTAAATAAGCAATAGACTAGTCTCTTCAGTCAGAAGTAATGTGAACAGTCACTGAGTCACCTCACAATGATAAGAATATAAATGTCTTGAGAGCAAGTAGCGCTGGGTGTTGTTCATTTAAAAATATAGTCTTATTCCACCTGTTTCACTAGTCATGTGAAGGCTGGGAACCTGTGGTCTAAATGCTAATTGTAAATATTAGGGGAAATAGGAATGAGTCATGTTATAGAGCTGATAACTAATATTCTTGGTGCGCACAGGATGGTGAAAATGCGTCTGCTGAGGAAAACACTGAGGATGTAGAGGCTCCATCTTCATCCAGAAAAGCA
Organism: Tringa tobata; assembly: GCA_033628505.1. Taxonomy (NCBI): domain Eukaryota; kingdom Metazoa; phylum Chordata; class Aves; order Charadriiformes; family Scolopacidae; genus Tringa; species Tringa tobata. The sequence continues at coordinate 2,352,224 of JAHREE010000161.1, forward strand.
TCTGGGAAATCCCAAAGTCAAGATGAAACTGATGGTAAGTGTTAACATAATAATTTCAGTGAAAAATATATTTAAGAGGTCATTGAGATCATTTGCTCTTTCATAGCTGACTTTTAACAAATGCCTGGCTGCTTCTTTTGAACCTGTGGGTGTTGAAGCACATCATTAGAACGTGTATCTTTGTAGGATGTTCCAAGTCATAGTCAGGATTTTGTCTTTGTTCAGTGTCTTAAGGGGTTACATCTGGCCAGTTGGTCATCTTTTTTAAGGAAACCTCCATTTTTCCCCTCCTGCCTTCTTAACTATGTGGTCTGAATTATTTACTCTCTCTGAAGTTACAAATAATTTTAAGTTTTTAACTTATTTCAAAAAGTCTTCTCTCCATTTTGTTTTGGCTTTTTTCCTGTTTGTCTCTTTGCTGGTTTTTTGCTGAGACTTGAATGTTTCAGAATATTTGATTCTCCTGTGTCAGTGTTGTCACCTTCCATTGTCATCCAGAGTGAAATAAAATAGCTAAAAAGAGGAGTTTCTTTTTTTCTCTGTGTGTTTTCTCCTGCTCAGTTGTCCTTTGGCCTGTCTAGACTGCCTATGTTTATTTCTCTTCTTATTTTCTGCTGGATATTCCTAGCTACGAGTTCCCTGGCTGCCTTTCTTTGTGCAGTTGCTGCGGTGGCAATATCTCCTTAGATGCCTTAGCAAAATAAGCTTAACTTCCTTGGCATTCCTGCATAGTGAAAGGACATGCAGGAAGTGGTAGAAGCAGCATTTCTCTCTCTGGTTTGTGTCAGTGCTTGTTGATCCCATGCCTCAGATTCTGGATTTGAGCTTGGGATTTAGAGTGCTTGTTTCAGACATTTTCTCTTCAGAAGTTGTACTCTGTGCACTGGTCAGGGCCTATTCTTTTGGGATTGCCAATGCTGTGATATAGTAAAGTGCATTTTTTTTATCTCTTTGTGTTGGTTGCTAGACTCCTCTTGCTTCTTTCATTGCAAATTCTCATCATTCTGTCTTTTCTATTTTTTTTTCTTAAATTTCAAAAATAGGCCTTAAATTGTTTCACCTAAAACGTGTCAGTGGTGCCTTGAGTTTAAAAGTACGGCCAGGCCTCATCCTAGCAGGACAGAAAATGGACGCCGGAAGTGTGGTTGGAGCCAGATACCTGTGGTTCCTTATTGACCCCTTCTTTTTGCTGATGTCTCTGAAATACTTCCAAGCTGCTCTTCTCTGCTCTGTATCCCACCCAATCTGTTAAATCTTTTTTTCATGCACATGATCTTTATCTAAGAGAAAACATATCCTGATAGATTTGTGTGGTATTGTTACTCCTGTTCTTACTACAAAGAACAAGTCTCAGGAACAGTCAGAATTAAGGAAGCAATTATAATATTTATCACTATTTAAAGAGTTGCTATTAGAATCAAACTTAGGATAGTCAGGAGAAAAACATTAGAAAAGGTCATTGTTAAAAACACTTTTGATACATGAATCTTCAGAGCTAAGCTGCTCCAATCTTCAGACGATTCCAGCAGCCAAGCATACTGAAATAAAAAGGAAATTAAATTAATAATTAGGTTTTTTTTCTGATGGGAGGAAGAAAAAAATTTGATTGATTTTTAGATGATTAATATCCAAGTCAGAATAAAAATAACCAAATATATCCCAGTCAGAAAAAAAAACAAAAAAACCCAAACATAAACTCAGGTCTAGTACCCAATTCCTTCTCATGTATATGCAATATAGAATAGATTTGTTTTTCAGTCACAAATTGATACTGTGTTTATTCTTTTATTAGATCTTTAGATGCCCAAGCCCCTAGCTGAAACCTTTCAACATTACGTATTTTGATATTTTGCATAGATATAGACTTGTGGATGATGGCTATAACCCTGGGTTAACTTAGTAATGAAAACTTGTAATTAAAAAATGTGAAATTTTTTTAAATTATATGCTTTAAGCATATTTATTTTTGATATATAGCATCATATTCTTTTTTACTTTGAAGAATTTTCTTATTTCTTTTTCCGGTGAAATGGGAGTAAGCTGGATTTTGCATTTACACACGTTAAGAGGTACTTATTGTCATGGATAGAATGGTTACAAGATCTTTTAAAATACCTCTAAAAATTGGTTGCTGCATTATTGTTTAGTATAATTGTCTGCTCACTTAGCCTCTTCAGCTGAAAAGCTTTATTCCATCCAGCCAGTTCAATGCTTGAAAATTGCTGTAATATGCTTTTCCTGTATGGATTGAGAAAAATGTTGAGTAAACTGTTGCTTTGTTCTGTGTGTTCCTCCATGCTTTCACTTCAAATATCCAAAAAATGTCAGAGGCTGGGGTATACTAAGCATTGGTGATGAATAATGCAGAGTTTTAAAACCAGAGAGATTGTTAATAGTTTTTCTGCATTTCTGCAGGCCTTTTTCTTATGGAATAACTGTTTCAAGTGGACTGCTAATTATGAAGAATTCTGTTTTCTCTCCACTTGTCCTGATAAGCAATGTGTACTCTTGATTGTATCGTAAACCTTTTTTGCTTCTTTCTCAACCAGGAGAAACTTCAGATGGTGTCAGTAAATCTGTTCATCGGGTCTTTGCATCCATGCTCGGGGAAAATGAAGAGGAGGAGGATGAAGAGGAAGAGGAAGAAGAAGAAGAGGAAGAAGAAACTTCTGAGCAACCCACAGCTGGAGATGTTTTTGTGTTGGAGATGGTACTTAATCGAGAGACCAAGAAAATGATGAAAGCAAGTATTTAAACTTTCACGAAACTTCTCTGTATCTCCTGAAGCACAGTGCATAAGCACCAGTTTGTGTGATTTTAGCTACTTGCTGAAAAACTTGCCTGAAAATAGTTCTGTGTAGGACACTTCTGCTTGAGTTGGTGTTGCTTGTCTTTGTTTTTTAGAAAAGTATGTAGATTACTCTTTGAAAACTTTTGAAAAGAATGAAGTCACTTTTTTCCAGTGGCTGGATTTGTATTTGTGTTAGATATCAGTTATTCTGTCAGTTATGAAAATATTTTGGTCAGCCATTTTAATATTGCTACTACTTCAATAACTTGTTACTGGATTGTGTTAAGCACAAGTGTGACTGATGTCTCCTGAATTTGGGCCCAACTGAATCCTCAGTAGAAATAATGTTCCTTTTCCATTTAGGAGAAGAGACCTCGCAGCAAACTTCCTCGTGCCTTGAGGGGCCTGATGGGAGAGGCCAATATCAGGTTTGCTCGAGGAGAACGGGAGGAGGCGATCCTAATGTGCATGGAAATCATTCGACAAGGTGTGTTAGACTGAGAAAACTTTTGGGCTTTGACAATGGGGTGAAACTGCCGTGGGCATCGGGAAAATTCAGTGTGGTTTCACTGATGATGAAAATACTCCGTACAAGGAATGTCACTGTATAAGTAGTGTGGAATTAAGAATACGTAGTGCATTTTCTTTATTATTTTGCTTATAAAAAGAAACCAGCACCCTAATTCTGCAGGGGCCTTTGCTTAGCTTGACACAGTTTGCTTTTATTGTCTTTGTAGAACCAAGATATAAACATCAGCATGACTTGCAATGTAGAATAATGGTTTAACCTCTTGTTGTTAGATTCAGTCAGGCTGATTAATAATTTATAAAAAGGAATCGGAAGCTTCTCTGCCAGTTTGTTCTGAATTTAAACAGAGCGATGTTGATGTTTCATATAATTCTGTTACCTGTTCTTTACAGAAAGGCAAGTTACTTGTTTTCAAGGTCATAAGGTTGTTTTAAAACAATAGTTCTTAATCTTTCTTCTTGTCTTTATACAGCTCCTCTTGCTCACGAGCCATTTTCCACTCTTGCCATGATCTATGAAGACCAGGGTGATATGGAGAAGTCATTACAGTTTGAACTGATTGCAGCTCACTTAAACCCTAGTGACACTGAGGAATGGGTTAGACTGGCAGAAATGTCACTGGAACAGGACAATATTAAACAGGCTGTTTTTTGCTACACAAAAGGTAGAGTAGCAACCATTTTAATATTTTAAAATAAAGTTTTGTTGCTAATGGCAATAATTTTGTTTTCTTCTGCTTTCTAATTAGATTGCTGCAGTTTGCTAAGATTCTGCTAAGAATCTGCTAAGATTCTGGTACCTCTGTCCAGAATCTTTAATACAGGATGTCCTTTTCGTACAAACAGTTTGGTGCGTGTCCACTAACATTCACCTCTTCGGGTAGATGAATGTGAAATCCGTTGTTGCCTTTTCCTAAGATAGGCTACTAATACGCTTTTTCTTGTTGTAGCTCTGAAATACGACGCATCCAATGTGCGTTACCTGTGGGAGAGATCAAGCCTGTATGAACAGCTGGGGGAGCATAAGATGGCTATGGATGGCTACAGGCGTATTTTGAATCTCCTGTCTCCCTCTGATGGAGAGCGCTTCATGCAGTTGGCTAGAGACATGGCAAAGTAAGTTGGACTTAAAAATAGCGCGATTTGGTTTTCCAGAGTTTCTCAAAAACTGGTATTAATAAGCTCTGCAGCTGATTCAAGCTGGGTATGCAGCTGAAATCAAGGAATGCTGGAGGTGACCCATACACAAACATGCACTTCCCAACTATTGTGATGTTTCCGAAGCCTGACGTGTGAATTACGCTGTGCAGGACCAATGCATCATCTTAGAAGTGTTGCGTTCTTTAGAGTAAGGGAATAAAATGCAAATACTGATTACTGGAAAGATGCCAATAGTACATGATAATATACAGATGCAATACATTTTGTATCTATGTAATATCACTGGAGGCCTGGAAACTTATCGCCAGCAAATCTGAATGAAACAAACTCTTCAATCTAAAATACAAACCATTTGCAACAGTATATAGTTTATATGTCATTTATGATTTGTTTCTGGAGCAAGTAAAAATCTGCCTCCTCCCTTTTTCTCCTAGTGAAAGCAGATCAAGTCATAGAAGCTTGCCTAAGACAGAGCAGGATTGTGGTGTAGCTCTCTTAACAGTTTTTAGTAAGCTGTTTAACTACTTTATATCTCAGCTTTCTTATGCAGAACTTGTAGAAAGCTGTTACTGGCCTGTTTCAAAGCAGTTTGTGAAGTCTTTTGATGTTCATGCTTGAGAAATGCACAAAAAATAATGCAAGGAAATGTGTTCTAACAATAATATTATTGAAGGTTTTTCTGAAACCAGGTTAATGCACTACATCATTGATACCTGGCTTGAAGTGGGTGATACTGTAATGAAAATTCCAGTGATGTCCTAACATACAGGGCAGAAAATAATGGTAATTATTTGAAATACATAAAAACTGTCAACAGTTCTAACGAAAGAAAAAATACCCTCTTTCTCACTGTCTTTTGTAGCTTACCGTTGCTAATAAAAATATTTGCTAATAGACAAAAGAAAGACAAAAATCATTTTGTTAATATTCAATGTACATCCTGTCATTTATGTTAAATACTTAACATCTCATATCTGTGTTTTATAGGAGTTACTATGAAGCAAATGATGTGACCTCTGCTATTGAGATAATAGAAGAAGCGTTTACTAAACACCAGAGCCTTGTCTCCATGGAAGATGTTAATATCGCAGCTGAACTATATATTTCTTCCAAACAGTATGACAAAGCATTGGCGGTATGGAGAATTAAATATATTTCTATACTGTGTTCAGCACCTCTTTGCCAGTCAGATAGTACTTTCTGTTAGTTCTGTAGCAATTAGCATTGAAGTTAACAGCTGGATTTAATAAATTGTGGGCTGATAGACTTATATGCTGTTCCAGGTTTAAAATTTTGGGATCCTTCTTCTCCTTCTCTACAATTGCCATAAGCTCAGTAGCCAAAGAAGACCTATGATCTGTTTTTGTGAGTGCTACCTGCAAAGGGCATTCTCTAAGTTGAAGGTTAAACGGATGACACTCAGTGGTCTGATGCTTCAAATGCAGACTCTTGTTGCTTTATCTGGCATACTTGTGTTACAACTAATAATTTACGCATTGAGCATCAAGCACATATTTCAGAAAGACAATACATCTTGACTCTAAGGCATCAGGAATTGGAGAGGATGGCTTATCTGTTCCCAGTTTGTTCTAGTGGTTTTTAACCCTCACGTTTGAGGCATGTTTCCTAGTTGACATGGTCTGGCTTTGAGAAGAAAGTCTTTAGTGTCTGGACATTGTTATACTTTCCCAGGTGGATTGAAAGACACTAATAGTTGGGACTTTCTCCTTGTGAAACGTTTTTATTTGCTGATTTTAATTACCTCTTTTTATTTTCTCCTTAAGATTTTATTTAGATCTATCTCTGTCTGTGTAAAGCATGACTAGCCTGCAAACAATTCTTCTGACCCTTCTCTATATTTCTTCCCATTTTAAAAATCAAACAGTTAACTCTGTGTACCCAGTGTTCAGCTGCCAGATTTATTAATACAGTAGTCAATCATAGAAGTGTTCCCCTGTTTCTCCTCGATGGTTCTCCTCAGGTCTTTTGCTGTGATTCTTGTTCCTATATAGCTGAATCTGTATTTCAGCTGGTAAACTGAGCCTTTAAAAATAATTATCTTAATACAGTCATCTGATATGTTCTTCTAAGGACCATGTACTCTGTGTTTATCACTTATGTTTTGGGAACAGTAATGACTTAAATATTTACTTTACAATTCATGAACAAAAATACCAAACTCCCTTGGGTCTTAGACAAACAGTCCTTTACACTTGTGCATTTCCCCCTCGCACCTCCCTGTTGGCAAGTGAATGTCTTGAATTGTGTGTCTTCGATTTTTATTTTTTAATTAGTTGTTCTATTGAATTATACTAGTTTAATTGAGGTCATGATTTATATGACCAGGGCTGTTGTAAAAAGTCAGTATGTAGCTATGAATTTTATTTATTTATTTATTATCCGAGACAAACCGTACGGTTTCCTTGCAGTGTATAAGGCTGAGAAATCCTTGGAGCATCTTGGAAAGATCTGCGGAGAGCTTATCTGTTTACCTGGTGCTTTGCTTTCTTTTTCTGTCTTCCAAAAGGCATTAAAAGAAGCTATAAAGTTTAAAAACTTTTCTAATTGTGATGAAAGTAACTTGCATTTGCTGAAGAGATGCTGATTGGATCATCTAAGTAGTCAAAAAATAGTGGACAAAGACGTAAGATGATCAAACTCAATCAACTAACCCAATGTGAAATGAATGCAGCTTTTCTTCTGATAACTTTTGTGATGTCTATAACGACTGCCATGTGGGCTAGTTACGCCATATACCCTTTAAATCTTTAAAATGATCCAAGTTACTTGTCTATTTTAGGTTATTACAGATTTTACAGGAATTGTACTTGAAAAGAAAGCATCAGAAAAAAGTGCATCCGAGGAGAAAAAAGGTAAGTAGCTACCAAGCGGTTAGTATGACCTTGCTCTTCATCTAATATGACATCTTTCTTTCCGTTACCTTTTGAACTCATGGGTATATTTTAATGCGTGTCGACAGGCTTTTCTCTTTTGAAACTTTTCAGTGTTTATAATGAGTTATGTAGCACGACCTCAGCTTTCTATAAGGAGTTACTCTGATGTCCAATGCATCCTGCTGACTCATTAAGGACAAGGACTGCTCTCCAGGCAACTGGTGGCCTTTTAAAGTTCTAAACATTCCTTGGAGTGTTCACATGAGGCCAGTTATTTCTGCCAGCTGAATAGCTTCTGAAAAAAAATTAGATAAGTTTAGTCACATCTATACTCAAGAATATCAACCTTTGACCTGAGAATAATATTCTTCATCAATCCTCCTTCTGTTATTAAACATTAAAATGGTTTGGTATATAGAAATCTAGGGATATTAGCTTGTAATTGAATAAAGTAGGTTGTTTTTGAGAAACCTGCTTCATGAAAGTCATTGCTTAAGTCTGGAAATGTTTGTTTGGGCTGGAGCATTCCAGCTCCATAAGCAGACAGTCTGTTCTATGATTAAACTGGTTGGTTGTTTCAGCAACCTCATCCAAACCCGATGTAGTAGAAGATGTTTCTCTTGGCTTTTTGCTTTAATAGACCAGGTAGATCAATGAACAGCTGTCCTGACAGAGACTTTTAACCCATAATTTATAAGAAGCAAAAGTATAATGAGTATAGGAATTAAAACATAGTGTTCCCAAGTTACCTGGGGTGTGTAATTTTGTAAGACAAAGCTTCTAAACTACCCAAGAGCTTGGTTCCATGCCCTCTGTTGCTTTAGAATGTTTTTGAATGCTTCCTGCTCTGCTCTCCTTAAAAAAAAATATTTAGGAGTGCGCTTTTCAGAGTAGGCTACCGATCAAGTACGGATTCAAAACTGAGTAAGTTTTGGCTTACCTGGTTCTACTAGTGTAATCTGTTAATCTTTTAAAAAAGATACAGGGGAAGTGGATGAAACTCAGGAAAGCCAGGAGGCAGTGACTGAGGACCAAAGTCATGCAGTTGCTGAATCCAGTGCTGCAGGTAAGTAATTCAATTTTTGAATCTCATACAAGTATATTAACTGATCATATGCTCAGGAACCAGGCTGAAATCATATAAAAATTGGGAATGACTTCTAACAGCAGGGAAGTAGGGCTTGATCCAGAAGAGGTTTCTTGTGTACTGTCTTCCTTACTCACAGCTTCTAACACAGCCAACCACCAAAACCAAAAGCATTCTCCCAGGGCTTTTACCCACTTCGAAAAGAAAATTTTTCATTTTGCAGCAATTTATTGGTAGTTACTCTCATGCTGGCTATTGAGATGCTCAGAGGATGATTAATTAATCTGCATGCTGTGATATGCAGTAACTGGATGTGAATCTAGAAGGTAATAGGGAAGCCTTATGTTGGAAATTGGTTTTCTCAGTTTATAGCAATCACCCTTTGAGTGTCTGACGTAAGAATTAAGGTGAAGGAGAACTTAAACAGGGTAGTTAAGGAGGTGTCATGACTGCATGTGAAGGAAATACAGTGACGAAGTTTTACTGCATGACCCGTAATTTGCTAGCACTGTCATGGGTAACTACTTTGTCTTGTGTTCCCTTTGTCATCGGATTGCATTCTCTCTATGTGTTCTGTATTAACTGTCTGTAGCAATGTATACAGCCCGATCCCTGCCATACAGGACTTAACTTAATGAAAACAAATAGCTTAATACGGGGTATTTCCTGCAGAAAGCAGGGAGGAGAGAGTACAGGTGCATAAATTGCTGAAGAAAAGCTTTATGTAGCAAGCACATCTTAAGAGGGCGAAGACTCTAAGCACATCCTATGGGATCCTGCTGTTGAAGTCGATGCAGACTGACAGCACTTGATACTTCAGATGAAATTACTGGGATCAGAGATAATAGGAGCAAGTTGTTCTGACTACTGGCAAAGATACAGAAGAAAGGGAGCGGGCAGGCCTACACCAACATTGCTAGGCAATGAGAGTACATTTTCTTCGTGTATTTTCTTCATGTATTTCTTCTGAACATGACCTGGAGGGGATGTGGAGCTTGTGAAGTGCTTGTTAAAGCCTAGGAATTCAGAAAGAAATTCTTTATCTTCTCACAGCTGTGGAGAAGGTCAGCTGCAGCATACCCGAGGGCGTTCCCATAGACATCACGGTCAAGCTGATGGTGTGCTTGGTTCATTTGAACATCCTAGAGCCGCTCAATGTAAGTAGAAACCAACTCAGAAGTTGGAGGATGTTCTAATAAATTGCCAAAGCAAGTAATTCTTCCTGTCTTCATATGACTGAGGTCATTGAGAGAGCCGTGGAGATTCTTTTTGCATCCCTGCCACTCCAACAGAGAAACCTAGTAAACCTGTAATAGCAGAAACACTATTTTTGTCCTTATAAATTATGCCTTCAGTGGAAGTATTACTGAAGCACAGTAAATCACAGCCTACGTGCTGTGACAGGCCCAGGACCACATTACAAAGTTGTTGAACACTAAGGAACACATCTTTGCTTTGTTTTGAAGCCCTACTAAATCTGAAATCTGTTCTTCCATAAAGAGCACTCCTCAGCGATGGGCACTTTGACCCATTGGATGTAAAATGTCCAGAATAGAAAAATGTGACTTTTTCAGTAATTCTGAAGTTCAGGTCTTTGTTTTTCACTTTTAAACTAACATTTAAATAAAGGAAGTGTATTTCAGAATGCAAATAGGCTGAAAATCGTAGCATAAAAATGTAAGCTTCCAGTAACTGTACCTTAAAGAAATATTCTTGTTGGTTATTTGTGCTTTTAGAGTTTTGTGTGGTTGTTTTATAGCCTCTTTTGACCACTCTGGTGGAACAAAATCCAGAAGAAATGGGTGACTTGTATTTGGACGTTGCGGAGGCGTTTCTGGACGTCGGCGAATACAACTCGGCGCTGCCTCTCCTGAGCTCCCTTGTCTGTTCAGAACGATACAACTTGGCTGTTGTCTGGCTTCGGCACGCGGGTGAGGGGAAGCAGGGCTGCCGAGCACCTGATGCTGAGAGATGATAACACACTGCTCAGCGTTTCCAGGGACCTTTACCTAACATCACTGGAATTCTAGATTCACACGTTGAATGATAATTGGTATTTGCAGAACTATAGTTGGTGTTTATTTTATGACAACCTTGTCGCGGTGCATTTTCTTGTTCTGCATCTAGACTGAAATTTACTTCAGCTAAAAATACTTTCGTTTTCATGTAAGTGAAACAGCCTCTATTCTGCAGTCCATCCTGTGTCAACTGATGATGCTTTAAGTAAAACTGTGGATGCGTCAGTACATATTTCTGAATATGTTCTCTTTAATAATGCACGTTTTGGGTGGTTTTAACTGAAAAAGTATCTGAAAAGTATATTAACTATTTTGCAAGCTTTGAAATCTTTTTTTCTGCCATTTAAGCGTATTGTGTTGTCTATGGTATTTCTAGAGTGCTTGAAGGCTTTGGGACACATGGAGTGTGCTGCAGAGAGCTATGCCAAAGTTGTTGATCTTGCTCCATTGCATCTGGATGCAAGAATCTCACTTTCAACACTTCAACAGCAGCTGGGCCGACCCGAGAAAGCTCTGGAGGCTCTGGAACCAATGTATGATCCAGATACACTGGCTCAGGATGCTAATGCTGCCCAGCAGGTGGGTAAAGTGTTCTGTCCTTCCAGGTTAGAATGTATTATTCTGTTAAACTATGATAGTGGTCAAAAATATCAACTATATAGGACCAGGGATTGAGACTGACTTATCTACAGCGTGGTGAGCCTTCAGAGCGCAGCGATTAATTCATCACAGAGTATCAGGGATGAGTCCTCATGGCTCTTTCTCCCTGACCATTTTATCAGTATTTCCTCTCTCCCACCTGATTAATTCTGTGTGAGGTACAACCTCTTTGTTGCCAATCACTTTGACGCCAATCTTGATGCCAAGTCACGATGACAGTCACTTTTCATCAAGTTGATCAGCAGTTGCTACATATGAGCTTTGTAGTTTGGCTTCTGCTGATGGTAACAGACAGCCTAGAAAAGGGTCTATATCCCCTCCCCAGCAGCACTTTCACTATAGGTAAGAGTTATGCTGAATTTCTCTGAAATTTGAGAATTTGAAACGGTAATTACTGCAGGGCAGTTTAGGGAGATCTTACCTGCTGCTGCTACTAAGATTCTTACAGCTCTCTATAAGCTTTTACAATCTTATTAGTACTGTATTGAGTCAAAATTGTTTCTTTTATGAACTCACTCTCTCTGTGCAAGAGGTTGAATAATAATGTTCACTATTATCTAGGAATTAAAGCTGCTCCTCCATCGTTCGACGCTGTTGTATTCCCAAGGCAAAATGTATGGCTACATAGACACTTTACTTACAATGCTGGCAATGCTGCTGAAGGTAAGCCAGTCTTTACAGCTACACTTGAAGAAACTGGGGAGCTATGAGTTGGGTTAAGACAAGTGAAAAACGAACTCAGGAGGAGAGCTAGTGTTTTCAATATGCAAATGATTTCCTAATTTGTTAGATAATGATCTTGCAGGAAGTCTTTAATACTGAATACTAAAGCTGCTTTTTACCTTTATAGCACTCAGCATTCTTGAAACGTTGATACTAGCTTCTATTTCAACCATTTTCCTTTTAATTTCTTTTTAAAATTTATTTTATATTTTCTTGTGGTAAAATGACCAAAGAAGAATTTGTTTAATTAGTAAATACAGTAATGGTGGCTTTGCGTTAATTGGTTTTTGTTTAGCCCTCAGTTTTATCCATCTGGTCAGAGCCAATACTACTGTATTACATTGGTTGAATAGCTATCCAGGTATTTCTGAAGCTGATACAGAAAGGCATTGTTCTTGTTGCGCCACTATGCAGATAGTTTTGATTTCAAGAAATACAAGCAAAAGGCTTTAAGTGATTTAAAGGTTTGTATCTTGTATAGCCCAGTTTGCACTGGAGCATGAGACAACGCAGAGATAATGTTCCTCTTGGGAATGTTTTCTCTCATGTTCTTGCTCTACTGTGGCATTTCTAAGTTGCAGACTGTTTTGGGTGCAACATGAGCAAGATAGATTCTCCATAAAACTGCTTTTGTTGTAGGATGTATTAATGTAATCTTAAATGCTGCCCTTAAATTTGTTTCTAGGTAGCAATGAGCAGAGCTCAGGTGTGTTTGATCTCTAGTTCCAAATCTGGAGAGAGACACCTCTATCTTATTAAGGTGTCAAGGGATAAAATTTCTGACAATGACGACCAAGAGACAGCAAATTGCGATGCGAAAGGTAACAAATGTTTATTAAAAACAAAGCAACAAGATGAACTCCTTAGTTCTGCGAAATTAAGAAAACGTTACTATTTTGAATGCCAAGTCCGCGCAGTTCATGTTAACATTGCTTTATTTCTTGGGCAAAAATGAAGATAATATAACTTAAGGGAACAATCCCCATCCAGAGGAAAATAGTAAGATTACAGAATAATTCAGATTGAGAAAGACCTCTGGAGCTCATATGGTCCAACATTCTCCTCAGTGCAAATGCAATCCATGCAAATCATAGAAATGCACATTTTAAGTGGTGTGATTTTTTTTAACTGGCCCAGACTCGGTTGAGCCAGACTGTACATCCTTTAGCATCGTTTGGTAATTAGGAAGAGGAATTTTAATGTATTCATTTAGTACATTTACCGCTTGAACTCTGTGTATTTCTTGACATTTGTTCCCAAGTTTTAACTGTTTTTTTACTGCTGTTTTACAAACTACACTTAAACTGAACGAAGTAAATATTTTATGAGCTGTTTTTGAAAAGATCATTTTGACATATGCACCTTTTTTTTGTCTTTTCAAGAGTTTAGCTCTCGTCTTTTAATTTTCTAAACTTACTGACTTCAATATTTTTAGCAATTTTTGCTGTTCTCACGAGTGTTCTGACGAAAGATGACTGGTGGAACCTCCTCCTGAAGGCTATATATTCCTTGTGTGACCTCTCCCGGTACAAGGAGGCAGAGCTACTAGTGGATTCCTCTCTGGAATACTACTCGTTTTATGATGATAGACAAAAGCGCAAGGAGCTGGAATACTTTGGGCTCTCTGCTGCAATTCTGGACAAGAACTTCAGAAAAGCATACAACTATATCAGGTGGGGTACTGAGAAGGTAGAGCAATCTCTACTGTAGTTGCTTCCACTGAGGCTGCAGTCATACTGCTGAAAATACTGCTAAAGGAAGCAGGCGGATGCTTTTCAGCTTTTGCTAAAACAGTCTATTGAAACTAAAGGAGCTTTCTGAGAGCCTCTGATTCTAAAAAATGCATAGTGCAGTGGGTTGGTTGATTTGGCCAGAACCATTAGTTCTGTCTTTCACCCTTTGCCACAGTCACTGGCCTGCTCTTGGAGTGTCTCTTCTTTGTTTCTTCCCTAAACTGTTTGGTTTATTGCAGATCCAGAACTTATTATATAGCATTTACTAATTTCTTGTATACTTTTCATTCTATAGAATCATGGTAATGGAAAATGTCAATAAACCTCAGCTGTGGAACATCTTCAATCAAGTTACTATGCAGTCTCAGGATGTCCGTCACCATCGCTTTTGCCTACGCTTGATGCTGAAAAATCCCGATAATCACGCGTTGTGTGTCCTAAATGGGCATAACGCGTTTGTATCTGGCAGTTTCAAGCACGCTCTTGGTAATACCATTAATGTTCTAGTATTAACAAACATAACAAGTGAATGTTTTGTTCTGAGAAATATTTCTTAAAGTCATTTTTTTCATACATCAGAAATTTATAGGTGGCTTCACAGTCTGGTGCTTGATTTATTTTGTACACAAATCAAAGCATTGCTAGAGTTTTGCTAAAGAACATTAAGCTGGCATATTTCATGTTTAGCACACCTTGCAAATATAACTAACTTGCAAAGGTAATTGAAGGCTAATGATAATAAAGAATAAGAAGGACAGAAACATACCGTTAACAGCAAATAAAGTTGGTTGGACATTTTTAGCAGGCCTCTGAAGTAAACCTACTGCTTTCAGTCAAGCTCTCCAAATGTTGAGATGTGTGGCCTCAAGGATACAAATCCCAGCAAGGACCATGTTTGCCTTCTGTGTCTGTTTTCTGCTGATAATTTTACATCACAGTCTGCATTCTTCCTTCAGAAGCAGTGCAGAAAATATAACATTTTCTTTCATCTTTTTTTCCTGTGTGTTTTGGTGTAGCTATATTAAACTACTTCTCTTAGTTCACACTTCTAATTTGAAGATTTTTTTTGTCCTTAAATTTTTAAGGAATGCTTTTCACAACAAACATCTTGATTCAGTTATTTGCTTTTAGGACAGTATGTGCAAGCCTTTCGTGCAAACCCAGATGAACCTCTGTACAGTCTTTGTATTGGCTTGACTTTCATCCACATGGCTTCTCAGAAATACGTGTTGAAAAGGCATGCTCTTCTAGTGCAGGTGAGTTAAGGTGATTATTTTTACCTTTAGTGTCTCCTGGCTTAGTATCTTGCAGACAGTTATGGCTGCAACATACTCTGTTTAAGTAACTTTTCATAATTAATATGGCATTTCAAAAGAGGAAAGTGGTGAAACATGAACCCAGATGAGTATGCTTTTGAACTGTAGTTATACCCATCTGAATCTCCTCTCCTTTTAGTTAAATGTCGCTTGTTCTGCCCTGTGTATACAACGGTTACTCACATAGATGTCAGCAGCTGCCAGCTGTTGGTGAAAATATTACTAATTTCAGTCTCGATGGCTGTAGTCTGGATTTTCTTCCAAATTTTTCTTCTCACCCCACCCTGCTCTGAAGTCCTGTAGAGTAGAATCTATGCTGCGTGCCCTTCATAGACATGCCTCATAAACTGCATTGTTGAAGCAAACTTTACAGACTTATAAAGTGGGGTTTTTTTCCCCCTGTCTTCCTTTTCTCTTCCCCCTTTTAGGTGCCTCTTATAGCTCTCTCTGTAAAGATCTTGTGAACTCCAGTTTAGGTTACCCTCAGTTCTTCAGCTTCATTATTCACATTTGTCTTTGTCTGCCAGATCCAGTTACAAACCACATTCCCAAACAGAATCTTGAAAGTAATTTCCTCTACTCTCCACCAAGTATTTTCATTAACCTTAAATGCCTTTTAATTCCTGTGGCCAATGAGCTTGGAGTCAGCAGAATATGGAGAGGATCCCAAGCTCTCCTGACTTCTGAAATTGCTGAAAATCCATAGCTGTAGATTTTGACAAAAGCTATAGCTCAACAGCTACTCTAAACCAATACCAATTATGTCAGTATCCAACTTAAGACATTTTGAACTTGCAAACTTTGGCCTAATTTTAATATTTTTATCCACTTCTTTCTGTAATCAGCCTGTCTTTCTTATATGGGCTGCTGTGTTCTCTTTTTATAACACACTTCAGCAATGTCCTATTTATGTTACCCTCTGGCAATACAGTTCCCTGCTTTCTCTCATTTCTTGCTGCTTATACGTGGTGTTTTTACATCCTCTCTTGTTCCTATTGTAGTTGATTAATAATTGAACCGCAGTGACATATTGGTGACCTAAATTATGATCGTTAGCTGCTTGTGCCTGAACTAATTCCTCACGTTGAAGGAGCTGTCTTCTCCGATTACCAATGTGGTCCCTAAAAAGAAAGAATTTACAACAGAATCATCGCGTTTCAAAGTGGTAACAAAATGAAATGCACAGGAGAGGATGAAAAAAGTTACGTCCTCTGTTTCTCCCTTCTGAATTCGCCTCTTCCCTCTGTCCCTCCTGTTTCCCCCAGGGCTCCTCCAGTGTCAAATGAGGAACTGTAGGCTCTGACATCCCACAGATGAGGAAAAATCGCTTTCCTCGCTTTACGGCGTGTGGGTCTATAAATGAGACTAGTTTGTTCCATTAAGGTTGGCAACGAAAGTATGTACACCTGGAGCTCTGCTAGTCATGTAGTTTAAATATATAAGCATATATTTTAATTTTAAACTAAAAGCAAAATAACAAAGTATAATACTCACAGGGTGTTTTGACTTTAAATTTGTTAAAGCGTAGCACTGGAATTGCTGGGTATGAGTTTCCTTTCAAATTCTGCTGGAGACTTTGCAGTAAAACATCTGCTGGCCTCAAGAAGGGACGTGAACTCTCGCCTACTGCTGAGGATATATGGATTTTTCATGCCTTTATTCAGTGCTGTTTATTTTGGGCCACTTTTTATAAAAGGATATACTGATAATTTTCCTGATAACTGCTATTGGAGAAAACATTTATGTGGAGCACAAGATCAAGAAAAGAATATGATCACATTCCAGAAATAATACTTTGATATGTGCTTCATAGAATTCAGAATTTTATAAAATTCTGAGAAAGTGTAGTATTAAACCATGTCTTGCCACTATCCAAGGCAAAGAGTGAAGGAAAGGGAATGAAGGCCTGGGTTTTTGGTTTTGATTTTTTTTTTCTCCTTTAAAAAAAAATAAATAGGGAAGGGTTATCTTTTAAAGATTTTTGTAAAGAAAAATAAGATGTTGCTCTAGTCTGCCCTTTGGCTGCATGTTTTTTAAGGTGGTCAGCACTTCCGAACGTGAACAAGTTTTATCTGTGTGTATATTACATAAGCACATACATACTTACATATTTATCAAGCTAGTGCCATAAGTCACTCTCCTAAATAACTATGCTTTCAGTTCATTAAAAAGATCTACCCATTGTTCTCAGTGGTATCATTGAGACTGACAGAGCACACTTTTGATTGTCTCCACAATCAAATGGGACTTACTTTTTGCCTTCAACTTTGTGGGGCTTTGTGGGGAAGCAGAGATCAAAAGTTCCAATGGATACATTTAAACACCCGTTCTCCAGCCTATTTTACTGCCACCTCCTTAAAGGGAGCATTCACAAACGCGCGTAATATGTCTGCAGGGATTCTCCTTCCTTCACCGGTACTTGGACCTGCGTGGGCCGTGTCAAGAGTCCTTCTACAACCTTGGCCGTGGCCTCCACCAGCTGGGGCTGCTGCACCTGGCGATCCACTATTACCAAAAAGTACTGGAACTTCCTCCTCTCACCTTAGAGGTACTGTATCTTTCTAAGTGAGGTGCAGAGTCACAAGTCAGGTCAATGGTAATAATTTCTCAGCCGTAGTTAAAATAGGTACGTAAAATCTGTGTAGTTGAATTTCCTTTAATTTCTGTTGTAGTTCCTTGCCACTGGAAGCCCAAATCTGATTGTCACCTGGTAACGTATTTAAGCGTGTGTTAATTTCCAAGGTTTATGAATTTTGAAGGATTTACTAATACTCTGAAGCAGCAGCAAGCAAGGCTGCTAAACAACTTTACCTGAAAAAGCAGCTGAACTTTAAATACATATTACGAGCATTAACTTATAACTGGAAGTTCTCTATAGTCACCCATGCTATCAAACAGCACGCCGGAGCAATATGAACCGGTATGAAGAAAGCCTAAATGCATCTGAGCCATAGTTTTGCTCTAATTGATCTGTATTAGCTCATCCTAATTGATGTGTCATACTTGTACAAGCCTGCTCTGAGAGGAAGTTTTTGCCTCGCTCTGGCAAAATTACAAGTGTGTTTAGAAAAGGGGAGGGGTTGGCCAGGTAAGAAACAGGGGTGTTGGGCAGTGCTGGGGCTTCAAAGCAGCAATCTTGTGACCCTGTAAAAGATATGGGCTATAGTCACCTTCGGATTGTAGAAAGAAATACTGAGTATACAAAGACAAATTAAGATAGTACTTCCCTGTTTTATGAGCTGTCTAATGTTTTGAGTATGTAATTATGTAACTCTCTGGTGATTAACATGGAAACTCATTAAAGAGGGGCGGCACAAGAAATACTACTACTTTTGTTTCTATATGTCTGAAAGCCTGTGTAGATGATGAATACGTGATTTGATTCCACTGTAATTGCTACTCATGTTTTATACTATTTTTGCATATAGATAACTTTTTTTAATCATTATTTTTACAGGGAATAGAAACTGATCAGACAGACTTAAGAAGAGATACTGCCTTTAACTTGTCGCTTATTTATCAGAGCAGTGGAAATATTAGAATGGCTCAAAAGCTGTTGTACACCTACGCCGTTGTGTGATGAGGTCTGTGGGAAGTGGAACTGAGACTCTGCTTTAACCGTTGCGTTACGCAGCGCTGGGGAAACAGCTTTTCTCTGCGGCCGTTCCTGTGGATGGTCAGAGACGTGGCCGGTACCACATACAGCTCTATGGACTTCTTCTACAACTGACGTTTGAACCGTAGCACGTGGAGGTGGGAACCGTTCCGCGTACAGCGCTGACGTGCTCAGGTGTGTGCGGTACTAGCTCTTCTCCTTCGCCGCACTGCTCCACGCTCTCATCTTCAGCCTTGTATATAGAATCAAACCCTGATTGGGTTTATTGGGGGGGGGGTTAGGGAAATGGGCACTATTGCAACTACTTATCAGTGAGGTTGTTCAAGAAGCCATATTCACTGGTGATGAGGGTTTTTTAATGTGAAGCATTAATATAATATAAAAGAAATGGGTTCGTACTAATCCCTAGAGGATGGAGAACTCAGTATTTCAATTTCTTTAAAGTATTCAGAATTTTCTGGGAGTTTATATTCCTAGCAGGTGATCTATTTGAAGGAGATTGATTTCTGTTTTACTGAAATCAGTGTGACCTTTGTTCTTCTGAACTTGTTAACAAAATAATAATAAAATTTCTGAGGTTAATGGTAACGTTTATTCATTCTCACCAAACAGATGTCCTACTGAATAGCTTATAGCAGAAATCACTCTAATAATATCATACAGCTTATTATTGAACATACATTGCAAATGGTGTGAGTTTTTAATTATTTTTGACAATTGAGCAGTACCATATGACAGTGGAAGCATACTCTTTCCACCCCAGCAAGAGAAGCAGGATGCAATGCCTTATCATAAATAAAAATAGTATATAGTTATAGGTATATATAAAAATGGATATATGTTATGCACTAGAGCAAAAGAAAGCTGAAAAATATTTTTCAGCAAGGTACTTTGCTGACTATGAAACAAACCGTGCTGTTGTCTCCCAAGCAGTCTTGTTCCTTACGGTATGACGGCGAACTGTTTGCTTTCAGCCCAATCTCACATGTGTTTGTGTTACAGAATCATAGAATGGTTTGGGTTGGAAGAGACCTTAAAGATCATCTAGTTCCAACCCCTCTGCCATCATTTCACGCCGTTGCAATCAGCGACTAAGAAACAGGTCTTGCCTAGATTAATTTTAAAGGTAAGGCAAGTTTATCTCAAATGAAATATTAAATTACAATATATTGCACATCCACCTCACTAGAGATATGCTGGGCCGTAGTGAGAATACAAAGGTGAGACAAATACCAAGAAAGCTTCACTAACCGAGAAAAGTACAGTATGTTTTACTTGGCAGCACTGCTTAAATACAAGTCCCAGGCCAAGTTTGCAGAACTATAAATTAAATAACCATTTTAGTTATGTTAGCCTGGGTAGTCATAAACTGTAGAAGTGAGAGAATTGGCTCCCTTACCTCCATTTCGTTTCTTATTCTTTGTGATACCTCATCACTGGTTTTGACATGGCAGCCAGCTGTTTGCTGTGTGAACAACGTATGTGCAAACATAGCACTGTTGTATCATCTCAGGGTAAAAATTCTTCCATTTTAGTTTTCCTTATTCTTTATTGGCCTTTTTACATCTTGTCACCCTGTTGATATTTTTCCTTCTTGCAGCAAATGACTCCTGTCCCTTCATACAAAAACGTTTATCATGTCCCAGGAAATAGAGCCCTCAGCACAGAATTAATGCTTAGAAAACAGAAGCCAGAGATCCAGTACACAAATTCCCTTTGTATTATTCTTTTCCAAAACCGAGTCTGACATACCCAGTATCCTATTGCTTGTACATTTTTTTAAATGTACTTGACATAGAGGAAGGTTCTGGGTTTTTTTAAGAGTTGTCTTAAAAATTGACCAATGTCAAGGCATTACTCTTACTTTATTTCTGATCCCTGCTGCTGCTAGAACTCTGAAGTCATTTTGTTTTTAAACCTAGGAGGTATGAATCTTTAGCATTCATACAAATAAAAAGGAAAAATGCAATCTGAATGCTGATGACTTTTAAACTGCTTTCTAGATTGTTTTTAAGCACCAAATAACAGAAACTTGGATTTAATTAAACCCAGTCATTATGGACTGGAAAATTAATACTGCTAGCAAACAGTGTTCTGAAAGGATGTTCTAAACAATTTTGCGCATCTGGAAGGAAGAGATACTACTTGTCTCAATGCCAATTATCTGAAGCTTTCTCAAAAATCTTGTGAAACAAAACTATATATGAAGATAGATTTTTCCTTAGCTACGTCCAACTTGCATTTACACTTATGAGATAAATAGTCTTTTACTTAGATTTCACTTTTATGCGCAATTATAAATACGTTCTATTGTAACGGTGCAGCAGTAACGGATTAGACTAGACAAGACTCCAGACAAAGCAGACACTGTAGGAACCTGAGCTTCCCAAAACAAAAAAGTTTGAACAGGCACAGCCCGTGTGAGCTGACCTGCTTAAGGAAAAGCAAAGCACAGAACATGAGGTACATACAGAAAACAGATAGGGGCTTTTAGTAGATCGCTCTACTCTCCAGAACTGGGTAAGTTTTAAGCCACATTTCACTTGAAATACTGCTAATAAAGTGCCCTTGCTTTGGAATTCTTTTTCAAACAATGAAGTTGTGAACACGTACTGCACGTTTCATCATTGTACTCTATGTGTGGGATGGAGGATACACGGGGGACTGTGAGTTTGAAACACAGATATTTCTTGGGGTATAAGTGTCTGTATGGGATTTATTTTGGCACGTGCTATGGTCATCTTTAGGCTTACCTGGCTGTAGCTTGGGTTGTGGATGCTCACAAGAATGTAACACTGTGGGAGATGAACCCAACACCTTTCCTAATTCTCCTCCTTAGTAAGGACTATTTTACTGAAATGTAAAATCATAGAACAGTTTGGGTTGGAAGGAACCTTTAAATGTCATCTAGGCCACTGACGTCTTGAACCAGATCAGGTTGCTCAGAGCCTTGTCCCACCTGGCCTTGAACAAACAGCAAGGCAGGAAAAGCTTGAAATCTGGCCATTACAATTTTTTGAGAAAGCTTTCATAAATTACTGAGAAGAAGAGGAAAAGAATACTTAAATCAATGCCAGCCTCATCTGTCAGTGTGTTAGGAATATGCCTCAAGCCTCACTAAGAGAATTAGTAACAGTTTTGGTCAAACATACTACATATATTGTCAAAATACTTGGTTTAACCATGACAATTTTGTTAGCTGTTTATTGCTGAAAAGCTGTTTTATATAAAACACTAACTCAAGGCTAAAAGACTGCTCATAAAGGCATCTACTGATTGTCTTAAAAACTGAACCACACCTTTTCAGTTGTGCTTACCCGATACCAGCACTGACAAGCGTAGGAAGCTGTTTGCTATCCGTGTTTGCTGAAGGCCACAGCTTGACAGGAAAAAACCAACCAACCTTTTTGCTGCTTAGAAAGTGTATTTTTAAATACTACAAATGTTTCTACAGAGAGGCTTAGCAGCTGCCAAGCCGTGGGAAAGGCTGGCAATGTAAACCTGAGTTATTGATCCTGAAGGAGGCAGCAGCATTAGATTACTACAACTTTATTGAAATTAGCATGTTTAAAGAAAATAACAAGTTCTTGTTTATTGTGTGCTTTTGATGTTTCAAGTGGGTGTGCTGCCACTCATCATGCTGTGTTCGTATTGCAGAGCAGGCTCCGAGCAGACAAACCAGTTTCCTTTCAAAATGAAAGCAAGTTAGAAGGCGGCTTCCAGAAGTGCTCCAGTTGCCCGTGAGTGTTCAGTCAGCAGGATCAGAGTAGAGAAAAGCTGAAGTAAAAAACAATCCAAAACATGCCCTGGATATTGGGACCAGCTCTTTCATTCCGCGTGTGACCCACTGAGCTGCATCACTTGCTAAAGCAGGTATAGCCAAAGCTTAAGGTAGTGCTGAAGTTAAAAGGTACTGGGATACACTAATCCTTCACAATTCCATTGTATCTTACTGCTTTCCACCCTGAACCCCTTTAGAAGAAGCAACAGCATGTGTTGTTGAACCTGGAGTGGGCTGTCACTATGCAAATATGTGTCAAGTTTACTGGCCACATCTATGTAATCAGACTTTGCGTTTCAATATACAAAGTACCAGCAGCTGCAGGGCCCCAGAGACAGCCAGGGATTCTGGAACAAGGAAGGGGTGAAGAACCAGCCCTTGGGGTGTACAGGATGGTGGTAAAAACTCCCGCAGAGGAAGCAGAGAGAGGTGGTCGGTGCTGTTGCCCTGCCAACATGCAGTTCACACAAACACAGCTGCCCTACACTTTGTCCTGTTGTGCAGGCAAAGGTCACAATCATTTGTCCCTTGTTAGGCAACCTACTTAAGCATTCAATCTAAACAAACACGTTAAATGAGAGAACTGTTTCTCAGCTGTGATTACTCTACAGATGGAGTTCACAGCAAGCACAAGGAGAGTTCAGTGTTGACTGCTGTTTGCCTGAGAGCACTGTGGCCGTGGAGGCACAGCTTAAGCAGCTTTTATGGAGCAGGTGTGGCATAGATGCCAACTGATTTATGATGGAACCACCTTCACTGGGGCAAACTTAAAGCCATATTGCATAGGCCTGCTTTTAAGCAGCCCGATTTAGGGTGTGCATTAGCTTTAATAGTGTGCACAGCCACCCCTTGGTTCTGTAGAGCAGCCATTTCCTTCAAGTAGAGGCTAACGTCATTGTGAATTTGACTGGGGTCCTATTGCACAAGTTATAGTTTAGGACCACATTTCTGAAGGAGCAGAATGAGCTAATTCCAGTGTGTCCTCAGGAGGCACCTAAGCTCCAGAGGTATGCAAGTCTTCCCTCTCCCCTAAGCTAAACAAGCATTGCAAATAACACAAGCAGATCCCACAGAAATAAACAGTACCATTGATCACAGAGGAGTTTGCAAACAGCTCTGCTGAAGCAGATCAGAGCGCAACAGTGCCTGTACTGGAGCTGGTTTGTGTTGAAACCAGGTGGAAGAGCAAGCCAGAATGAAGATGAGCTGATCCTTAGTTGAACAAGCGTGAAAATCGTCCATGTTATAATCATCGTCAACAAATGACGTAAGTCATCTGCTTCAACTACTCTTTCCCCAGTGTGTTGTTCCACAGTAGGACAGCATGAATTAATTCCACTAATTCTTACGAAGGTAAGACGGTGTGTGGTATAACATCACACACCTAATGCATTCCGTAGATGCTCCTAAAGTAGCCCAAGGCTTATGTTCTCCCACGACCCAGATATCATCTACATTAGCAGCAGCCAGTCCTGCTGGTTCCTCCCCGTCCCAGTCACGTCAGCATCCAACCACAGACACATGACTCGCTCTTCAGCAATTCACCTGAACCCTCTGCAAACCAGCTGGAGTTTTGTTGTGATAGCACCTGCCAGGCCTTAGTCTAGAGCTGGTAAAAGAAAAGTGATGAAAGCAAAGATGGAGCATATCAACAGCATATAATTTACAGTACTGATAAATAAAGTAGTAGAATAGTAGTTTCTAAAGAACAGTAGTTCTGTTAATATCAGCCTCCCGACGCAAAGCACCCGAGTCAAAAAGACAAGGTGAGAGGTACAAGTTAATTCAAATCAGAGTTTATGATTCAAACAACCATTATATATGGGTGTCCTCTGAGCACCTTTTCCTTGCAAGGCCTTCTCAGTGATATAGACCTTTCTATGTCAGGTCAAGTAAAGTTCCTAAAGATTCTTCCAGCAGCTGGGTGCTAGCAGGGAATCTCCAGGTGGCAGGTGATGCTCTCCCTGGGCTGGGAATTACCTGGTCAAGTGAGCTCATTTCCTGCCCAGCTCACGTGGGCCTTCCTGGTGGTGAGCTGGGAGGCGTTGGGTCCTTGGCCTGCTGTTCAGGGAGGTGTGAGTGGGAAGCTCTTCTTGCTTTTTCTCCTGGGAAAGATGCAACATTTTACGAAGCTGATGACTGTTTGGGGAATCTTTGTCGTTACGAAAGAAGAGATTACAGTTTTAGCAGTTTAATACATACATCTCTAGAAAGGTAATTACACAGCTACGTAAGAACTATCAATTATGCAGAAGGCTGATGAATCTCCACAAACAAGGTAAGCACAGCTTTTGAAAGGGTATCTGTAAAAGATGTGGAGGAGGGGATGGAGAACCACTGAAATGGGCAAATGCAGAGAAGAAAATACACTAGCTATTGGCTTTCAGACAAGTATTTGGTTAATGAGCATCAACAAAACATGCCGTATGTGCCGCAGAACTTTTCTAAGTACAGAAATAGTCCCTTGAAGCTATTCTGTACCTGTAATATTCTTTACTGTCTAAATATGTCCTTTGGCAAAAGAGGAGGAAGTGAACTGAACTAGAAGAGGGGTCTTTTCTACTCCTGTTAAGGAACTACAAAATCAAGTTTAGGAAACTGAAATCCTGACTGATAATGCACTATCAAATACTACTCCCACCTATTTTTCTTTGCTTCCCACTTTGAAATGAATGTGCTTGGTTTCTTTACCTTCTTTTTGGAGCTGCTCTCTTCGGGGTTTTTTGGCTGGTGGTTTTTCATAGCTTCTAACTGTAGGTTGTCAAACTTAGATTTGAACCAACGCTGAGCTGCTTCTAGGCTAGTTGTGATCTAAGGAAAACAGTGTAATTAGAACGGCTGAGAGAACAGTTAATGCATGCTGTGTTCTAGTTTTTGAGCTCTGTGCAAGAAAGAGCAGACCAGCATACAACTCGAGTCCTTCTGTACACAGGCGTAGCTCCCCATGATGCCCTCTTCTGTTGCTGTGAAAAGGATGCATCAGAGAGGTCCTCACTACAAAGTTCCCCCTCTCTTAGGGTGTAATGAAGTCAACATGGGTCTCCAACACAGCATAAAATACAGAGGCATTGGGAAGAAGGCGGGGGGGGGTGGGAATTGAATGCTGAGTTCCACAAACTCCTGAGGAAGACAGGAGACTAACTTTGCCTGAAGAAATACCCCCTTGCTATTAACGTCTCTTTCTAATCACAGAACAGTACTTGGACTGATAAGCAGCATGTAAGACCTCAGGCTGGGGCACCTCTGTTACTTTTTCTATTTCACTTTATGCTGGTTAATACCCTATAAAACAATAAACTCCTAGATTTTCAACCCTAACAAGCTATAATAATTTGGATATTGTGGTACAGTAGTGCAAGGATGAGGTGAGGCAAGGACAAATGTCTTCTTGGGGTGGGAGGAGGGTGGGTAGGAAATGTGGTTTTGCATGATGTCATATACAGAGTGACACAAGATTAGCTCAGGGGGGCAATTTACTTGGCCACAACACTTTTGGTTGGTTAATACAAATATCCTGAGCTGATAAAAACAATAGGCTGCAGGGGATAAAAGCTATCCTTACAAGTCACACTAAACTGAAGTGATTCACAGAAAAAACTTCTTTTTTTTTTTTAATAAAAAAAAGGTATGATGAATGCCCCTTAGTTGACAAGGCCAAAGATGCACCTCACTCTTCACCAGAGGCCTATATCTGAGTTTGAAAGGGTTACTTGGTGCACATGATGAAATACTATCTTTTTATTTTGAATGAATTATTATTCTAACGCTATCTAGTCTCACCTGTTCTGACTCCATGCTGGCTTCCTTTAGTTTCTTTTCTGTGTCCTCTTTGTATTTCTTCAGATGTTTGACTGTTTTTTCCAGTTTCTAGGTAGAAAAAGAAGTAGTTAATCTCTATACAATTTTTTCATGGCACAAATGAAAAATTGCAATATAATGGAAGGACTCTCCGATCTTTATTGTAAATAGCTTAGAGCTCTATAGTTTAAAAAAATATATCCTGTCCCTCTCAAGTCAGATACACAGTGAATGTTTGTTAAGTTGTTACTCAGGCTTTCTGGAGGAGACACAGTAAGACTTATAGGAATATCTTTTGACAAAGTTCATGAAGTCTTTCTATCACCTCGTGTAAAACCCCATAGATTTTGCACAAAAATGCTTCCGTGGGTGTCTCACCACTTTGTCATGCTGTTAGCACTTTACCTGACATTCGTTTTCCAGCTGCTGCCTTTGCCTTCTCTCAGCTTCCAGCTGGGTCTCCAGCTGCCTGGTCTGCACTTGCACTTCATGTTGTTTCTTCAACAGCACTCGCATCTCGCTCTGCACACTTTTGAGCTCTGATACAAGTTTCTGGATGTCCTGTTCCTGAAGATAACACAAGATTGAAATTCCAACAATGTTTTAGCAGATCAGTCTCTTCAGAAAACTGGTCAAGCAAACTCACTTGTTCATAGTTCTTCTTCCAATAGTCCTCTTTTATTGCTTCCATTTTCTTCATTTCAGATTCTGTCTCCTGGAAATTGTTGAGAGAAACAAAACTTCAGGAATTTTTCAGGCTCACTGCCTGTTACATAGGAACTACTTCTGCAGGTGTCTGCACATTGTGTCTTTATTTCTTGCCCTATGAGACCGAAGTTAAGAGAAGATGATGCACTGGGGAATGGGGAACAAGCAGGTGGCAGAGTTGCAAAGGAGTCTAGCTTCTCATTTAGGACCAGGTACCAGTTGAACTGTAAGTTCTATGCCTATAAAGGATAGAAAGGGACTAATCACTACAGAAACAACCTTTGGCCCATTCAGTAATTAAATAGACTGCATCCACAAAATGATAAAAAGGACAAATGGTACTATAAGAATCTAATGGGAGGATGGGACTCTATGGTATCATATTTAATATGGGGGGGTGAAGGGGCACAACAGGAAAAACCACAAAATTACTGCTGCAGCTACTGATGTATTCATCTTCTGTTCAGAATTTGAGTCCAGACTTAAGTTTTATTTTCAAGTCTAGCTCCACTGCAGAAGATCAACAGCAGTCCTACTCAGTGGGAGAAAACAGGGCTTCTCAACTAGGACATCTGTCTTTATTGACAAGTGTGTGCATACCTTTACCCTTTCTGTGCTAGCTTTGCAGGCCAGGCATTGTCTGACTTGACCTCTTCTGCTTTTTAGCTTTTCCATGTAACTGGGTAAAGACTGTTCCAGCTCTGTTACTTTCTGCCTCAGCTCCTTGTTAGCATGGGAAACTTCAGCCAATTTGGAGGAGGATTTTTCAAGAGATTTCTTTACCAAGGGAAAGAGGAAAAAGTGAGTTCATGTTAACTGTAAGAATTAGTTCATTCTATACAATTAATGAGCACACCCAATTGATTTGCTGTATCTAAAGCATGCTACAGCATCTGGTGTTTTGACTTTTCTTTAATACCCTTCTATCAAAGGGAAAAAAAGTGAATGCTGGGATCTGACTAAAGTTATGCTGAGCCTTATGATCCAGCCCCTGAGAAACAAAGCAGACCTCCAAACCAGTATTCTGCCCATGAAGGTTGCTATACAACTCCAGATTATCTTTTGGAGTCACTGAATGTCTGATATCAATGTCTAGATCTTATGTACAATAAGGTACTGTAAGACATGTACATACAATAAGGTATTGTACCTAAGTGTTGAGGGATGTAGAGTGGTACTTGAAAAAGTTAGGTGAGCACAGATATGCATGGCTACCAAAATGTCTGTCCACCACATGATAAAATTTTGTTTGCTATATACAAGTGATGGACAAGTTCATGATGAATGGAAAAGGAGACAAATACTTGTCATGAGCTGCTCTTGTTCTGTTTGAAAATTGTAAAGCAGAACTCTTTCTCTGGAAATCATTCACTGAAATCTTTCAATTCTGTTCCTTGTCACCTCAGCAGATTCTTGACAGGCAGCTTTCCTGGAAGCCTCTTGTTCAATTTGAAACTGCTTCTTCAAAGACTTTAAGTGTTCAGCAAACAGCTTTTCCTCAGTCTTGTTTTTTTGCATCAACTGCTCCCTTTAAAGAGAAGAAATTAATCCAATAATTCACATTTATATTTAACAAGCTTTATTTTTTAAACAGAAGAATAGAAAAGACAATTCCATTGTAAATACTTTTGTCTTGGATATACTCTCTGCACTACTACTGTTTAAATATTGGAATGTTTTCTAATATTTCATATTCCATTTATTTAAAAGAAAGTTCAAAATAGCTATACAAGGTAAACAAACTTTTTGGAAAAAACATTTTAGGACAACTTACTTTCCCTCAGAAAATTAAATAACTAAGCCTGTTGAGACAAAGGATAATGAGGAGATTCAGACTGCGCCTACACTTAGGTTTGAGGTTTTGCTTACTAGCGTTCAGTTTTGGGTGGTGAATTTAAACACCTAACCTGTGCTCTCCTTTTTATAACTACTGTAGGCCACCTCAGTGTGGAAGCAGTTATCTGCTGTCTTTATGGAAAAAGCTGTTTGTAGATGTGCCATAATGACCCTGGGTAAGCGGTTCCTCCGTAGCGCAGAGTAGGCTGAAGAGCCATTATGGGAAGGAGTGAAAGAGGCCATTTCTATCGCTCTGCATGAATCTACCTTTGCCATGCTGCTGGCTCAGCATACAGGCAATGCTGATAGCGATAGATGAATAAAGCCATAAAGCTCTGATGTTAGAGCAAAGGAATGTTTCTCCTCAAGTGTAGTATCATGGATCTGGTCTTACCTGCAGGCTATCAGCTGTTGATGCTCAGTTTCTTTACTTTTCAGTTCACATTGAGTTTGGATCAATTTGCTCTGCAGGGTATTATTGACCCGCAGAACTTCTTCCAAGCGATGAACAAGATTCTTGTTGTCTGTTCTAGCACTTTCTAGTGCCTTACAAAGTGGCTCCACCTGTGCGGTAACAACAAATCACACTTATACCTACCCAGATGAAAAAAGATTAAAAAGGAATATTTTTTCCTTCCCAGTCAGTATCAACTTACAGGAAGTAACAGTGTGTTCACCAACTGTTCTGATCACAAATGTTCTAAGCACAGGCATCTAGATGGGAATCCTTACACCACCAATCCACCGAGTGGCTTAGTCAGAAGGATCAGAACAACTTGTCATATAACCATGACCTTCTTGGGCGGGGAGGGGAAATGTTCTTTGCAAATAGTGAGTGTGTTCGGGTTGTGAGGTAACCCTTTTGACACTAAGTATTACAAGGAGAGATGAAAGGAATTCCTTGGACTCTTTTTTCCCTTCCGTTCTGATACGAAAAAAATAATGGCTGTATAAATTTCCAAAATCTCTGTTCATATTATGTCTCCAGCTGCAGACTGAAAAACCTTCACATGTGCCAAGGAATTTTTCTTTAGAGGAGATGCTTCCTTCCTTCAACACTTGGATAACCATTTTCCTGCTCCACAGCCAAAAGCTGATGGAGTATTTTTGCCTTGATTCATGTGAATGTGTTGTACCATACTGTATTCAGAAAAAGAAAAGGTATTTGGCTCAACACCAAAAATGCAGCGGTGGCTGCTACTACAGAAAAATACGGTCTCTACCTGGCTGCTGTGCTGCCTTTCCATGGCAGCCACTTTGGCTTGGCAATGTTCCAATTCTGTTTCTAACCTCTGTATTTTCTTTTGAGTCTGGCTCCTGAAAATGGAAATTCAAAAAATCACACATTAAGATAATTTGTGCACATCTCCTCTGAAGTGGTGACCATCTCACGGTTCGGTTCTTTACCTTCACCATATTAAGTTTTGCCTGTCACTGAAGTTAAACAGCTTTTTACCTACTTTCAACCAGATGCGCAAGGCCTGCTGAGCTTGCAGAGTTAGCTACAAGCACTTGGTTAGTTCACTAGTACTAAGTATGTTTCAATGTTGCAGGAAAGGATATAGGAAACTTCTCAAACTTGTCTTACAGCTTAATAGCCAGAACCATGGGGAAGATGCTGCTCTTCAACTTTATCTGCATCAACCCCACTGCTGACAGACCACAGAAACAGTACCAGTTTCACTTACTTCTCTTTTATGAGGTTGCTTATTTCAGTGTCCTTATGTCCCAGCTCAGTTTGTACAGCATCCAGAGCTGCTTGCATCTTGTTCCGAGAAGCTAACACGTGCTCCAGAATGGCTGTCACCTTACTGTTATCCTCCTTTGCTGCGTCCAGCTGGTGCTGCAGGTTTGCCATCTGCAGAACGAGAAATCATTAGGGAAAAGAGCAGGAAAATCAGTCACCTATTAGAGTTTTATTAAAGGATTCTTTTATAAGTAACCTGCATGCTTGCAGCAGTGCTAAGAGTATGCAATGGTTCTGAATGTGAAAATAGCTTCCTCTAATCACACAACCTCTGTTCTACCCCTCGTTTAAGCCCAAGCTGAGTGTGTGGCAGTGTTCTTAGGGTTTTTTTGTGGGTCTTTTAACTGATAGTTCCAATGTTTCTGAACTCTTGGCACCCAGGCTTCAAGAAGTGCCACAGATGCATGAAGCTGGGTTTTTAATCAAAACCAGTTGTTGATTCTAATGTTGCTTAGCCTAAGTTTTCATCTCCATGTCTTTAAAACAAAAAATACTCAAAGGTTTTGTCCCTGTTAATTTTCAGCAACTTCTTCATTGTCATCAATTACTCAACTGAAATTAACCATCATTCTAATTTGCATTTCATGGTCATCACTCACCCCATTAGCATCTCTTTTGTTTTTCTTACTGGACCACTCAGTTTCCAAAGACCTTGGAGTGAGAATGTCTACTATATTCTCCAGTTTTTCTGCCATGTTCTTTATAGCATTTAACAGAATCTTCTGGCTCACCCTAGGGCCAGCTCCACATTCAGATGCAGAGTTTCCTGAGTGTTCATCTTGTTGCAAGTGAACTCGGTGCACTCGGTGAGCACAATGATGTAAATCAGATTTCGCTGTTTCTTCTCTTAAGCCTAGAGGTGACCTAGCGTTATGGTCAGGAGAATTCCGTTGCCAAGACCTTGCTGGGGATTTTTTTCTTTTTGTTGCCATTCCTACCACAAAATCAGTCAACCCTTGGAGGCAGTGAAGACATGAGTACCAAAACCAGAAATTGAAAAAATACTCTCCAAAGCATCTATTCACTCGAGCAGAAGTAGATGCTACATCTTATTCCTAAATCAGCGTTACTTCAGGAAGATATTTAAGCTCTCTTCTGCGATAGTTTCCACAGCACATTATCCAAAGTCATGTGACTTCCCTCTGTATCTCAGCAGCAGCGAGACACTGCTGACTGGAACTTCATTAGAAGGCTGTGATGTCAGCTGTTGTCATAGCTCTGCAGAGCCAGCACAGTCCCCTGGTTCTGAGCACCACTCTGGTCTGCTCCCACTGTGAGACCTTTCTACACCTAGTTCTCCATATCTGCAAACCAATGGAACTGAGGGTTTCAACTTTCCCAAAATCTGAAAGCATTCAGGTCATGGATTCCAGTCATCAACATAATATCCAATTGCCTTTGGCTATCTGATTGGACCATCCTCTATGATGCAGAATAAAGTCCAAGAGGAACTTTGATTCATTTTGCTTTCTGGAGACAGAAAGCAAAAATAGGATCTCCTGTGTTCCAGGGAAGCGTCCTGAACATGATTTATCTTTTAATTTCTAGATCAATGGAGATTATGGATATGATTGACAGTTTGTCAATTTTGCCTTGTTAGTTTTCTAAGTGAAAATGATTACAAGGCTTAGTATCTGAAAAGCAAGGGGAGTCTGTAAAGAGCATTTACTGTTATGAGTTCCTTCTTGCTCGTGAACAGAAGTATCAAAGCAGTTACTTGAACTTACAGCTTAGAACAGCAAACTCATGACAGGTCAGGGTCCACTTCACAGTCTTATACCCACAAAGTTGGTTTCACTGTCCTGGATAACACAGCTCTTCTCTGTATTTCTGTCATTAAAACTGAGCAAACAGACTAAAGTAGAATAGCTACCTGTGTCCCAGTAATACACCTAGACAAGCACTATCTGCAACTATTTGTTCTCTTACTAGGAAATAATAATAAATCCTGAGGACTCTCTTTATAATCTTGTAAACTGTGTTTTCTAGCCTGAATACATGCAATCAGTTTGCATAAAAAACTGTTCAGCTGAACTTCCAGAGTTCGCCTGTTTGTTTTGATGAAATCAGGTTCTGTTTCCAGCTACAGACTAGAATGCTACAGTTAACACTACACATATGCTTTTTTCTTCAGGAAAAAGTGTGTTGAATCTGATTTCTAATGGCTATGTAAGCATTAATCAGCTTGACTCTAATGCTGAGGGATAAGAAGTTCTCAAAGTTGTTGCACCTATTTGGTCTCTATGCAAAGCACTTACAAAGCTCACTAGTATCTAAACATGCATCTACAGCTCTTCCTCCACCTTCTGCACTTCAGTCTTAAGAAAAGAGATATGGCAAAACAGCTCAGCTTTCGTTTAGTGGAAAAATAGAAAAGCATTATCTTAACTGGAACACAGAAGCAGAGTGATGTGACAATGTCTTTCTACCATAGCAAATGTTTTCCCTGAGTCCCATAGCAGGAGAAGCAGCAAGTGAATTGCTTCTAATTTACCCTTCCATAGAAATAATTCCAGATTAGAATTCACCTTGTTTTAAGTATGATGTTTTGGTCACTTCCTTCTGCCACTACCATCAGAGCTAGGACTATTGCACAAATGTAGCTTTCTTGCTCTCTAACAATCACTATCCATTCTGTGCTGGTTTTGAAAGAAACTTAGAATTTGGGACAGTGGTGCAAAGATTCCTATGACATAGGTCACATTGAAGTAAAAGCTTTGCTTTCAGCACCTCATTTACTGTCTAGCTAACGTCTGCTTAAGAAAGCTTACATATGCTGTTTATTTTTGCTTACCACCGTGGTTTGCCTCCCTCCTTATTAATTTGTATTTTTTATAAGGTTTTCCATGTTTCTAATCTTTCAAACAATTTTCTATCCATGCATTTTGTTTTAATGCCCCCTGGTGGTTCTTAGCCATTCTACTGTTTTTGCATATTAAGCAACTTAATTATCACAAATCGTAAAGATGCTACAACAGCATCTTGTCTCCCAAAGGCAGTATGAGCAGGATTGAAAATTACTTTGATACAGAACTCTCTTAATATATGTGCTTGACATTATACACATAAATTAAGTAGAGAAGATAAATAAACACTTCCTCCAAATTAAGTACTGAAGTGCTAAGGTTAAACAACCTTACGTTAGATTAACATAAAAAATTAGTTTCCCTTTGAGTTGACAAACAGGATGCTGAGAGGTACCTGAAGTTTTCCTTTGTCACAGGTCAGTTTATTCTTGCTGTCAGTCAGCTCTGCCAGCACCTGTTGCACCTGCTGCTGGGCATACTAAGGAAAATAGAGAAATGTCACCATTTCATAGGGAAAAACAAGGCAAAAAGCAACAAAAAGGTGCTCAGTGTCCTGAGTATTGTAACTTTCCTCTGTTGCTTCAGGTATAAATTTTCAATTAGGTGAAACACTGAAACAGATTTAAAAAAAACAACAACAAAAACAAACAAACCAAACCACAAAAACCCATTAAAATATTCAAGTGGCATAAATTCCTCCAAAACACCTTAATCTCTAGAAGCACTGCTCAAACTGGTACAACCTTCCAGATGGCTACAAGGCTGCCACTGTCCTAGAAGCACAGAAATGGAGAGGTAAAAGAAACCTTTGACAACAGGGAACAGAGAAGCAAAAATAATTAGAAGAATGAGAAGGCACGCACAGAATTAAAATAACTTAGAAACACAGTAGAGAACAATTAAAAAAAGGCAACTTTTTAAGGTTTTGAATGCTCTATCGATTCATGTTCTTTAACTGATGACTGCCAAAGGAGCTCTGCGTTAAACAAAAAAGATATACAGACTAATTACTGTAGAAAAATAACTTTGACTATCATGTAACAAACATTCAAGAGGTGTTTCAGCTAATTCTTCTTTAGCATGGTGATAATAGGGATCTCCAGCATACACAACTGGTCATTACATGCAACACTGTAAAAAATAAATAATTAAAAAAAAATGGTAAAAGCACCGGTTAGCTCAGTGTTACTAAGGTTTTACTCAACTTTTCTGGAACTGGTCAAGCATCCTGATCCAGGTGACTGAGAGTAGTGAGAAATAATGGAATGGGAACAAGTTAAACATGGGAATGAGGTCCCAAGTGCAAATTTGTTCACAAAGGTCATCAAAGTGTTGTTAATACCTTCCCAGTGCACACAAGCTGAATATATGTATGTACAGATAGTACAAGCTGTATGCCTATACCAGAAAATGGAAAGGAGTCATAGGATTTTAATGACATACTGGGTGCTTAGGTATCTGAAGCTCTATATAGTCGTCTTAGCTCATTCCATACAGACATCTAAAAAGATGTACTAACGTTTTAGATGTCTTATCCTTTTGTTTTCATTTTTTCCCTATTTTTGATTCCTTAATTTCATCAGTCATTCTCCATAAAATACAGATTACTTTAAAGAGCACCCTGATTCCTGCTACAGTTACTGATCAGTCAGGTCATGTTACCTACTTTATTAGAGACCTACCTGCTCACGTACCAGCACGGCCAAGCGATCCAAGAGCCTCTTGTTTTCTTCCTCTAGTGTTTGCAAAGTGTATTTCATTGAAACCATTTCTAGCTATGAGTAAGAAAATCCAACTGCAATCATATCGCTTCAAGATTTCCACAATCACAACACATGAGTATCACAAAACCTCATCGCTACATAAGGATTAGGTACGGTCTCTGCTGTTTCAGAGAGCTCTTCTGCAACAGTGAAAGAATCATGCTGACTTCAGTCACAACACTAAGGAATTTCTCATTTATACTACCTTTCTTTTTCCAGGATATGCATATACAAGGCAGCTACACAGGTAAAACACTTAGGAGAAGCTGAAAATTATTTATTATTTACCATAGTATCATAACAAACTTATTACTACAAATAGAATCTTCTGTAGGTAGCACAAGGGTTATTGCTCCAAAGGAGACATCCATATTGACAAGAAAAATATCAAAAAGCAAAGTGAACAATATGTCTATGGTAAATATGACATTATTTAGAAATAATTTAGTTGAGAGTAAGCAAAATGAAAAGAAAACTTAGACAACACTAAATTTAAAGAACAGCCTTATATATATTGCGAGATACCTCATTCTCTGTTTTTTCAACTTCCAATTTGTTCCTTTCCTGTATTATTTCATTCGCTGTTGTCCTTATCTGTCAAAACAAATGTGAAATCATTGTCACCTGAAAATGGCCAGATTCATAGAAATACTACACATTTTCAGAGCAGTTGATCTGAAGGTTGCAAGTCAACTCTGAAGTTCAGAAAGAGTATCTGCAGAGCTGTCCAATCCTCCCTCCCTTTTCATGCTTCAGAGAGGAGACTCAAGTCTCCTGAGTCAAGTCAAAATATAAGCATAGTGGGAAAGGGGAGAGTGTGTCACCCTTGCCACTGCAATAACAGAAAATAATCATTCTGAAAACAAAAATGGTATGTAAATAAGAATGCTACCAATGTGGATCTGAGAGCAGCCTTCAAGAATTTAGCTTCAAAACACCAAGTTGTCTGTACCTCCTGTTGAAGAACTCCTTTTTCTGCCAGCAGAGATCCTTTCTCTTGCAAAGCTGCCTCCAGTTCACCTTGCAGTCTAGCAACAGTCCATTCCAAAAGCTGTCTCTGTGTGGTTGCTGCCTCCTCAGCAAGGCTTGCTTTCTGCCTGTACTTGCCATGCTCTGTACGCAAGGTCTCCCTAAAGAAAGACAAAATAGCCAAGCTGGAGTTCTGGTACAACCAAAGGACAGAAGATGGCCTCCGTATTAAATACCAAAATGGCCCTTCTGTGTTAGTAAGTAACAAGTGCTAGAGAAGCAGAAATAAAGGTGGTGAGAATGCAATGGAGAAAAGGGAGACAGAGGCTGCAGACTAGCCAGTTCCTCACAGCTCTCTTTGAAGTTGAGCCTTCTCATGCTGCACACTCTGCAGCTCTCCGAGGATGTTGGCATGGGCAGCATTCAGAAGCAAGTCTTGCTCTTGCAGCTTGCGAGTTTTTTCTTGTTCTGCCTAAAGGAGAAAAATTACCCAGCCAATAACACTAACATCAGAATGATGAGGGATGAGTAATTAATTCACAAAGCTATTAATTTGTCATTGAGCTCCTGGATCATCCCTATAGTTCTGCTTATTGTGGTGTGCTGCTTGTTGAATAGGGTGTCAAAGCTCTACCTAGCACTCTACCTAGCTTTTATATATGTATTTAATCTCAAATCCTTATTACTTCTACTCAGCTTCTGCATTTACAGTACTTACAATGCTCATTAACTCCTATCTTCCTCTTTCTCAGTGGTTGTTACAGGATCTTTCTATAAACAGCACTACCATATTTACACTCTTTCTCTGTAACATATGACGTTTTTTCTGTACTGAAAATAAATCTATGCCACCAAAGAAGGACACTAACACTTTTTTTATCACCACCTTTATAGAACTTCCATTGCTATACATAAAGTATTTTCCTGTATTTCCACAGATCAGCAGTATTAGGAATTAGTCTATTGTCTGGTATCTGAGCGACAGACAACTTTCTTGGACTGTAATAGTAGGCTACATACCTTAAGCTCAGTCTGATGATCTGAAATGAGTTTAGCATTCTCCATGGCAACACTTTGGAGTGTGGTGCTGAGCTCTGAGCATTGCTGGCTTAAGCAGTCATTAAGGACCTGGTTAGAAGGAAGAGGATGAAAAACATGTTTTCAGTGTTTCGGGGGGTTTTTTTCTGCATAGTAGGCTGTCAGAAACTTTTTAAAATCTCTTGGAGACATGGAAAAATCTATTTTAGGTAGAAACTGTCAAAAAAAATTTGTTCAGGTAGTCCCAATTTATGATAGACTTATTCCAAGGTGTTAAAAGTTTACAGTAATGGGGAAAAAAGAGAATATAGTTTAAACTACCAATCAAGCATAGTAACTTACCAGTTTTGAACTCCAGAAAAAAAGTAATGTTTCTAAGGTAAAGAAGGCAAAAATTGAAAATGGAGCCCTATTAATTTCATAGTTGAGATATTGTAGATAACCAAAGAAAAATGGAACTTTCTGTGAAAGACATATCCAAACCCCATTACCAGTGAACACCACCCAATAAGCAAGTATCTGTTGGGGCGATAGGGGAAAAATAGAAAAATGTTTTCTAAAATATGCTCTAAAAAGAGGGACAGTAGAATAAATAAATTGTTTTAGAATGTACGGAGGCAAACCTTTTGTGCCAAAAGGCACAGGAAATTTTAGCCAAGTGGGTACTCCCTATTTGACTACTTAATAGAGACATATTCATGTAGAATCTAAAGGTGCAAAGGAATATAAATGTACTACTTCAAGGGAAGATAGAAGAGGGAGCAGCAGTAGTTCTGCATGTCCTAACCACTCAAGAGGGAGCAGCAGTAGTTCTGCATGTCCTAACCACTCAAGAAGACACTTGAAAAAAAAAAAAAGCTGATTCAAAATAAGTATTGGGAAGAAAACTTTCTAGCCTTAAGGCTGGGAAATCTGGAACAGTTACCTAGGCTAGTGATTGAATTCCTTCACTGGAAGTTGTTCGTTAGCCCGCGTTACCTGAGGGCACTAAACTTTGTCTCCTGACCTGCATTAGAGTCTTCCTAGTAAATGTATAATCATTTCTCACTGTAATCACTTGTTTTGTTATACTTTATTTCCATTTTAAAAACAAGAATAGCTGTTTTCATTACCTGTACTTTCTCTGCTGTTTCTCGTAGGGCAATCATTTTAGACTGAAGTTGAAGGTTCTCTTTGCATTGTTTGCTAAAGGACAGCTGTGTACTCTAAGGGGCAATAAAAGAGAATGTCCACTGAGAAAAAAATTAAATGTCATTTAGGCAGGCACGTCACAACTATCAAGTCTTTGTTTCGTACTTGCCTGTTTCCTTTAAGCTAATGTCACATGGCTACGTGCTCTTGCAAGTACTGGACACAGTTCCTATAATACAAGCCTCTTTCCAAAATATACCTTGAAGTAATAACCAAAGTGCTACCTGCTCTAACAGCTTTTAAAGTTGAGGGTGACTTCATATACTTCTGAGCTCAAACTCACTAGTCTCCACTATAACTGGTCTCAATACTTCTGAACCTAAAAGATCTCCCTGCCAGAAGTGGAACAATTCACAATTGTGCTGGGCCAGCACTATGAGATTCCACCACGAAGTTGAACTCCTACCTCATCTTCACGGAAACTTACTCTTTCAGAGAAGACTTCAGACAGCACACACAGTCCCTGCTTAGGCAGTAAGCATACCTCTGAGCCCATTTAGCACCCAGTTGACTAAGGTATTGACTTTCCTGTAGTATTAATCGCCACTTCATCTATTTGTCTTTTTTGCATAGAATACTTGTGCAACCACAGCTGTGTTTTGTGGTCAGTTCTAGCTTTCCAAGGCAGGCACTCATATCACTGTTTTGATATTTCAGTAGAATACTAAAGTTAATCTTTCAAAAAATGAGTAGGACAAACCCAAACTCGTAAAATAATAAAATAAGACATACAATAGATATAACCTTGGACACATTTGGCATTTGTCCACATAAAAATTCTGCCTCTGAAGTGTGGTATGTTTGAAAGGCCCCATATAGGCCATTCTGATCTTTATTTAGCTACTTTCCTCACCAATACTTGTATAAAACTTACTTTTGCTTCTTCACCAAGCTGGGAAATGATACAGTTCCTGGAGTCTAAAAATAGAAAAGAACATCAGGATATGCTTTGTTATCTGTTGAGTAATTTTAAAAGGTGACATTTTGATTCAATGTTTGAGTTTAGCTAAGTTACTGAATGTGCCACAAACAGAGAAGATTTCTACAAATGCCTTGTTCTTTAACACTTTTCTTGACATCTTCAGTATTTTCAGCAAAATTACTTTTAAAAATTCATTCCATAAATTGTATTTAATTTAATCTAAGAATTAAGCATGCCATCATGCCAATCTCCTACACATACCACTTCTGTGATTTCTCGAGCAAATCAAACAACCCTAAGTCTCTCATTCAGCTGCCTAGTGTGCAAGCTCCTGATCTGTCCTGACTGTAACCCACAGCCCACATGCAACTTCACAAGTTTTTGTGTGTTGATAAACAACAATAGTAAGATCCCTGCTTAAAACTTACAGATCTAAAAGCATTTTTGTTGGAACTTGAATCAACCTGCCTATAATAATTAGCCTTTTATTCTGCTGTGCTGTATAATATACTGTAATAAAAAAAAAAAAAAAAGAAAAAGGAAGACAACAAGAGGCAATTCAGCATCACCAGGGTAGGGAGGGAAACCTAGCCAAAAATATTATGACATCTATGACATCCAAGGTATCATCAAAAGATCACTCAAACGTTCCTTCAATTAACAAAGGGAAAAAGCAGGATTAGTTGATAACAGAAGAAAATTTGTATGTCTCATTTAAATTTCTCATTTACATATGGATTTGTTCTGAAGGAAAGAATTCTTCTGGAATCATTATCCCTCATTCAGCCAACTCTGCCACAACATAACAAGTTTCTCTCCTCTTGCCGTGCCTTAGACAGAAAGGCTGACTGCCTCTTGTGAGCTACAGGTTAATTATCGCTTGGTGGTTTGCAGAATAACAAACAAAACATATGGGAAACAGGAACACTTCTGTAAAAAGAGCAGCTAGAAATCTGAAATAGGTCCCGAGGGAAGGATCACAATAAAATAATTACACTAGGGTTTAGGCATGGTTACTGTGAGTTATTTGGGAATAAGGAATAGACTTTAGGTTAGGAACATTTACCTTTAATTTTGACAATATGGAGTTTCCCCCTACCCTGGAGTGCATTAAATGCCACTAAGCTCCCTTACAAGCAGCTATTTTCACATCAATAGACTGGGAATCTAAATGAGATCATCTAGAGCTTTCTTAATAGGGCATATTTTTTAATCAGCTGCAAAAATATTCAATAGCATCGGGCATTCTACTTGCACATCCATTCAGGAATCATGTGTTAATGGTTACTTGCTAGATGAAGTCTCCTCTGAAAAGACTTTATGCTGATGGAATCTTTCCATAATATTGTTGTGCATTCATTACCCTGATTACCACTGTTGCCAGTTTCCTCTAGGTAAGAAAAGGCTTTAAAAATGTCACATGCAAACTAAAGGCCTTCAATATTTCATCACCTCTTAAGCTGCCCTCTATTCCTGTTGACTGATACACCTGCCACAGGTCTGGAGGATCTCAGTGCTTGTTTCCTAAAAAGGGCTAAAAAGATATGACAAGAACGCACTGTCATACCCAGCTCAGCCTTCAGTTGTGTGCACTGTTGCTCTAGTTGGGCAGCTCTTTCCTCCTCCTCTTGCAGCTTAACGCGGGTGAGCTGGACATCTTTACGCAACTCCTGGCAATCCTGCTGTAACATCTGTACCTGCAGTGATATCACAGATTATTTTTTAAGATGCAGAATTCAGTCAGGCAAATATAAGCAAATTTCAGAGCCTCAAAAGTTGATCTGATTGGAAAAGGTATAGCCTGAACAACTTCTCCGCTTTCTGCTTGTCCAAATCTTATGCAGATGACTTGTATAGCAAGCTCCTCAATTTCTGCATGTGTATGTGTGCTTACAGTCATCTTTATATGATAGGCAGAAACTAACAAGTTTTCAGAATTGGAGACTATAGAAAAGATCAAGCTGTAAAAGATGAAGGTGAATGCAACACTCAAGGCACATAGCAAGTCCATCTTGTGCCATTCTGTAAGGAATTTTTTTTTTGTTTTAACACTAATAAATATACCACAGGGTCAACTATACCCATCAGAAAGTGATAAATGAACTAAACTAAGCCTTTGCTTCTCACATGATGTGTAATTCATATAGTTCAATAACGTATCTATCATTTTTTCACTTCTGCTGTAGAAGAACACAGAGATGATAAAAGGCACGTAGGAAAAAGATCTAGCAATTTCAGGAACAAAGAGACCTTGATGATTGTAAAAAAATTGAAAAAAAACCTCTTTAGTTATTCAAGTTATGATACTTTGCTACTTGCTTTAACCTCACTAAATTGTTGCTATGAATTCAGAGTGTTAGAGTGACTGCATGTGGCACGTGTGTGTATACACATGAACAGAAGAAGATTGGTTTTGTTTATTTGAATTATGTTAAGACAGTTAATTTCTACCATGAACTATGGTCCCTCCGCAATCACAAAGAGACTTGTTTAGCCTGATAAAGAAGACATTAGGGCAGGATCCAGTTGTGGCCCACAAATCCGAAAGGTAGTTACAAAAATTATGAAGTCAAACTCTTTTTAGTTGTACTGAATGATTTAAGAAGGGGCAAGGGTCCCAAATTTAAGCTTGGAATGTTCAGATTGGGTGCTAGAAAAAAATAATCTTAATAAACCATCCATGGAATCACAGTCCTTGAACTCTGGTAGACAAAACCACCACTGCCCCAATCCAGTGTTTGTGATACTCCTACTTTGAGCAGGAAGTTTGACTACATGATCTCTTCTGATCGATGTTTGTACAAAATGTTGTAGTTAGTGTTTTAACTGGTTTCTAGCAACGACATTCAAGTTCTTGCTCTTCCTCCCAGATGAGAAAATGAAAATAAATATAAAAGAAGTCAGAAAGTTTCTTAAACCTGTTTCCGTTCTGCTTCTACTGTTGTTTCCATGTCCTGTACATGACACATCACAGTTGCTTGGGATTCCTCCAAAGACTCCCGCAGGCTGATCTCCTGGGACAGCTGTTCTGTTAGCTAGAAAAAAGAAACACTTTCTGATCCAGGTCTAACTAAGCAGATTGAACAAATACTTTGAGATCATATATAAAAGATATTCTGTCTGGGTACTTAGTTATGAGCATGACTGGCAGGTTCCTTTGAGTTGTGCACATTCCAAAACTGCACCCAAAATAGT
The DNA here is from genome assembly GCA_033628505.1 of Tringa tobata. Classification (NCBI taxonomy): domain Eukaryota; kingdom Metazoa; phylum Chordata; class Aves; order Charadriiformes; family Scolopacidae; genus Tringa; species Tringa tobata. The sequence continues at coordinate 2,394,506 of JAHREE010000161.1, forward strand.
ATTTAAGGATCTTCTTTAAATAACACTTGGAAAATTCAGCCTCCTACTAAGCTCCTTGCTCTTGTACTTACCTCCTGAAGCCTACAGTTAATTTTCTGTTTTGTGTTCCTCAGCTCCTTAGCTGCAATCGCTACATCCATCTAAAGAAGATGAAAGAAACAGTTATTTTTATCCTTTCATGTTCGTAACTATTGCAAAAGCGATAGGTATTATGTAACTGCCACACTAACACCTAGAACTTGATTTCTATCTCCAGTCTGATGTTGTCTGTTCTGAAGCACTGAATATAAGAGTGCAAGCACTAAAAGCAATGCATTCTTTAATACAATCAATGAGATTGAGTGACATACTCTACTGAAGTTCTCTTCCAAAAGTGTAAGACTGAAATCCAGAGAAATAAAAGTTCCTGGAAAAACAGAAAAGCTATTGAGAACTCTATGCATGAAAGCTAGGATGAATTTAAGTCATGAAGATGAGAGAATTACGAGTCTCAAATATTTTTATTCTTGATTTGCTTTCATTTTTTTTTAATTGCTGGAAGCACAGATTCTCATTATCAAAAGTGTTTGCTCTTACTGCCAACAACGTATCATAAACTTCTTTTTCCAGCTGAGTATACTTTCTGTTTAAATATGTCAGAAATGAACGTACTTAAAAACAAGTCTTTTAATACTTGAAACTGTAAGAAGACCATAATCTTTTGTACCTTGGATGCAGTTGTAATCTCCAGAGCAGTGCTCAGTCTCTGAACTTCTTCTTTTGCCTTTTCTTCAGCCTCTTTCATATCACTTAGGTGTTGGCGCAACTTCATTGCTTCTTGCTGTACGATCTTCATTTCTTGCAAATGCTCCTCGTGGATTGCATTCAGGCGCTGCTCCAACTGGGCTGCCACAAGGAAAAGGCAAAAAATTTTCATTGACAGAAAAAGCATATTGAGGGACAATGAACAAAGTGGTAAAAGAATCAACTTTTCTACTACCTGCATGCTTTGGATTCATTTCCTTTTCTGTCTGCAGACGGAAGATGTTTAATTTCAGTGTCTGTACAACACTCTCTAACCGACACATTCGATTCACCAGTGTTTCACAGTTTCTCCACAGTGTATTTTCTCCCACAAACGCTACCCTGGCCTGCACAGGGCTAATGGCTGGGTGACTAGCAGGTGTTTCTGAGGTCTTTGAGTGGAAATGATCGAGGCTGAAAAGGAGAAAAGACTGATCTACTCCATGCACACCTACCTGACATTGCACATATGCACTATAGAGGCAATTAGATTAGAAACCACATTTCATAGAGCTGGAAGGTTTCCTGTGACCCAAGGTTGCTGCAGCTCGTTCTCGCCAACTCTGCCAGTACCAGCTCCCTCACAGAGAGAAGAGCAAAGCACGGCAAGTGGGTGCAAAGAGGAATAATATAAGGAAAATCAAGAAAAGCATGAGCTCTCCAGGAAGGAACAAGCTTACCCCAGCTTTCTCCCTACCTCTGCCCATCGACGCCAAGCGCCTCCAGGTCTCGCACCAGCGTGTTGGTTTGCTCTTCCACCACCCTCATTCTCAGGTGGAGCACCATGAAGGCCTCTGGCGCGGTTGCCCTGACGCTGGTGGGGATGATGGTTGGCCTGGCCATTGCTGCTCCGGCAGCCTCCCTCTCCCGCCCTGAGGAAACCCGCACCAGCCATGCCTGAGGCAGCCATCCTGGGCCTGCGACACCCCCCCCCCCGGCCAGCCGGCCGCCCCCTTCCCGCAAACCGCCGCGCCGCG
>JAHREE010000161.1:2396395-2435031 GCA_033628505.1 Tringa tobata
GCAGCCTGTTCCAGTGCTCTGCCACCTTCAAAGTGAAGAAGTTCCTCCTCGTGTTTAGGTGGAACTTCTTATATTCAAGTTTGTGCCCATTTCCTCTTGTCCTGTCACTGGGCACCACTGAAAAAAGACTGGCCCCTTCCTCTTGACACCCACCCTTTAAGTATTTATAGGTGTTGATCAGATCCCCCCTCAGTTTTCTCTAGACTAAAAAGACCCAAGTCCCTCAGCCTCTTCTCGTAAGGGAGATGCTCCAGGCCTCTAATCATCTTTGTAGCCCTCTGCTGTGGATATATATATATAAAAAGTACTCAAAAGGCAACAGTCTGCTTTTCAACATTGTTTTCCCTTTGCAGTTTACTGCGTATCAAATGACAAGTTCACTTTGGGCTGTAAGCAGACATAGCGTTGTATACTTAATGAGCACACGGTCATTTAATGCAGATCAGCAGTCTTACTGAGTTACGCTGTCTTCACTGTGCATCTGAGGCATCAGTCCATTGAAAACATACCACTTTGTTTTACTGAATTTTGTTTTTATACAGAGGGGGGAAACTGACTTTGTAGCCTCCCAGTTAGAACATAGAGCTGCAAAAGTGGGTATGTGGTGCCTGGAACAGGCATCAGGTAACAATGCTGCAACCAGTGGGCATTAGATATTCTAGGGACTCAAGGACTCAAGTATTTAAGATATCGCTGCTAGAGACTTAGAATCTCCTTTTCACTTTTGGCAGCTCGTCTGACTTCTGAGGGGCATCAGTGGACAATTTAACTCTTCCTGTGCATTGAACAGGGAACATGAGCACCTAATTCCCAGCTGAGCGTTTCACACAGGCTGCAGAACACCTGCAATCAAGCACCACTCAGCATGCAGTGTGGCAACATCTAAATACCTTTTGAAGACCTATCACTTGGGGTCAGCTTTGCCTGAAGCTTCTAATATGCTGAGGTAATACATGTTTGGGGTGAGCTGGTACGTAGGGCATGTTGAGATCCTATTATTAAATATATCTCTGGAAGTGAAAAGTAGATTTTAAAAAAAATTGATAAGTATCTGTAGATGGCAGCAGTGAGGAATGATATTTATTGGAACATCTAAATATGGTGACTACGCATTTTATAATTTATGCAACTGCAGCTGGTGGCTGTCCATTAATGCTGAAAATTTTGTATTCTGTTGATGAATATAATTGTTTTAATTTAAGGATCTTTTGGCATGACTTTTATTTTGGAGGAGGAGTTGCAGCTTTTCTGAGCAAAGAGCGTGACATTGCAGACAGGCCAACAGTGCCTTCAACCAGTAATGTGTGTGTAATAAAAAGATGCTCAGCTGATGTAAAGCTGTCATTGCTCCACTTGAGAATCTGCTCCAGGAAGCCTTTGCCTGGGGGATGTTGCCAGGAGGCTTGTGAAGAAACGTGGGATGTGAGGGAATATAAAGATCACTAGAGAAAAAGGAGATTAAAAACATTAAGTAACTCTTAAGCTTCTCACCTAATGAAGAGATGTATAAATAACATTGAATTTTTAAAGTAACATTGGTTTTATTGTGTAGTTCCTCAGTAACTGCTGGTGTTGCACTTAGGCTGTTCTTTTAATCAGAGGTTGTCGATGTAATGGCAATGTAGGGATGCCTAGTGCATGCAATAGAATAGTATGTACACAAGTGAGAACATAAAAGAGCAACTGATATGTAGGTCAAATGGAAACTATTTCAGAAATCCTTTCATGAGCTGAGATAGGATAACAATATTTGACAGAAAGATAGTTAATTCTGAAGATACCGCATAAATTTTAAAACAAACATCAAATACTGTTCTTAGTTTAGTTGGCACTAAACTAACTGATTGATCTGAGCTTTTTTATTCACTTTCTTTATTTTGCTTTCAGAAGTTGGTTAGTTCAATGAGTAACTTCATATAAAAAATGTAGGAGTAAAAGGTATACATCAAACTGTCTGTAGCATGTTTTTGACGGGAAACTTTTAAGAAGATGATTGTGATCAAAGAACTGAGTGTTGAAAGCAGAAGCTAAACAATTTGATGTCCTTTTCTGCTCCAAATATCCTGCTCAACAATTTCACAGGAGTATTCCAAATAATCTAAAAATGATATTTTCTTTTATTTTTAATATTATTTATATGGCAGTTGGAGATGGGGCAGGCAAGTACATCATGAGGTCAGACCGCCTACTTTTTTCTTCAAATCAGTATCACTTCCTCCATAGTTTGACACCTACATATATGCCTGGTGGAATCATCATTGCCACACAAAGTTCCAAGTTTAAGAGCACAGGTATAATTTTTTTTCTTACCAAAACACCCATGCTTTAGCAGCTCACATATCTCTGTGAAACATGTAATAAAAATGGATAATTCATATAATTTTTTAATAATTTCAGCAGTTTTATGGCTTCAGTTTATTTTTGTATATTGTCTCCAATCAGCTTTTCAGTTTGATTTCAAATTTTTCAGGGATTGGGAAGATTTTCCATATTCCAATAGAGCTCACTGCTTAAAGGTGCCATTACATTTTCCTTTCCTGTAATGACACTTCATTTAGCTATAGCCTTTTTACTATTCTGATCACTTCTTTTAATTACTTCTTAGATTTCCCTTGTATTTGTAGATAATTATGTGCTACAACTATCATTAGTAAAGAAAAGTTTTATTCCAGTGTATGGAAAATACTTTCCTTCTTCGTAGTTTTGTTGATCTTTCTTGAATTCCTTCTACTGTTTTGCGGTAGGGCTGAAGTCTTTGTTCAAGGTGGAGTCTGAGCTGCCACCACTTCTGCAGTGCTTGTCGTTAGAATTCTTTTCATCTCACTCAATTACTTGCTTACGCAGCACGCTTTGGTATGAAGGTAAATCAGAGAGCAAACACTAGTACAAAGATCTCTATTTCGGATTCCTTGGATGGTATGAGAGAATGCTGCAGCAGTAGGTGGAACATGCAAGTTTGAATTGAGAGGTGAGATAAATCAAATCTGCTAATTGGATCTGCTAAATTGTTTGTCTGTCCAAGTTAGCATTCTGCAAAGGAAGATACTTTGTAGGAGTAAGAGCCTCAATCCTATTCTAGCACTGCTGTAAGTCTGCTTTCCTCAAATGTTGCTTTGGTAAGTTTGTCCCCTTCTAAATTGCCCTTTTTTATTACATCCAATACAAGCTGTAGAATTGTTAACTGAAAGTTTCCTCTTCAGAACCCTTCATGATTTTTCTTCATCCTCTCTGGTATGTTTTATCATTAATGAGATACTAACCCCTGAGTTTGCTTGGCCCATGCTGCTGGACTCCAGTATACTGTAATTCTCATACAAGCACATACGTGTGCTTTGGGTTTTTTTTAATTCTCAAACTTCAACACTTAGAAGGGTATCAGCATAAATATGCTGAAAGCACTACTCTTTGATCTATCCTTAAAACTCTCCTCGCTGTTACGTCTGCAAAACTTGGTAAGAGATCAGATTATCAGCATATTTCTACCGCTGTGGTGGTTTACTGGCAATAGCTCTGCTTTGTGCTGCCCAGTCTGTTTGCATCCATCTGCTCTTTGTAGCAACCTGTCAGATCTTTAGGAAAGCTGGAGACCAGCTTTTGAGTACAGTGTCATGAAAAGATCATCCCTGGCTTAGAGTTATTAGCTGCTATAGAGTCTTACAGTAAGTATATTATTAGATGTATTACATAATAATATAGCATTGTAAGTATTCTATATAACATATTTTTTCCTCCTTATGCTGCCGGTATTGATAATCCTTATTCTCTATACCAGATAAAGAACGTCTTTCTGTTTTTATCTCTCTATGCTTACCTGCCTCTGATCCGCCATCCTTTTCTCCTCCTCTCTTTTTCTATAGTGAACTAACAAAATATTTCTTCAGTTTGACAGCTTTGTCTGAGACAAGGAGGGATAATAGTAAAAAATGCAGGTAGACAATAGCAGAATCCTTAGATATCCAACCCGAGTGTTAAATCAGTACTGCTGACAGGAATTAATCTTTTTTTTGGGGGTATGGTATAAGAATGTTTATGCAAACTGGTGAACACAAAGTTTGTTTCATTGAAGGTGCTATTATGTTAAAATATTAATCATCAGAAGGCCACTTTTGTTTTTCAGCTTCCTACTTATCTTGTCATTTTTACAGCAGTGTAAAATTAATATACAATGCTAATACACTGATTTATTTCATACGGTGTAGACCAGAGCAAAAGGAAATATGGATTAGGTTTTCAGGTACCTAAACATTTAGGCACTGTCTAGTGCCCGTTTCAATATTGCAGGCTACTGAAGATACTCTCACAGGGCTCACAGATGTCATGCAAAATGTAAGAGGGTTCCAAGCCAAGGGAAGTCAGCTGGGATACTTCAGGTTGTCTAAAATGGCACTAGACACCTCTCTGTAAGCAACCAAATTGCATTTGTGATGTCCAAAAGATAATTTGCATGCATCATGAGGAAAATAAACATTAGATGATTACCAGTGTTTCATTGGAGGCCTGTAACCAGTGGTGTCCCCCAGGGATCAATACTCGGCCCAGTCCTATTCAACATATTCATCAATGACCTGGACGAGGGGACAGAGTGTGTCTTCAGCAAGTTTTTTTTGTTGTTAAGACCAGTTTTATGAAAACAGGATTCAGATTGGTGTGATGAATTTAAATTTTTACTGCCTGTTTTCATGTCTGAGGTAGTCTCTAATACCATTAGCATCTTTAGAATGACTGATGATGATATCACACCTGAGAATTATGAGTTCAAGGACAGACATGAGGACCTAATAAACTAAAATGATCATATTTTCTATGAAGACTAATGTCTTTTATAAGAAACATGCAAGCAGATGATTCTGTCTGTATATGTGTGTGTATATACATATATGCGGCGAATCTATTAATAAATTTGTATCTAAGTTGTTATTTAACTAAGCCTTGCCACTTTTTGATTGGACACGCTGAATTACTAGGTACTTTTCCATCCTGTTGCTTTCTCCGAGAATACTGGGGGTTTTTTGTGTCTGCTGTTGAGCCCAGACTGAAAGCTTTAAACAAAAAAAATCTTGAATTTTGGATGTGTAGAAATACACGTCTGATTGATTCTCACATGTAGTTTACCTTTACAATGAACACCATACCTGTCATTCAGAACAGTGTCAGAAACATTTGAAATATAAATACAAGTTCTGCAACTGTACTCTGTCTTTTACTTTGTAGGCACATAAGAAGTCTCTCCTTAAAATGTTGCAAAAATAAGACTCATGTTTCTTCTACTTTGGTTTTCCTTTCAATGTCTTACAATTTCAGTAATTAAAACATGAACATGCTGTATGCATCATGTACAATGTTCTGGCTATGGAGGTTCATATTCTCTAAAAAGAGAGAGGATGCAAAACTCTTTGTCAGCCTTTTCTGCACAGCTTTGTGGACAGAATAAATAACATTATTCTCAAACTTCATCTTAATAAATATTCCAGTAGATAATATTAATATTTCTAGTGTGTAAATGCATATATGAGAAGTGTGGAACACTTGTAAACAAGAATTGGCATTTTATCTGTATTCTATTAATTCACTTGAAGAAGTGTCCAATAATATGACAATTTAAGTGGTATATTGATTCTGAATCAGAACACTCACTTTTGGAAATCAGGAAACAGGCTATAGAATGCTAGACAAAGGGACAATCAATATCTGGAAAATGTGTCAATTTGCTGTCCATCTCCTCTCTGAGAAGGAGAGGAGGCAAAGTATGAGATGGCATCTGCTCCTTTAGGAGTATGTAAAAGTTCTATTGCTTTAAATAAAGAATGTCTTTATGGCACTCAGGTTTACTTCAGCAAGTTGTTATTAGCCAAAGTGCAATGATGTATCATTTTTAACTTCTGTGTACAGTACTAAGAAATTAGAAGGGCAAGAAATAATGACAGCACTTTGATATCATTCCTATTTCACTCTGAGATATGTGAGAAAAATCGGCTTCTGTCTTCATTAGTTGATACCAGCTTATCCGACCAGCTCCATATCCTCAGTGGTTTAGCATTAAAAACCTAGTGTGGCATTTCTTTTTTACTTTGCAGAGACAAATTCCCCCTTTTCAGGCACTGAACTAAAAGAATAGAGAATTCAACTGTAATCAAAGTGTCATTGTACATGACAACTTAATGCATAAATTTCAACAGATTCAAAGATATGACAAGTCTAAATGACATCTGAAATAGTCAAACATGATAGCCCTACAATGACAGAAATGTTTGTCATTATTTCAGTTGTCACTTTTTGAACCTCCTTCACTGAAATCAAATGAAATCGTACCAGAACATTTGGTACACTTAGATTATGGAACAGTGACCTGCAGTCCTGCTGAGAAGCAATATTTCATGTAAGCAGAGTGCGGTGAATTGTGCTAGGTGTTTGAATCCATTTTAAACAGATTGTCAGTGGTAGTCCTACAAACAGTAGCATTCCTTATTTACATCTGTGTAATTGAACAGAGTGTGAAACAATTGGATAAATTTTGTGAAAATGAAAGAAAAAATCTGTTCTTCGTAGAGTTCTGTCTTTTCTTATGCTTTAGCAGCTGGCAGTGGAAATGTTGATTTTTAATCTAAGAAAACCATTGTAAGAATGCAAAAAGATTTATAACAGCTTCTATTGTTTTCCATATTATGACAAGCAATACGTTCTAGCTACCTGGCTGAAAAATCTCCCAATCCCAGTATGTAATATCACAAGTTTCAGTTGTTAAATCGATAGCAATGCTCTTAGTAATATTTTTTCCCTATTTTTAAATTCAAAAATTGAAAGCTGTAAATCCTATTGAAGTGCTTTTTATAAAATAGAATTAAATTGTGAGTAAGGGTTTGCCTCTTGCCTTAATGCCAGTGACACATAAAGCTTAACGTATCTGCTGGCCTATTTTTGAATTGCAGGAGTCTCTAAGGGTAAGACACTGACATGATAGAAGAGGTAAATAACTGCTGTGTTTTCAATTTGTTACTGGAGGAATGACTTCTCCTTCAGAACAAGTAAACAACAAAGCAGGAGAACCTCATTGGATAGCAAGATAAATAGCCTCTGATTTAAACCAGAGATGCACGGAAAACAAAGGCACCAGACAGGATATGTTACATTTTAATTAATGTTTTGTATTTGAGTTCAGGAATTGTTTATGCAGTCCTTACGAGGAACGTTTTGTTTTGGAATATAATCAAAAGTCAGCAATATATTTTTGGGAGGGATTTTGCCTTATTATATACTAAACCTGCATTGTGCACCCTTTGAAGTGCTGTGCTATTTTTGTGTGAGACTGCTGCATAGCTTTGGTGAGCGTGGCCCAAATCCTAGGAGTTGCAGACTGACACATGCTGTAAACCAGATGCTTGCACAAAAGGAGAACACAGCTTGCTTTTTTTCACTTCAAATTATTGAGTCTGCTTTGTACAGAATTCATTCATCACTGGGAGGGAAGGTGTCGTTTATCTGCTTGAAGTTTACCGTGGTCCCACGGGGACTGAGCCACAGGACTCAGGGATTTGAGCCTGGATTATGCCAGCAGCAGTGAAAAAGGAGAGGACATCACATACTGTTAGCATCCATTTTATGCTGGGATCCTTGTGGGTCTAATGGAGTACACTGGAGTGCAGTGCAAAATACCAGTTCCACACCAGAGAATCTGGTCTGTTATCTCTTAAAACAATTTGCATCAGTAACAGATATTAATGCAGCTAACGTGTTTAGTTGTAGCAGAGTTTGATTTATATTCAGAACTTAATACATTCAGCAAAAAATGTATCACCGCTAATTGTTTTGAACGCCCTGAAGTTAATTAATCTATCTGAGCAATATTCTAATATTACTAGTTTTATTTTTCTCCATGGGTTGTCATTTTTGTTGAGGTACTTATGGAAAGGTGATGGTCTGATTAAAAGGCTTAATTGCAGTTACAAACAATGCAGGGTTTTCTGTACTTCAATGGTGCAGGATTTAATTATGTTAAAATGCAATTGCCCTAAATACTGCTTTATAAAATACTGTTTCTACCTTCAGATGTCATTTCCTTAAATGCTGACCGATTTTATGTTCTTAACTCTCTACTTCAAACTGCAGACAATGTCCTGGTTGCTGCTCAAAAAAAATATTGATGAATAAATGCTAATTATTTAAAGAGACCATTAAAATTCTTCTGCTCACATTGACCTTTGACAGCCTGCTCACACCAAACAGAATTTGGTGGTTTTCTCCTCATTTTTTTTTTTTTTTGAAAACACAGATAAGTACTCTAGCAGTAGAGACTTTGTAAGTGACTTTTTCTGCCACTTAAAAAAATTCATGGGATTATGGAAAGAATCCACAATTCCATTCAACAGGGCAGTGTCAGACCATTTAAGAAAATATCACGGGGTTGGAATATCTTTCAGTAACTGATAGGCTGCAGGATGCAATGAGCACAGATTGTTACCTGTGTGGTTGCAATTACTGAATCATAGAAAATAGAGGCTGAATGAAGTGTGGCTTTTTAGTGTCGTCTGGAGCACTCATTAGCTGAGTTTACTAGGACAGGTTTTTTGTCTGTTATATTTTATAATCAGAATTCATAACTATGTATACCAAAAGGGTATATAGTATGCTGTAGTCTCACTGTGCATTTTCAGGGTAATCACAATTCTTTACAGAATTTTTGGCCAAAGACAGCATTCTGATCATTTGCTTGCTTTTCTGTCCTGTGTAAAATACCTCGGAAATGGTTCAGTCGTAATTCATTCCGCGTTTCTCGTTTACTATATGAGCAAATCCATGGTCCACAGACCCTGGTGGTATCCTAAACAAGAGATGATGGCCTCATCATGTGTCAAGAATTGCAGTTACAAAAAGCAAGATAAAACCTCATACAAATACGTTTTCGTGTGAGTTAGCAGCTGTGTGTCATTCATTTTTAACACACAAAGTCAGGAACTAGGTCATATTATTATAATATTTCTAATTAATAGTTTAAATGAAGATGGTACATATGGTAGCATTTTAATTTAGTACAACTTCTTTTGCCTAAATGCTAAATATTTATCATGTGCCTTTCCGCCAAAAAAAGAATACAACATTTTCCATAGGTTTTTTTTTTCCTGAAGTACTATCTGATCCTTGGATTTTAAAAAAGGATTGGAAGCAGTGTACTAGATCACCTCTGTCTGTTCCTTCCCATCTTTTCCAGTAAATTTGAAAAAAATTTTGAAAGCTCTGTACATACATGGTGCAGACAGATTGTAGAAAGAACGTAGCTTTGTGCCATAGAACGGAAAACTAGAGCTTGGTGGCCAGGTGCTCATATAATGTCAGATATTTCATATCAACATATGCTAGTTCAGAAACAGATATCAGAATTCTTGGGTTCCAGGCAAGGTGGTGTTTTGTGAATAATTCCAGCTAAATCACTTAATATCTCCATTTGTTCCTTGATAGACATCTAGCTAAGAATGAGTCTAGCAGTCTCCTACAGTCTCTTGTAGGAGAAAAGCTATATTTTGCCAAAGTGAAGCTTCTTTATTGAACTATACTGTATGTGTAAAACACTAATGGTAAAAACACTTAATGCCAGAGCAGCAGTCAGCTGTATGTCGAGCCCCACTGTTAAGGAATAAAGTTTGCATTAATCTGTCAAATCAAGAATAGTATCTTCCCTGATCAAAGTTTAATGGAGCACATTGGGAAAGGTCATGGAAGTAGAATAGCCATCATTTGCAATGCACCAGTATTATTCTGTAAACTATGTGAATACCTAAATGCTCTAAATATACTTTTTGTATAGTGCTGCTAGTAAATTATAATTTAAGTTGTTTTTAAGTAGTATTCTTCATTCCCACATCACATTTGCTATGTTACAAGTTATATACTGTTCCAGGAGGTTTCAGAAAACTGATGACACGGAAAAACAGGACTACAGAAATGTTTTATCATTTTAGTATAGTAGAAGCAGATATATTCCAACATTTATGAAAATATGAATTGCAATGATGAGGTGACGCTTATGAAAAGGAAAAACAAATAAACAAAAACCTTCAAACAAAACTGATTGAACCCATCAATTATGTTTTTTCCCCAGTATACAAAATCAAAAGGGAAAGTTTAATCCGTTTGTAGCAACAGTGACAGTGAAATCTGTTGCTACATTGAAATGGCGATTGCAAAGGAATTAAGCCTCGTGGATTAAAATATTGCAAATTATGTTTTCGTGTTTTTTCAGTGAACTGAATAGATACACTCCAGTATATTTATAATAAACAAGCAAAAAACCCCCATCCTACCATCTGTCTATAAAAAGCAGAATTTAACCATATATGGAATTTAAAATTAAGCTTTTACAATTTAACATAAAAGCATTATGTTTGACTTCATTATTGCCAAATTTTGGTTTAGGATTTTCACTGTAAATTACTTTCTTGTTATATTTCGATTGCCTCAAATAATCTGATAGGAAAAAATTCATGACCTACTTCAGTCTAATACTGTATCTGAGTCCATTATGAAATAAATTAAATGTACAATCTTGAATGGAAAATGTTACATCTTTTCCTATGCAGTCACAACATCCAGATCTTGATCCCCTCTCCAGTACTCACTTGGATAAAAATCCTGCTGGATTCATTCTGAAGTTCTTATTTTTTATTCCACTATTAGCACTTTTAGACTTGCAATGATGGACTTGCCTGTTGTTCATGAATTTAGTGCAGCACTCAGGTGGGATGTAAATGAACTTACAAAGCATACTGCTAAAAGCAGAAGCAACCTGTCCAGGGAGTGGAAAACAGCTGATGTTTAGATTAGAAGTCAAAACAACAGCACTGTGCTTTCAAACAGAAGTTGTCTCATTCCCTTCTCCTTTGCTGTCTCTTCCCAATCACGGGATCACCTGGCTGTGGTATCAGATCTCGTGACACTTGGGTTGCATGGTCAACTCTTTCCATTTGCTAACTCAGCAATAAAATCCACACTTTTACTGGGCTGGTATTCTGCCATTTTAGCAAATAGAACATTCTTTGTCATGCAATTTGGTGGTTGCTAAAGCAGATATAAAGTGCTCCACTGCTTGTGGAGAACTGCTAGGAATTTGGACCTCACCTTTCTGATGGTGGTGAGATGTTAAGTTGGCTAAAGCTGGAACATGAAACTGCCTTTTTGTAGCTTTTATAGCACTGGTATATTTTCATTCTAAAATCTAAAAATGCATACCCAAGAAAATACACATTAAATAATTTTTAAAATTTTATTTAAAGATTTGAAAGTGTATAGTATCTTGTGCAAGTCCAGAAAATTGTATGTTCGGTTCTAGTACTCTGCTTCAAAGATTTGAGAAAATAGTGAGTCCTGGACACATTCCAATCAGGGACTGATAAATCTTTGCTTAATTGAGTGTCAACCATATGGTGCAGTTCAAAGGTCTAAGCAAAAATGTGCTGCCGCTGCTTCATTTTTAAGCTTTACATTAGTGTGCTTTCTGTGCGAGAAACAGTATTTCTTTTCCTGCCACTTTCTGTTCATGTGTCAACCTAGCACTTTTCAGAAAAAAATAGACCTAATACCTGAAATAAATCCTAGCTTCAGCAAGCTTCTCCAAATCGTGTAACTTGAGGCAAATCAAGAGGTTTAAAAAATATACACTAATGATAGTCTCCAAAATATAGCAAGTTGTAATCCTAATGGTTTTAAAATACTTATGTGAGCTGGAAATTTTTTTTCGCAGAATGCCATACCTGCCTTCGTGGAAGTAATGCCATAGCTTCATGTGAAAGTGGTAGCTTGGTGCCTAAATAGTATTCATTATTCATAGGAATATTATGTGGAGATGATATTTTCTGCAGTAATATATTACAGTCCTTTACTGAAGTTATTTAGATACCTTTGATAATAATGTTGTAAATGAATTGCATTAGCCATCAAGGCTAAACTAAGTAACATTTATTACCTTTTTTTTGCTGCTGTATTCAGCTTTTCACTAGGATATTAATTCCACTCATGCTTAATAAGATGCATTAGCTTAGAATTAAGTGTGCTATTCAAATCTGATTAGAACAGACTTTTCAGAATTTAGAGTCCTTTTCCTATTCAGTGGTAAAATCCAGGTACAAATAATTCATCTTGCAGAACACTCACCTTGAGGTAATCCGGTCGTGTAATAACCAGATCATTTACGTGGCCTAACTCACATGATCAAAAGTCTATGGTATCTGCTGTCACATAATGGTGTCTTTGTCCCTGAACTAGGATCCTTAGGGTGAGATAAATTTTTGCATGTGTAGACTGTGCTCTGTCATTGCAGGACTATTCTTTCATCCACCAGTACCCACAAGTCATTCTTGGCATGCGATGCCATGGAAAAAATGCCAGGTGAAAATTAACATTGAAGTTGTGTAACATCTTACAGCAAGAGCAAGGTTAAAATATCAAAATACAAGCTCTGCCTTTTGCTTTGAGCCTCAAGAGGGAGGAAGATTATATTCATGGCTGTTAGGATTTTGCAGTTATCTTTGTAATGGTACTGGCTATGATTATGGCAACACTTCTACACAGAAAACTGACTGAACACTGGCTTTAAGGTCACCTTCATTTGTATATGATGCACTCACTGAAAGAAAATCTTCTTCCTATGAAACTGGCAAAAGTGTTGTGGAAAGTAAAGCCCTAGTAATTTTCACCATTCTGAATTGAGTTCTTAGCCAAAATAAGTGTCTTGGTGTCCGTACTTTAGACAACTCTGTGGATTCTTAAATATAAACATAGTCCTTTCATAAATGGAAGAGGATATAATGGGTAAGAAAGCTATTGTAGACAGAAATCATGTCAAGTATCTGTTTTGAATGGGACTTTAAGAAGGTTTAGCTGGATTAGGCACAGGCAAAAAGCTGCTTTGTTGATTCTTCAGCCCTTCAGAGTGGCTTATTTTTCTAGCATTAATGTTTATTTGTTGTGTGCAGGGTAAATGGGGCTCAAGTGTTTGACAGTTCTCTCTCAGTTCATGGTAAGTTGAGTTTCCATTGCTGATCAAGCCTGTTAGTGAAATGTGTATTTGTGTTACCCTGTTTGATAAAGAGCAGTAAAGCACAAATGTCTCCTGTAGAGAAGCTTCCACTTACAGTGAGAAGTATATTATTTCTGCCACAGCTGCAAGGGCATTTTCCAGCTCTTCTAATTCCACATTCAATCCTATGTAGGATGCAGAAGGAATTAATGTCACTAGGGTAACCTGCTGCCTGGTTGCCAAAGAAATTACTGCTTTCTTCAAATCATTTCAAGAACATTCGTTGGTAGTATAGCTTGCTCACTTACACTCTCCTGCATCTACATGGTACTTGTTGCTGTTGTGGGAAGTGGTAAGACTCCTAAAGAGACCATTTGAGGATTTTAGTCAAATTATTGACCAAATGTGTAATTCAAATAACCATTGTTACTGTCTAGAGAGGTGTAAACTAACATGAAGAGGGGCACCAGATAAATACTCTGGGGTTTGAATCCTAGTGATATTAGTGGTGTGGCAATTCTGTGCCACCTGTCAGCGCCTTTTCTGCTCTCCCTTCACTGGGGAAAACCAAAAACTGTTCCACCACTGTCAGTAGTAGATCTTGAAAATCTCCAGGGTTCTATTATGGATGTGCGATTCCCTTTTCAGCCTCACCAGTGTCTTGATACCTTCACAAACATTGTATCATTTGTCTTCTCAGCATAATGTTGGACTGTTTCCTCACAGACTCCTTCTACTTGCTTCAGCAAGAGTATTCCAAAAGAACAATGCATTCATTTTATTCAGTTATGGAAGCTTCCTGATTTTACAAAAGCATGGTCCATGGATACTGTAATGTACTACCTCAGTACAGCCTACATATAGTGCAGGCTTTCTCTGTGGATTGGACTGACACATTTGTAAGTCAAATAGCAAGATCGGGAAAGTGTGTTTTACAAGTGACATTTCCGTATGACTTTGGATGCAGCGTGTATGGATCTAATCCTATATTACTTGCCTACGGGTACAGTTCTAAAATTAAATCTCTGCAAGTACCAACAGAAACTGACAATGCTTTTATCATCATAACTTTAACCCCAATTCGGTGATATTGATGCACGTTTCAGTAACCGTCTGGAAGCATTAGAGACCGCAGCAGATTTCATTTCTGTACCCAAGAACTATTTCCAATAAAATGATATTGGTAGGAGATTGCTTTAATATTTGCAGTTAATATACTTCTCACCAATGGTTTGAATTTTTCTAAATTAAAACTTGGCCATGTTTTTATTTGCTTTATATATTAATGTTCCTTTAGGTCTGAGACCAGAAGGCCAACTCAGGCAAGCGCTCAGATATCCATGGGAGTTTTGCCAGATTAGGGTCTGCAGATTTGAGCTCTAACCAGATTAGCGCAGATGGCCCGGTGCAGTGGGTCTCTTCTCTGTACACCAGAAGGGTGGAGAGCTGCTGTGAAACCCCTTGACTCTCTGGCTGGATAAATGACTGCCCTGGCACCAGATAGTACCAGATGGTGACAGCTCCCGAGGGCCCACGGACCAGCTGCAGGCGGCTGGGGCAGCAAACCCCCGGCGTGCTTTCCCGCACCGTGCCCTCCCCTCTCTCTGCTCAGATTGCAAGGGTGTGTGGCCTCCCATGGGGTGGACAACTCCACAGTCTCCAAGGGACTCTTTTGTGTCACAAAAATCCCCAGCTGGGGAGCTGCAGATGGTTTTCACTCTCATTAAGTCTTTTGTGCAACACAAAAGAGGCAGGCCAGGCCAGAGAATATGTCCTGCAGATTTTGGCACCTATGACGATTCTTTCAATTAATACTTTCACCTGCTGCACAGTAATCTCTCCAGAAGTCTTGTGAAACATTACATTTCCATCCTATGCGAATGTTCTTCCAGTTGATCCTTTTAGCCTTTTTATGTTTGACTTTGTAACGGTCACGGCAAAGAAATTCTTATTTGGGGTATTCAGCTTGGCCCATTGTCTTGCAGAGAATTGAACTGCTGGGAAAATATGAAATCTTCACATAATATAGAACAGCATTTCTTGTCTTTTAATGCTTCTAGCTGTTGTAAAGGAAAGTTACCCTCTCAAAGGGCATTGCTCCTTGTGTACTCTACTGCTGATCACACGGTGCTGGATGATGACCTTCAGTAATGATTCATCAAGTCCTTCTGTCTTTGCTGTAAATGATAACCAAAAGGGAGAGAAGGGAGGGGGGAAATACTGGAAGATTGCTTTATTTTCTTTACTTACTGTTTGCTGAAAACTTACATTTTGCTTTTTCTGTACTCGTCCCTTAAGTATTTGTGTGGGAATTAAGTATACTGCCAGGCAATATGTATATTGCTTTTTAATATTAATGTCTAATGAATTATATTAAGTATATATCCTCTTTTGTTAAGTTAACGATGTCAAAAGTTAGAGCAGCTGAAAATCGCTTTTATAGAGGAGTCACCCTTATGTCAGTATGTCATAGGTTCTCAGCATGTACAGAACTTTAAGGGCATTAATTTGAAATTTTGGATGTCTAATTTATGATGAAAGATTTTTACAGTTCATAGCATTTTGCAGGTTTTTTTACTAAATTATTTCTGGGGATGACTGAATATTGTTTTTTCTCCAGTGAAACTTTTCCCAATGACATAACACAAACATTCTTTTGAAGTTCTAGTATTCTTGTATTACAGCTATTTTTAGGTCCTAATCTCCAGGTGACTGATATAATTTTTCCAGCTTTTACACAATAATAGTTTTGCCTCAGACACATTGTAACTTCACTTTAAAAAGGTATTTGTCAGTCCAGAAAGATACTGCCAAGCATTTTGCACTGCACATCTCTGTTACAGAATGTTAATAGAGCCCTAGGGAAGACGGTAGGAATACCCACTTGGTCAAAGATGATTTTGTATGACTTTCTGTCACGTTGGTTATTAACTTTTTGGCAAAGGAGAGATGAGATGGGTCCAGGGGTGGCGAGGAAGCAATAGAGTTGAAAAGAGGAGAAAAGACAGCAGTTTGCTCCAGAAAAGCAGGCTGTTTTTCTTGATTTTTGAGTCTGTTGAAGGGTAACTACCCAATGCCTCAGTGCATGGCTCTGAAAAGTAAGCCTGTTCTTGTTAGCATCGTGTCTGTAGTGTGTAAGCATCCTTGAAGACAGAAGTAGCAATTCCTCTATGAAACGTGTTTATTTTCTAGTGTGCACCCAACTCTGTATTCAGAGTTATATCTGCAGAACATAGAAAAGAATTCTAAATCCTGCCAAAGACACAGGAACTGTTGATAAGGAACTATACATGTAGCATCACATATAATGTAAATACATCAGAAATAGAAGCACAGAAATCAACAGGTTTGTAATTACTGGAAAGCAGTAGTGCTGAATTTCTACAAATGCTTTATATTTTACTCTTGTTGTGATTGCTGGTATTTATGGTTGGGGGGAAGCCAAGGGGATTTAAAGATTGATATGAATTAACATTTTGCTCAGTGAAAATAGGATTTTTCTAGCATGACCGCAAGAACATTCTCAAAATTCATTTTAAGGGAGAGAAACATGGAACTCCATTGTATGACTTATGTAGTTTTTTAGTTTGACAGATGAGAAGTCTTAACTTAAAGACAGTCTGCACTTGTGTCACACCGTCAAAGGGCTTTTACAGCTTGCAAATCCACTGAGAATAATTCATTAGCTAACGGTTTTCATCTTCTCGGTTTCTCATCTTATCATCATAAAAATGTCACGATAACCAAAACCAAAGCACAAATAATTTTAAATGTTATGAAACTCTTGGCATTACACATCTTTTTTTCTCTTTTCATCTTGTTTCAGAAAGTAAAACAGGCATTATATTATCAATGCCAAGTCAAGGTAGAGACGAAGAGAGATGTATCTAAGAATGCCCAAATCGCCACTAACCTACATATGATCATCCAAATCTGAGCCTTTAATGTAAGTCCAAACAGATTTATTGCAGTGAGACATCAGAGTAGTACTCTCTTAAGTGTAAGGAGTCAGGGAAAATTTGTATGAGACTAATCAGTTGCACCATGATCATTTGCACGCTGAGCAGGTTTAAACTACACCGGAAGTGCCAATACACAGAAAATAATGAAGTTTTAAAGCTTCAGATAGATGGAAGAGTGTTAATGACTTTCATAGCTTGACCTACTTTGGAATAGAGGCACACACGCTCCTATCTGGAGCAGTTTGTCTGCTATGGTGCAGAAGGGCTCAACCGCAAATTCCCTCCTTCTACTGAAGCCCAAGACGAAAGTGCCATGGGCTTCAATATAAACAGAAAGTCAAGGGCTTTGAGAATACGTGGTAAGCTAGACAAAATTTACTTTGTGTTTTGACGAGCATTAATTTAATACAGTTGCCAGCTGTTTTTTTCTGAAGAAACAATGTCTACAGAAACCTATTTAGTTGCCCGTATATTGGTAGATATATGTAAGCCAGAAAACAGCTGCAGAAAACAAAGTAGTTAGGACTTGCTTGTGGGAATATTTTGCCTTCATGTGAGTCAGAAAAGGAAACAAAACATGAGGTGTTGTCTCATAATGATAACCAGGACCTGGCTCACATANTTTTTTTTTTTTCCTTTTCTGGGATGCTGTATGAGGCAGTCTTTGCACTACACTCCATTACATTGGAATGTTTGCAAGAGGTTCAGCCCCGACTCCCTCCTGCACCTGAAATCCTAGCAGGGACTTGCCTCGTTTCACTTCATAAATGTCCAGTGCTGCTTTCTGTATGCTCAAAAACTTCTTCTGTAGGTGTTTTTTTTCCTACTTCCCTGAACAAATATAGTATGTTTCTACTTTTTTAAAATTAAGTCAGTTGCACCATTATAAATATTTCAGTAATAATTAGTCACAGCACTAAGGAACAGGAAGAAATCTATGTCATGGATGGATTAAGAAAACTTCTGCCTTTACGCAGGTGAGCAGTTTGCCCGCTTCTTAGACTCCTTTGAAAAAATTTTCATTATAAGTGTGTGATTGCAACATTGGGTCATAGTGTATGATGTCATTATTAGCATATGAAAGGGACAAAACTAATGCTGCCTTTCAATCACCACTGCTGTTCAGGCTCTAAATTTCCAAAAATGTGGATGTTTTCATGTCATCTGGAGTTCCTGCAGTGGATGTTAAACGCTGGTCTGCGTGTGTGTTTCTATCTTTCTCTCCTTATCTTATGATGGAATTTAAACGTACCACCTTAAAACGGGCTCTGAGATGGCATGGAACTCCCATGGTTGACTGGAGACTGTTTTTAAGGTTATGCTGAGTAGTAGTTTAACTTCACAGAGTTGTACTTGAACAGCCTTCTTCCTGTTCATCTGTCTTTATAAACAGCCTTCTGGTGATGCCGGTACAAACCCATGGCATATCTTTCAGTCTTGTTGGCACTATGGAATTGGCTTGGCTTGAAGCATTTGCCAGTCTCTGCAAGGACCCTCTGCCTTCCTTCAAAACCTATTTACCATCTTGCGATTTATTTTTCAAGTCAATTAAGCTAATGGGCATTTCTATTTGTTTTACACTTCCAACGTTTTTTCAAACCTTGTAGAATTCACAATGTTACGCCTTTAAGAAGCCGTGTAATAGGGCAGTGGCTGCCAGCCAGGAACAATATACTGTTTTGTCAGATTTCCTGAGAAGACGTGGAATTTATTTTGTGTTGCCCCCTTTATAAGATTAAATGGTAATGCCTAACTGAAAACAATTAACTTTTTTTTCCTTTATGTGCCAGCATTCTTTAAGCTGCAGCTAAAGCTCCGGTATGCTGGGGGCTTTCAGCACATGCAATCTGCAGATTACATTCTTCAATAATTAAGTGTAACTCCTTTTCCATTTTTTCCTTTTTAAATCCAACTCTGCATTTTGTTTTTTTCAAAAACTCTGCTTTAATCAGACAGAAACAGGATGCTTAGGTTACCGCGTTGACTCCATTGGCTAATGTGTACTGATACAAGGGAGATGGTGACCAAGCGCCGATTTTGGTAATGTTACTTAATCATGGAAAATGAGATGTAAATATCCCCATAAGTAGTGGGGGTTCAAAACCCCTTGTCTGAGAGCGTAGCCGGCAATGCTGCCTTTTATAGTATGGGATACTCTGAGTAGTTGAGCCTAATTTTGTTTGATCCTGCTGCCATCATGCATGGCACGGTCATAGCCTTTGTCTTCACACAGTCCCTTGCTGATCTTTCGGTTACATTAGAAAGGGGGAGAGGCTGGAGTGAAGTTACTCACTCACCAGTAGGAAGAGTATTAATTTCATTGCCCAACAGATGGAACGGAACCAAACAGTTTATATAGAAGTCCTCCAGCCTAACAGGAGAGGAGACGTACTCTTGCAACCTTGTGAGCTGGTGTTTTGGCACTTTGAAGCTAATGGCATTATATGAGGTGTTTATCTAATCATACAAGGGCCCTTTGCAAAATGAGAATGGGATTAACTGTCATTTTTACAAATTATTTTGATATTTGAGTTTAGTATCTAAGAGAAATTCCATGTCATTTCTGTTGAAATTGAAGTAAACTGTACATGGGTTATATAGGCAGGGATACAGGGCTTCTGCGATGTTCCTCTACGGCAGCTTGCTTGTGATCAGCTGGAATATCAGTGATAGTGACGAAAAGGTTGAAAATGCCAATTTCTCTGGCAATAAGATCAAAAATAATGATAAAACTTTGTGTAGCACGGACATGTGTTACAAGGGAATCTCTTTATGGGATGAGATGCCAAGTAGGACATGATCCTAAAATATTGTAGTGCTTGTGGAAAAGTTCAAGTAACACTTTTTTTTTAGAAATACTTTTTACATAAATGTAGTTGTCAGTGCTTGAAACCTGTGTCTTTTCTTAAAATTGATTGCATATTTGATGAAAGTAGCACAGTAGTTGCTTGGAAGACAGCATCCAACAGACAGTAGCATCTTGATAAAACTTCTGAGGAGTCATGTGAAGACCACAGTCAGACTGTGAGTTCTCAGTGGATGTGCGAGCCCTAGACTGTTAGTTTGAAATGTAGTCACTCATGTTAGAAGTGTACGGGTTCTGGTCATCCCTTCCAATGCCTAGGAATCCTATTATTTGTTTTGATAAAGTTGGTGTTAGGTTTCCAACTTCTGCTGACGGGACATACGATTTTAGATTTTGAGTCAAATGGCTGGTAATAGCCTTCGTATCTCTCTGTCTTATTTGTGGAGAGCTCTTCCTTTTTCTCATGATAACCTGTGGTATTGGGGAGAAAATTAAAAGTGACTGAGGCTAAATCTGGGCTGGATATAGACAGTTATGACTGCTGTCTTAATTGTGCCAGTATTTTTTGTTATGTTACTTTTACACAGTTTTGTGTCACAACTGTATTTTTTATGTTTGGGGGCAACTGGTATGCCTTAATGGACAATAGTACCTGTATTTTGTAATTTATTCAGTAAATTTGCCCTGAAGTATGCAGTTTTGAAAAAAAATAATAGATAATTATGTTTCAAAGATAGTTCTGAAAGATGAAAAGAGAATTTTGAAAGAGCATCTTTTATTTGAAGTGCAGTCATTGACCTGTCTACATGGCACAATTGCAGCTTGTGTGTGTTCTGGAGAAGCAGTAATAATTGAAATGAATTTGAAATTGAAATGTGAGTCCAGCATTGTTTGTCCAAAAGACCCGATTAGTATAGTCAAGCCAAACTTCATGGTTGAAATAGCCCACTCTTTCTCCTTCAGAATTAAGGAAGTACCCCAAAGTATATGATTGATGGGTCATCTGAGCTGTTTGCGTTTTGGGGGGGTTAAGGAATCATAGTGACATAATTAATAGTCTGGGTTTTTGGTCTTTGTATGAGCACTGGAAGTGAAAAAAATCTTGAAAATAAAGAACAGGATGTTGAAATGAAAAAACAATGGAAAAAACTGTGCTGTCAGGCTGGTGTTTCTTGATGCTGGCGTACAACAAATGATGAGATCAGCAGACAAACTGGGGAGTTGTTCAGATAGTGTTTTGGATCAGATTTCTTAAAGTGTGTGCCTCTGCTTATTTGTGAAGCTATATATAAGTATATATAATCTGACTTGTGGATTTTTAGTCATAAAAACTTTAATCATATTGTCAACATGCTGATGTGCCTTGTATTGACCACCAGAGAAAGATATTAGGTAACAAAAATTAACACTTTGATAATAAGCCCACCTAAATATTGCATGGAGGACAGTCAAATGTGTTTTGTTAAGTGCTATAGTGGCAAGGATCCATTGGCTAGGATCCACTTGAAAAATCAGATTAAAAGTTTCTATGCTTGACAAATCCAATGTCATTAGTTTAAAAATTCCCTGAAGGCTAGTATTGTAATTAGATGAGCCCAAAGCATGCAACAGTAAAACTCATTTTCTTCCAGGAATGACCAGCAACATCTTTAAAAAAAAAAAAAGAAAACATTGACTGATCCTTGTCAGATAGAGTAACCACAGTAAGAAAGAAGAGTTTGCCAGGAATGAATGTGACAGCTGAAGCCACAGCACCTTACGGTGAGTGGAGTGGATCAGCCACAGCCTGGTGGGGAGCAGCGAGGTCTGTAAAGATCCTGCTGAAAGAATGCTCAAAAGTGATCAATCACTAGGTGACCTATATCAAGGGCTTGGCTAAATTGGATATTATGGATGCCGAGTATTGGCAAAGTAGCAATAAAAATTGACAAAACCGGCAATTCACCTTAGATCCTTGCTGTCACAAAAAGGCATATGCCCATCTTTATGTGATTCCTTAACTTCACTCTCTCAAGAGCATGTGAGCTTTATAGTGCCAGGCCACAAAGTTCCGGCTTCAAAAGGTGTGCTTGTTAAGCTGTGTGTTTTCTTTATTTAAGAGGCATTTTAAAAACAGCTGATCTGCTCAGTTGATCTTGTTATTCTCTGCTAGGTTACCAATTTGAATCTGTTTTGAGCTGATAGTTTGCTAAAAGAGTTATTTCTCCCACTAGAAATAACAAAGAATAGAGATTCTAAATTTATCATCTCTTTAAAACGTAGCTATAGCTACATAAAACCCATAATTTATTCTCCTTGTTTCATTGCTCTAATAAAAATGTCTACATTGTCTTTAAACATAAATATTGTTCGCAAGGAAATAATTTTCAAAATACTTGTATTGCATAGGAAAATTGCAAATCTAAGTGTGGTGGGCTCTCTGAGACTTGCAAAGCTTTCATTGGGGTCAGCAAGGCTGTGGCTGTACCCACTGCCCAAGTGGCTTAGAGCCTGAACTTGAATGCTGTCCCAAGGTTGTGGCAGTTTTACTGTCAGTGAGCTCCTTTGCGTGCTTTTGGCCAGTGTCAGCAGCCCAAATGAAGCACAGGCCAGGGAAAGCCATGGACCAGGGACTACCCTGAAATTGACAATGAATTAGACATTCCTATTTTGTTAGAAAAGAGGGTTTAGCATGTGTGCTGTACTGCATGGCTTCAGCATCTGTGTCCTGGCCTGTTCTGCATACAAGTGCAGATGCAGCCATAAAGATGCTGCTCCATGTTTTTGGGTAAGAAAAAGCTGCAATTGCATGCTGTTTACCTGGAGAAAAACAAGAAGCCACTGACATTTATGAGAAAGCAACCCTTAAGAAAGTTTATTGCATATTGTTGCTTCATATTTGTGTGCCTATGTATAAAAAAATAATCACAGAACGATTTTGGTTGGAAGTGACCTTAAAGAGCAAAAGACCATCTCGTTCCAACCCCCCTGCCATGAGCCCAGATACTACCCACTAGACCAGGTTGCTCAAAGCCCCATCCAACCTGGCCTGGAACGCTTCGGGGAATGAGGCATCCACAACTTCTCTGGGCGACCTGTTCCAGTGTCTTACTACCCTCACAATAAAGAATTCCTTCCTAATATCTAAATCTCTACGCTCCCTGATAAAGAGTCCCTCTTTCTTGTAGGCCCCCTTTAGGGACTGGAAGGCTGCTGTAAGGTCTCCCTGGAGCCTTCTATTCTCCAGGCTGAACAACTCCAACTCTCTCAGCCTGTCCTCATAGCATAGATGCTCCAGCCCTGATCATCTTTGTGGCCTTCCGCTGGACCCATTCCAACAGGTCCACATGCTTCCTGTGTTGAGGACTCCAAAGCTGGGCACAGGACTCCAGGTGTGGTCTCGCCAGAGCAGAGTAGAGGGTCAGAATCACCTCCATTGACCTGCTGGCCGCACTTTTGATGCAGCTCGGGATGCTTTCTGGGCTGGCAGCGCACATGGTCAGCTCATGTTGAGCTTCTCATCCACTGACACCCCCAAGTCCTTCTCCCCAGGGCTGCTCGCAATCCATCCTCTGCCCAACCTGTATTTGTGCTTGGGATTGCGGTGACCCATGTGCAGGACCTTGCACTTGGCCTTGTTGAACGTCATGAGGTTT
The DNA here is from genome assembly GCA_033628505.1 of Tringa tobata. NCBI lineage: Eukaryota > Metazoa > Chordata > Aves > Charadriiformes > Scolopacidae > Tringa > Tringa tobata. The sequence goes on from JAHREE010000161.1 coordinate 2,419,802, forward strand.
GCACAGGCCCACTTCTCAAGCCGCTCCAAGTCCCTCTGGAAGGCATCCCTTCCCCCCAGTGTGTAGATAGCACCACACAGCTTGGTGGTGTCAGCAAATGTGCTGAGGCTGCACTCAATCCCCCTGTCCATGTCTCCAACAAATATGTTAAACAGCACCTGTCTCAGTACTGACTCCTGAGGAGCACTACTCGTCACTGGTTTCCAATTGGACATTTAGGAGTTGACCACAACCCTTTGAGTGTGACCATCCAATTCCTTATCCACTGAGTGGTCCGTCCATCAAATCCATGTGTCTCCAATTCAGAGACAAGGATGTTGTGTGGAACAGTGCACAAATGCAGGTAGATGATGTTATTTGCTCTTCTCTTATCCACCAATGCTGTAATGCCACCGTGGATTTGCCCTTAGTGAAGCCATCTTGGCTGTCACCAATCACCTCCTTATTTTCCATGCGCCTTAGCAGAGTTTCCAGGAGGATCTGCTCCATGATTTTTCCAGGCACTGAGGCAAAACTGCCTGGCCTGTAGTTCCCCAGGTTTTCCTTTTTTTCCTTTTTAAAAAAATGGAAGTTATGTTTCCCCTTACCAGTCAGTGGGAAATTCACCGGAGTGCCATGACTTCTCAGATGCGATGAATAGTGGTTTAGCAACTTCATCTGACAGTTTGCTAAAGTCTCACGGATGCATATCAACAGGTCCCATGGACCTATGTACCTTCAGGTTCCTTAGATGGTCTCGAACCTGGTCTTTTCTTACACTAGGTGGTTCTTCATTCTCCCAGTCCCTGCCTTTGCCTTTTGCAACTTGGGCAGTGTGGCTAGAGCACTTGCCAGTGAAGACTGAGACAAAAACATCGTTGGGTACCTCATCCTTCTCCGTATCCTGGGTGACCAGGTCTCCCATTTCCTTCTGGAGAGGGCCCTCGGTTTCCCTAGTCTTCCTTTTATCACCAACATACCTGTAGAAGCTTTTGTTGTTGCCCTTTACACGCTTGGCTAGATTTAACTATCTGGGCTTTTGCTTTACCTGATCCCTGGCTGCTTGGACAATTTCTCTGTATTCCTCGCAGGCTATGTGTCTGTCCTTTCACCCTCTGTAGGCTTCCTTTTTCTGTTTGAGTTTGTCCAGGAGCTCCTTTTTCATCCATGTAGACCTCCTGGTGTTTTTGCCTGACTCCCTCTTGGTTGGGATGCATTGCTCCTGAGCTTGGAGGAAGTCATACTTGAATATTAACCGCATTTCTTGGAAATCTCTTCCCTCCAGGGCTTTACCCCATGGTTCTCTGCCAAGCAGATCCCTGAAGAGGCCAAAGTCTGCTCTCCAGAAGTCCAGGGCAGTGAGCTTGCTGTGTGCTGTCCTCACCATCCTGAGGATCTTGAACTCTACCATCTTGTGGTCACTGCAGCCAAATCTGCCCTTGAGTTTGACATTCCCCACCAGCCCCTCTTGTTGGTGAGAACAAGGCCCAGTCTCTCCTCATTCACTTCTCTACCACTTGGAGAAGGAAATTATAATCAATGCATTCCAGAAGCCTCCTGGATTGCTTATGCCCTGCTGCGTTGTCCCTCCAACAGATATTGGGGTGGCTGAAGCCCCCCATGAGGATGAGGGGAACATGAGGCTGCTCCTGTCTGTCTATAGAGGGCCTCAGCTGCTTGGTCTTTCTGGTCGAGTGGCCTGTAGCAGATCCTCACTCTAATGTCACCCGTCCCTGCCCTACCTTTAATCCTGACCCATAAACTCTCGGTCAGCTCCTCATCCATGCCCAGGTGGAGCCAAACACACTCCAGCTGGTCATTGACATAGAAGATGACACCCCCTCTTCATCTCCCATGCCTGCCCTTCCTAAAGACCTCGTATCCTTCCATTCCAACACTCTAGTCATAGGAGCCATCCTACTGTGTCTCTGTGATACCAGTGAGATCCTAACCCTGCAGGCGCGCGCACATCTCTAACTGCTCTTATGTCCTGTGCCATCTATATATACACACTCAGTTATTTCATACACAAACTAGATTCTTACGCTTTGAATAATGCCATGTTGAGTGATGTCCAGTTCTTCCCAAAATGCTGTTAGGGTCTTGTAAGCCTATGTAGCAAAGTTTCAGAACTAGAATAAATGTCAAGAGTTGATGATTGTTTTACATGGTGTTTTTGTCTCAAATGTTCACTTAATAGTCTCTGAGTGTGTAGGTGACACCACTTCTCTGTTTCATTTCCCTAAAAGGTGTTTTGACTTTCTTAGAATTAAATAACTTCCAGCAAAATATAACTTAGTCCTAGCTCAACGTTTATGTCAAGTAAGTTTGTATTATGAACTTGCTCTGAACTTGGATTATGTTATGTTGGGCTGTTAAGTGTGACAGGTTGATATTTTTCATTATGAAACTACTGGTTAATGTAGAGAGCCACTGTAAACACTGTGGTGCTGCTGCTCAGCAGTTATAAATTGTCACCCTTCTTAATGTCCCACAGTATTCTGACAATTTCTATTTCTTGCCTTAGTTTGTGTCACACATTTAGTTACGCCGAACAGTTTCGATGTGGTTTTCTTCCTGATAACAAAGATGTAGCCTTTTATTTTCTTTTGATTTTTTTTTTTTTTTCATTGTGTGAGACATACTGAATATTGCAAATTACGGGGGGGTTATTTTTCTGGAGTTGATTTATGCATACCTTTATAAAAAATACGTAAATAAAGTCAAATTGTCAGACTGAATGTTCCGAAAGGTGGACTAATTGCTGGTTTAAAATTTTACCCTTATTTTCCTTAATTGAATTTGGGTGGGTGTTTTTTGTTTGTTTAATGCATTGAGGTGGGTGTTGTGTTAATTTTGCCTTGTAGTCCTGAAAATACTAATTTCCAGTGAGACCCTGTGTCTTTTAAAACTGACTCACTGTTTTGGAAGAAGTCTTTGCTTTTAAGAGGAAATTAAACAATTTAACATAATGCTGGTATTGATTCTGACTATGTACAAAGGCATAGACTTAAGTACTGGATTTCTAGCTAAGGTAAGTTAATAAGTAAAAGGCTTTAGCTTAGATACAGTACAAAGGAATCTGGTTTTGACTTATGTTGAATTTAAGACATGTTTGCCTCATCATGATAGGATAAATCACTAACTGAAAGAACTGCATGAAGAGCATGAAGTCAGGAGGTTTTTAAAGGTTGCTTATGCTTATCTTGGTTTGTAAAGAGTTTGAGGTACTATAGATACAAGAAGTATGTTCAACACTTCTTGGTGCAAGTTGCATCAGTTGTCAGGTAGCCGTGTGGAAACAGGGGAAAAAAAATGCTAAGAAGTTTTCTTTCTCGCTTCTATAGATAAACTTATTTCTGTTACATTTCTTGATTATAAGTGGGTGGGGTAAATAAAGTCAATATAAGGAGTATGCATTTAATGGATGTATTAAATTTTTCTTTCTTATTTTAATGGGAGAACTGTGTGTTGGCACAAAAGAAGCCTTTGTTTTAATCTTACATCTTTTTTTTTTTTTCCCTTACTGTAAATCAGGTCATTTCTACGCTGCTGGTTTTGTTGTTTTGTTTTTTAGTGTGTTAGTCCATTTTGAATCCGTTCATAGAAGAAAGTGTAAGCCTCAGGTCTTGTGCATGTTGCTGTCCCTCCTTTCCAAGGGTTGTGTTATTATTGTTACCATGTAAGTGCTTTTCATTCCAATGCTTTGATGAAAATCCAGCCAAACAAGCGGGAGACTGCTGGGGGGGAGCAAAACGGAAGCATTGACAAACTCTCAAGTACTCAACCTGGGAAAATAGAAATACTTTCCCTCAAATCTTTCTTCTGTGTAATTTCAGGGTTTTTTGGAGGCTCTAATACATGAAAACTTCTCTGACAGATTAATGTGATTAAATTAATGACATCCCTTTATTAATGCATGAGGTAGTGTTGGCTATCTGTATATTAAACAAAGACTTTGTTAACTAAAATATGCATTGATTTACCACCTGTGGAACATTTTAAAACAGAATAGAAAGAATCTTCTAAACTATAGATGATGAGGAGTTCAGTCTTCCAAACACCTGCAACAAGTCATATATTCCAGCTTCATTTCCAAAAGAAGAAAGGTGTTGACTTTGTGTCTTAGTCAATTGGGTGTTATTTGGAAAACAAAAAGCAGAATTGAAAGGGCAAAGGATTTAGCTTTCTACTAACTGTGCTTCGTGACTTGTGATGTAAGCTCTAAGTCAGCTGCAAGCAAGCCTTATTTGTCAAATAATTATGTTGATCTTAGTTTGCAACCCTAACATAAATTGATTAATGTTTGCTCAGGTAAGTAGCCCTATGAAAAATCAATATTGTAATCATTCCTTGTTAGTACAGGAATGGTTGTGAAGTCCCTCCCTTCCCCTGCAGTCTTGCCAGCAGCAGGGGCAGGACAGTTAGGATCCATACATTATCACATCAGATTCTGATTGCATGATGTCTTGCTGTCATGGATGGCTCATCCTTTTATTCCTCCTCTGTCCAAAATACATTTAAAATGTAAACCTCATTCATTACCTCTGGGGAAACCGGTAATGAAGTCTTTTACTTTCAGGTTGGCAACCTAAGTCCAATGTGGATTGTTGAAGCCTAGAAATTGTCTTCTAGCTTCAACAAGGGAGGAGAAATTAAGGGAAGTTTTGAATCCGGTGGAGAAAAAATGAATCTTCTCAACTGAGTTCTGTACTTAATGATTTGAATACAGGAAGCTGGTCTTGTGTGTAATACTACAGTTATTTTTTCAATGTTTTCAAACTTACTGAAGTTAACTGAAAAAGGAAGAGCTTGTAGGTCTGATTCCAGCTAATGTAAATGGGCATAACACTTAATTGAGCTACTGTGATTTACACTTCTTAAATCAGGCCAAGCACAGTTTAAATTGTTAAGTGGATTAACAGAATGTAATCTGCTTTGATGGGTGTATCTGATCAGTTTTTCCTTCGATCTGTGTAATGTAGTAAGAAATTAGTGTAAAAATTTGGTGAGGTATAGCTTACTACACAAAAATAGCAGAAGTGTTGCATGATACATTCACATTTTCTGCATACAAAGAAAAAGTATTCTTGTATGAATATGCTACTTTGCAAGTTACTCACTGGGTATCAGTATCACTGCACATACTCCCTCATCTTCTTCTAACTGAATACGATTGAAGACATTTTATCTCACTAAAACGTAAGTCTAAGTAATCATCCTTCGCATTTTTGTAGCTCTTCACTTAAAAGTTCAGTTCTTGTTGTTGTAAATTACCTGGAATTAAAATCTGTCCATACATGATCTCTAGAGCATGAATATTCCAAGCTGTAGTTAGGTGCTGTAGCCACATTTTCATCTGCAAGTAATATTTTATCTATCTATAGTTTGTATTAAATAGCATGGCTAAGAATCTTACTGAGGTGAACAGAATATCACCTGCTTTCCACTTCGCAGGAACTAAACATATCAGAGTGTAAACTGTCTGCCTTTTATTTTTTTTTTTGACAGAAATATAGAGTAGATTTAAATATTTATCCATTATTCATACATGGAATGGACCCAAGGAATAAAGAGTTAGGAGTGTTTATAGTACTGTTCCTCTTGGACCGTGGATGAAAAAAATTTATATTGGCATCTGTGGTGGAAAGAACAAGTTGGACCGTGAACTATCCCATAGGTGTGACGTTCTGGCACAATGCAGTTAGCAAAGCCCAGGATTAATGCTGAAAGAACTGGGGATAAAATGCTCTTTGTTGTAAGGATTCAGCTATGGAACAGTCTTCCAAATCAAATCAGTGAAGTCTGAACTCCTACAAATGCTTCCAGACTTCTGGTTTTGAGAAGGCCCTTTCATGGGCCTTCTCAAATGTGATGTCTCAATGTGAAAAGCTTCCTCTTGTCACCCTTATCTCACTTTCAAGAAGCATGTAATAAAAAATGCTACTCTAAACAGTGCTTTTGTTTCTTAAATGTGACAACCTCCATTAAATCTCTTAAGGACTTCACTATTGCTTTGGATTTCCGAACACTGCAATATTGGTCTTGGTGGTGGTATTACATCCAAAGAATAGAGCATACATCCTGCTGTTTGCTGTTGAAACTTAGGATAGAAGAGTAATGCATCCCCCAAACACAGTCAAGCTCTGTGAGTATCATACCTTCATAGAAATAATGTTCTGTAAAGAGTTATGCCTCACCCTCCATTTGTTGAGTGATAGTTCAACCATTATGGAATTGATTATTTTAAATTTAGTTTGCTTATTGTCAGAGTCCAAGGGATTTTTTGGTAATATCAGATCTTGAGGTTCTTTTCCCCCCAATTATCATTAGTGTGCATTTAATGTGGGTTTTTAATTACAAAATGAGAGAACTTTAATCAATTAAACCACAGAACAAGAACAATTTGAGTTTTAGGAATATGTATTCTGAAATGTCATATATCCATTATCTTTAAATTATTTTTTTAATTCCTTTCTTTGAAGTTTTCCTATCTTATCATCCTGTATGTCCCAAAGCTCTTTCTCTTCTGATTTCCTTCCTTCACTGATTTTTTTTTTTCTTTTTTTTTTTTTTTCTTCTCCTCCCCCTTAAGTTTTGTCTTCAGGCATCTCTGCAGTTCTTTTGGCATTCTCATCCCTCCACAGACCTTCAGTAATTTTGGATTTCTGCAGTTCTCTGTGTACACATTCATTCTCATGGTCTTGCTCAGCCTTTTCTTTCTTGTCCTTTTCTGGTTTAGTAAAGATGGAAGCCTGGAGAGTGAGGTTGAAGTTTGATTACCCTTGCGTAGGATAATAGAAAAAATGGTTTTTTAAAAGGACATATTCTAGCTATTGGGGACAGCTCTGGAGACAGCCATGCTGGCCAACCATGGGACTGGTAAAATTTGAATTGAAAGGAGGGTTCTGCCCAGAAAATAGGGGATGTGATGAGCATTCAGCTCCCTCTCCCTTGCCTGGTCTGTAGCAGGTGCCTTGGGTCACTTTTTTATCAGTTGCTGAAATCTGCCAGTGCACTAACTTGTCTTAAGGTACTGCATCTGAGAGACTGCAAGTCCTTGATGTCAAATGTCCTCCCACGGAGAAAGGAAAAAGTGGCACATACTATGTTTTGCTTTCACCTCCAGCAGTTCCAGTGCATTAGCAATAAGAAGGAACATTCATTTCAGGATTTTCCCTCTCTTCCTTAATGGAAGAGGGGGATTCTGTCTTCCAAAGTACGCAACAAGGCAAATGGCGTAAGGACTGATAGGGGTCAGTCTGCAAACTCATTTGCTGCAGGCATGCATATGGTTTTTTATCAGTTGGAGTGCATTTTACTGGGTTTTTTTTTCATAGAAATGAGCTGCAAAAGGTTAAGGTTAGTACACAGAAGTTTTTTTAGTGTCTTCAAAAAATTAAAAATACAGTGGTATGCCCCCGCACAGAATGCTAATTTTAGGTTAAGATTTTTTTAGCAAAATCATGAAATTGTTAGAGCCATTTCTGAGCTGAGAACAAATTTGTAACATTTCTACGTTTTCTGCATACAGTAATATTGAAACATCAGTCTACAAGTGAGCCATAATGCTTTATTAGGTTTTGAAAAGTAATTTTATCAGAAGCCAGGAGTGTGAGTAATATGTAAATGTAAGTGATTTATATGTACTTATGCAGTTGTAAGTGTTGCAGAAATAGTGCATGTTAGTGGTGCTTCTGCGATTGCTGAATAATGACAAAAAAAACCCTTTTCTATTTATTTTAGGACAGTGGTGCTTTAATTGCATCTGGTCTTTGGAAATCCTTGACACAGGCAATTATATTTGTTTGGATTACTGAAAACAACCCAATTCCTCTGGCACGATGTCCAGAAACCTTTTGTACTCTCATTTGCTTTGTTAGCTTTGAATATTATGATCAAAACTTACAAACTCTACATGAGCTAACTTCACTGACATTAAGTGATCCTACTGAAATATGTTTATGTCTAAAATTCTGAATTTTGATCCTTTTGGCTTTCCTGTCTAATGGTCTTCTTGGAGTTGGTTGCTCACAGCGAAGAATTTAAAAAGCAGCTGTGTAAGGATTTCGTGTCATTTACTTCTATTAGTGTCCCCTGTTCTTTCAGTCTGCCTGAATTCATATGTTGCACTTTGACTGCAGTTGCTTCCTTTGGGGCGTAAAATTGTAGGCCATACTCTTGAATTTCTGTTGCACTTGATAAGAATTTAGCATCGGGTAATGCCTACTGAGCTGCAGCTGGTTTGCCCCGCAAAATAACATGCGACGTATATAATTCATAACAGGAAGATCAGTTAGTAAAATTAGAATACTCTTTCTTTTGGAAATCTATGGAAGCAAACAAGCGGTTTCATGGGAGGTGAATAACTTTTGCCAAATGAAAGGCACGAGTCACACTTTCATCGTAAATATTTGGTATAGCTTGATACTTACTGTTGCTCTATAGTTGCACTCAGCTGCCAATTAGCAACTTATTTTCACTGTTACTAGCACCTTCAGAAGAAAGCTTTGCTATAAGGAAAAAGAAAAAAAATGCATGTCAAAATGCAATTAAATATGTAGCTGTAATTATTTTGTCTGGAAAAGACTCTGGAAATCGCATCAGCTATCTGTTGGATGTGTATCTATCACTAGTTGTACAAACCAGCAGTATATGACTAGAAAAGTGTACTAAGGCGGAAGGCAAGTTAATCTTTATTAATGCAGTACATTTCAGCATGCAATGTAAAATACACAAGGTGAAAGAAAAATAAAATAAGATAACGCCAGAACACTAGCACTAATGCTAATTAGAAATTGCTAATTTCTGGATTTTTTTTCTCCCTGCTGTCATCAAAGTAGTTGCAAAGTGTCAAATTAACAGTTTTATTAAGCCTGCCTGACTGCTGTGTCTAATACAGTTACTGCCTCTATTTTCTTCCCGTTTTCTTTCTTTTCCACTATTGGTCTGTGAGGAAGAAATGGCTCTGGACTGTATTTACAATTAAGTAAGTTCATACAAGTACAGGCAGTCAGTAGTATTTGTAGGGAAATCACTGATCCACATTGGAAGTGTCTACCCATAACCTGAAATACCATAGCTGCTCATGTGCATGCTCCTTGTGCTTTACAAACGCTAAGTAAAAGGATTCTTTTAAGCCACTATAAGCATCTTTTTAAAAGCAAACAATCAAAAAACAAAAACACGCCACCAAAAAACCACAAATGAAACACAAAAACCGCCAAGAGATAAGTTGCAGCGCGTTGCACTGCATTCTGAAGGTGATCCAAATGGACTTGCTGTGGTTTCATACAGTAAAATTCCACCTATTAAAGTGGCTTTTCTGCTTTTCATCCTTCCCTTTGAGAGCTGTAAGCATTGAGCTGAGTGGAGATCCTGACAAGTTACAGACAGAAAAAAGATCTTTAAAGTAGCTTTCTCCTCTTAGTGGTCGTGGAGAACAGGACCAGAGCCTTGACATGAAACTTGTGCAGTGCAGGGACCTTACTGTAGGACTTGACTTTTCTTCTGTTGCTGGTGGTAAAAAAGCTAGCTGATTGGGTTGGGGGTGTCTTTGCAATATATTTGGGATTGAGGAAATATAAAAATAAATAAAATGAATAGGAGGAAGAGAACGTTGAAAATGTAGTTCAACAAAATAGATTGGATTATGAAGATTAAAGAAGAGCAGATAAAAGCATTGGGCTTATTGAAAAGGGTAGCAATTTAAGCAAAATTAAGTTTGTTGCAAGCCTTAATGAATCTGTACATCATCATTTGTTTCCGTTAAAATCCTGGAGTTCAAGCTAACTTAAAAAAAGTAAAAATGTATATATTATTGTTTAACTTCCTAGAAAGTGGAAACCGCCATTATTTTGGTAAGTGCATGGAAAGTTTGTCAGCTTTTGTGGCTCAGAAAGAGCCTCTGAGGTAACATTGTCTTGAAACTCTTAACAGCACCAGCCTCCTAAATTAGTGCCTTACCTCGTTCTTCCTATATTCATTAAGAAGGAGGGGTAACAGGTTTTGTTCTTCTTTTAGCAGCTCAAGAACATAAGCATCAGAAAAATAGGGACTCGAATAGTTTGTTCTTCTAGTATAGAGTCCAGGAGATATTATACTTTATATGGAAGGTTAAAATCACAGAATTATTTTTAAAATGTACTGTCTAAATCTGTGGGATTTTCAGAATGACTAAAGAGTATGTTAGACCTAGTCAAAAGATGTTAAAAAGTATGAAGTAGCTTTAATGAAACTAAGCTGAGTAGATCTCTTTTTATCTTACAAGAAAAGGCCAGTGAGAAGGATATGACAAATACATATAGAATGATGAAAAATACAGAGAAACCGAATAGATTTGGGTTTTCTTCATTATTGTAGATCATGTGAAATCTAGGAGGCGTCTAGCAAAACCATCATGGAGCAGGCTTTAAGAAAGCATAATTAATTCATACTTGTAATAAAATACAAGCCAAACACAGATACATTCCATGACAGTAGTACTCGGAAATGGCTCAAAGGGGTGTGCAGAAGTGGCAAGATTTGGGGCGAATCGGAGGTGGAAAGGTGTAGCTTATACTGAGTGAACTGGTAAGACCGGGGTGGGGAACAAACAGGCTTTTGAACATAGAAGTCCTTTTTCAGACTTCAGGTAGCAACACCAATCTTTGAAACTAAATGCACATTGAAAATAACAGCCCCGAGTTTAACTAATAAGATAAACTTAGCACTAGTAAGTTGATCAGGTACCTGAGAGACAATATTATCAGAGATAATAGAATCTGTAAAAGATACCGGCAGTTTCTTGTTCTTGTTTGCAGACTGAGCTTACCGTTATATTTGTTGTTCAAGGGAGAAGGATCTGTGTAATCCTGCTGCTACTGTATTTTGTTTCTCTCCTTTTCTGTCTTTGGCTGGTTGCTTTGTGCTTATTAATGTTTCATAGGACTGATATTAGATCATTCAGTGTGCACTGGTTTGGTTTGTGGTTTGTTTTTTTTTTCTGTTGGCTTTTCACAGGGCAGGTAACAGGACAGACAGCTCTTGTTTTTTGCTGATTACAGAATGTACGGGTAGCTGTACAGTTCTGGAATTGATGCTGTTGTCAAAGTGGGAACATGCAGGAAATATATGTGATATTTTATAATTATTGTATCTCCAGTTGCATGACTGGTACTGTGTTCTCCTCTGCAATTTCAAGAGGATAATTCAATAGCCTAGTGTTTTGAAAAATACCAAGGAAGATGAGTAACGGTTCACACACACTAGACACCTATCGTGTTTTCTCCCTTAGATAGCACGCAGTGGCCCATGTGATTTCGGCTACAGGGATGTATTAAACTTTAACTAAGGGCTGTGCTCAAGGCCAGTCCTTAATGCAAAAGCGAGGGAAAGGCCTGGGGGAAAGGAAGAGGCAGAATTAGGCCAGAAATCAGTGTAACTATTGGTTCCCCAAAGCTACCCTTCAAAACAGAAAAAGAAACAGACTGCTGTTGCGGTGATAACCTTTAATTCTTTCTGTGCTTTGCTTTCAGTGTGGAGGCTAAATGAAACTTGCTTTGGAAATACTGTTTTATGTCAATGCATTCATGCAGTAATTCTGCGTAAGGGAAGACTTTCCTGCTAAAGAAGAGCTTTGGGTAACTTAATCATGTTTCAGCCCACTGACAAGTTGCAGGTGGTGCTCTGGCTGCTCTTCCAGAAAGCAGTGACTCATCATGACCTAAAGCAGGGTTAAGACATAGGTAGACCCACGTTGTGCTGAGTTTTAGTTGAACTAAGACACCCATTTGGGTTTTCTCCACGTTGTTTTCTAGACAATTCAGTATACTCAGTTGTGATTCAATAAATGTTATTTTTTGACAGAAATGCCAAGATTGTTAAAATGCTTCTGAATTCTTTAAGAGAAGTCTTTAAAATGCATTAGATAAATTGATACGATTAATTGTTTCATAAGATGTTTCAGCATAAGGAAAATAAAGGTTGTGATTAAGACTGTGAGGTTAACTGGCTGAGACAAAAAAACAAGTAGCTACTATGCTTGGAAGGAAAGGGAAGTGGAGATAATTTAGCTGTTTTTGGACTTGAATTCATGCAGACTGCTCACTTACAGTACTGGTATGACTTAAGTAAAAAAATGCTGTAGGTGTGGGTGAGAATTTTTGTTGTATTGCAAATTGTCTTCACTGAAAAGTCTTGCTTTGTTCTTTCTTATAAGCAAGCAAAGCAGTCATAGGATGCTTCTCGTGATTTGGTGGGATTTTCTTGTAAATGGATTTTGATTTCTGTGAACACACTAGTAGTGCGCGTCTTGAAGCTTAGCCCATGCAGTTGTGCAGATGTGATACGTACAGGTTAGTCAGTATAGACCAGCACTCGTATAAGTGCAAGGACAATGTGAAAGTGGGTCTTGTCAGTGGAGGATTGTGAGGAAGTGGGAAGGAGATATAAAGAGAGTTAAATGACTTATTTTGATTAAATCCAAATTTAATGGCCATGTCAAATCACCATTTAGTCTGTTGAAGGGTTCCTATGTTTGTCATCTGTTACTGGCACATTTGTTTTATTTAGCAGGCTGAAAATAATTAAACAATGCCATTATTACTATTCTGTGTTCATGTTTCTTTGTTTCAATTGATGGTTTATGGGATGAGCAGCGTTGCGCAATTGTTTTCTCTTTCAAAAACAAAGAAAGTGTATCCCGTTTAAGTAGACACAATGTATTGGTTGTCTAAGGTAGCATGTTTGAATGTTAATGTAAAAGCAGACTGAGTAGAAGAGACATATTTCCCATAATTTGATTCTCATACTGTAACTATTGGAGAATACAGTATTTCATATTGTCAAGAATATTGTCAGTCATATCAAAGCCATTGTGTGCTACTTGAGTTCTTAAGCCTTTCTGCAATTCAGTTCCATTTTTGTGTTATTCTGACAATATTCTTCAGCATTTACATTTTAAATAAGTTGATATGTACACTTTTCCCTATATTGAGTCCAGTATACAATATTTAAAACCATGTTTTCTGGCTTGGATGGGTCCCTCTGAGCAAAGGTCTATAGTAATTCATGTTCACACTTCCTTGACTCTAATCTAGAAATGTTCAGTCTCTTGTGAGGTTCACGTCACTGGCTATGATTGAAAGAGGACCTTAATACTTAGTTGGTCTCCAAGGCGTTTAGTCTTAATAGGGATATGGAAAAGAAGTGTTGGAGTTCATCTAGAATGTGATTGTAGCAGGCATGTTTTTGTTTTGCTTGCATATTGCACACAATATAAACCATGCTCGTTTTTGAGAAATTCATCTCTTGTTTTAATTCCTCAGGATCATTTGCTACAGAGCCTAAGCTTACATAATATTGTTGGCTCAAAGGTAGGAGTATTGTGGTCATCTTTTTTTCCAGGGAACACATTAAGTATGTAGGAACACTTCGTAGTCCTAAGAACTTGTTGTGACATCATGACTGTATTTGACTTGTGTTTAAATTTTCACGTGACTAGCTATTTAGGAAAATGTGGGCATGAAATTAAGCATGTAGGTAGCTCACTATAACAGACATGTTTGTATTTAATGTCTTAGTAAAACATTTAGGTAATAATGTTTTCAGAACAAGAAATTGTAAAATAATTTTACTTTAAGAAAGGAAAAAGAAATGGTTTAATAACTTTCATGGGCATTAAGACTCTGCCTCTGATGCACTTTTTCGGAAAAAATAGGCTTTAATTCAAGTACCCAGATTTGTAGGACTATGTAGTTGAACTTTGTTTCATAAAATGAAAGCAGTCTTAAACAGTTTTTAAATGTTTCTGATACAATTAATCTTTAGACGTGAGAGAGGAACTGCAGAGCAAAAGTTAAATTTCATGTATGATTCTGATAGGAGGGTATCAGACACTGAGAGGGTATTGCACACTTAATTTTGAACCGTATCTCGAGATTTTTTCCTTCATTTTCTTATGGACCGTGCAGCCAGTGCAGGACTGGGGTTCTGTGTAATTTTTTTTATGTTAAAAATACGTGGTGTACTTGATCAGCCTTCAAAAAGTAGTTACGTCTGTGGTAGAAATGTGGAACTAAAAATTGGTGGTATTATGGCAAACTCTGGCCAGAAGAAAAGAAGATACTGTCCTTGTCTTAAAAAAAGTTGACAAAGAATTGTGGACCAAACTTGAACATTAAGCAAGAAATCTGACTGTGTTTTATAGTGGAGTGTATTTAAAACCTGAACTGTTTTGAAGATGAAATCCCAAATCATTCAAGGATTAAAGCTTGTTTTTCAGTCCAGTTTGGCAGAATGCTGAAGTGCCTACTTAATTTCCATAGATGCTTAATCAGATGCCTGGGGGAGAGCTGCAGTTGCAGATGTTGAGTAATTTAAGTCAGACTCCTTTCTCTTTTGAAAATCAGCTCTATTTTTACAAGGTAGAATCCCTAGATTATCTTTTTAAAGTAGGTTCCTATAAGGATTTTTTTTCCTCTAGAGAAAAGGTTTTACATCAAAAAAGATGGAGAATTTCCTGTTAGAGTGGAGAAATAAGAGTTTATGGATTCACAGATTTGACAGAGTTGAAAGGGACCTCTAGAGACCATCTAGTCCAACTCCCCTGCTAAAGCAGGGTTGCCCAGAGCACATCACTCAGGACTGCATCCAGGCAGGTCTTGAAAATCTCCAGAGAAGGGGACTCCACACCTCCCTGGGCAGCCTGTTCCAGGGCTCTGGCACCCTCACCGTGAAGAAGTTCCTCCTCATATTTGAGTGGAACTTCCCATGTTCCAGCTTGTGCCCGTTGCCCCTCGTCCTATTGCTGGAAACCACTGAAAAGAGCCCGGCTCCATCCTCCTTCAACCCACCCTTTAGGAACTTGTAAACATAGATGAGGTCTCCCCTCAGTCTTCCCTTCTCCAGGCTAAAGAGCCCCAGCTCTTTGAGCCTTTCGTCTCAAGGGAGGTGCTCCAATCCCTTAATCATCTTGGTTGCCCTACGTTGGACTCTCTCCATAGTTCCCTGTCTCTCTTGAACTGGGGAGCCCAGAACTGGACGCAGTATTCCAGTTGTGGCCCCACCAGTGCAGAGTAGAGGGGGAGAATGACCTCCCTCGACCTGCTGGCCACACTTCTCCCTATGCAGCCCAGCATTCCATTGGCCCTCTTGGCGACAAGGGCACATTGCTGGCTCATGGAGAGCCTGCCATCCACCAGGACTCCCAGATCCTTTTCCTCAGTAGTACTTTCCAGAAGATCCACCCCTAACCTATATTTGTGCCTGGG
>JAHREE010000161.1:2435431-2495789 GCA_033628505.1 Tringa tobata
CTCAGGGCCTGTCTGTTAAGTGTGATATCCTTAGATGATCCATTTAACAGGGAAAAGCAAAATAACCCTTTATTCAACTCCCTGCCCCCTTATCAAAACACACACAAAAATGCAAGACAAAGATCTAACAGTGCAATTGGATGAAATAATCTGTTTCTACACCAGCTCTGGTGATCTGCTTTGCTTCAGTCAAGTGATCCATGTTTATTTATATGTTTGTTTAAAGCATTCTGCAGGTCATCTGGGAATGTTTGTCTAAGGAACACCATTTAGGTATTAAAAGGTACCACCTGCTCCACGTGGTTTACAAAGAAGGAGTGAAGGACAATATTTGTAGATCAAGAGATGCAGACCCCAAAAAGAAATGCTGTTCTTTTCATAACCTCTATATAAATTCTTCCAAAGGTAAATTAAAGCCTTCACTTTACTAAAATATCATGTGACAAAGTTTCTGCCTGATGGTAAGCCTTGTGGTTTTGCCCTCTGTGTTTCTCACTAGACTGTTCCAAGGTTCTGCTGCAGTCACTGCTAGGAAATTGCAGAGTGTTTCAAGGTTGAATTGATCTAACTGTAATTGTTAGCTGCTGGATCCTATTGCGTTATTATCAGCAAGGTTGAAAAGGTCTTGCTACCAGATCTCATTCTCAGTGAGTAAATGCTTATGTCTGGTAATCAAATGACCTTTCATTATTCTCTTCATTTAGCTGATGTAGACAGAACTCCCTGTGACTTCCGAAATGTAAAAAGGAGAAGGCAGAGGAAAAGAAATGATAAATGATGATGAGAGTGTCAGAGGTAAACCAAATAAGATGACAATTATGAAGCAACTCCCACTTCAGGGACAGATAAATTGTCTGAGAAAATTTGAGTACACCTTTAGGTCCTTTCCCAGATCTTTGAAGTCCTTCACAAGATGTGAAATGGTGCCTGGCATGGCCAGTGTTGCCAGTGTGGATCTTGGCCAAGCACTGCATTGCAATTTTCAATGACTGCCTTTAAAGTGATTACTGTGAAACAGGAAGGTGTTAATACAAACTTAAAGCTTGCCTGAGACACTGGGACTGATGTTTCTTTGAAATAGTATTTAGGTTATTAAGCCACATGTTTCATTAAAAAAAACCAGAAGAAATATCATACGCAGGGTATGAAAATGTTTAAACGCTTTTCCCCCTCCGACATTATTGACTTTCCGTTTCCATCGGTATCCAGTGTTGATTTAAGCTCTAGTTTTGGGACCACTCACTTTTGTGCGGATTTCCATTACATTCATTATGGATGGACAGAGTTTGCGATGTTGTAATCCTCTAAATTTAGGGATTTGTAAGGTAACAGAGGAAGGGCTAAGAATAGCTCTAGGGAAATGGTGATTGAAGGTTGCTACTACCAGAGCCGTTCATCCAGCCTGCAGCCCACTCTCTGTGTGTTCTGCAGCTGTGCCAGAAAATATGCCGCATGAATAAATCGGACAGTTGTGGCCTGTTCCCTCTTTCTTGGCTCAGCTTCAGAAGGAATCAGGAGGTGTCCATGTGCACATGCTCTCTGGCAAAATAACCCTTTTCAGAAGTGTTGGAGGAGGGCACGTAACCCAGTAATGTGTACGTACAGACTTCGGTGCACACACACAAGTTCAAGGGACAGAGAGGAGATGCAGGATTTGTTCTTCCACTGACACTGGGAGAATTTCGAGTGTCTTGCCTGGCCAGGAAGACTGGATATACTGTATTCTCCAGCTGAGTACAGGTCAAAACTTTTTCCAGTCTTGTTGGGCAAGTTAATAACAGCTTCTGGGGATGTGAGATGGAGGATTTAATGGATGAATTCTCCAGACTGTGCCATGCTGGGAGGCAGATTGGATAGACTGAATTCTGTCCTCGGAAGCTAACTCTGTGGCAGTTGCTACATCTTCCAGGATCAGAATTTGCATATAGCCTTTGTACAGTTTTCAAGTGTTGTCATTCGTCTTTTCCCCACATTTCAAAATTTATTTACTGCATTCCTCTATTTTCCTTGTCATTCCTTCTACTAGCTTTCCTTTTGCATCCTTTTAGTTTCTGAAAGTTATTATTAGCTCTGATCCTGTTGATGTAAATTTTGTTTCATTTGAAAAAAAAATGCAACTTGGCTGATGATATCTGGAAGCAAGCTAGTAACAGCTAAAGAACGAGTGGAAACAAAGTCTGCCAAAGTTTCCTCATTCTAGATGAAACTGCCTGACTTGGATCTCATCAGTTTGAATTTTTCCTTTTTTTTTTTTTTGAGTGGAAGTGGGATTTTGACTGTAAGGTGATATTGGTGATGATGTCCACAGGACCAGAAGCCTCTCAGATACCTGTTTTTCCTTGGCCTATGTGATTATTTACACATCAGTTCGTGCTGTTACCCTGTAGAATCATAGGTTCATCTAGGTTGTAAAAAAAACCCCTTAAGATCATCAAATCCAACCATAAACCTAGCGCTGCCAAGTCCAACACCAAACCATTTCCCAAGGCACCACATCTACACGTCTTTTAAATCCATCCAGGGATGGTGACTCAAATCACTTCCCTGGGCAGCCTGTTCCAATGCTTGACAGCCTTTTCCGTGAAGAATTTTTTCCTAATATCCAATCTAAACCTCCCCTGGGGCAACTTGAGACCATTTCCTCTTGTCCTCTCACTTGTTTCTTGGGAGAAGAGATTGACCACCACCTCGCTACAACCTCCTTTCAGGTAGTTCTAGAGAGTGATAAGGTCTCCCCTCAGCCTCCTTTTCTCCAGGCTAAACAATCCCAGTTCCCTCAGCTGCTCCTCATAGGACCTGTTCTCCAGACCCCTCACCAGCTTTGTTGCCCTTCCCTAGACATGCTCCAGCGCCTCAATGTCTTTCTTGTAGTGAGAGGGGCAAAACTGAGCACAGGATTGTAGGTCACCAGTGCCGAGTACTAGAGCCTGAGTGTTTAAATGAATTCATGCTGCCTTCAGTCATGTTAGGTGTCTTGTGTTTGTACTGCATCACCCTAAGGAAACAACAATTACGCACTGCTGAAGGGAAGAAAGAGCCTTTCTATCTTTCTGTGTGGTTTTGTGTGGCAGTGCAGCACTGCTGAAATTACGAGTTCTTTGCTGATTAGTTGAATACACCCCAAGCTTATTTTAGTTCAAGTCAACAAGTATGCTTATGTTTGGTGTAGAGCTGGTTAATGAGCAGAAAGTGAGAGTGTTGGGAAGACAGGCCATGGGAACTGGCAAGCTTCTGCCTCGCTCTAAGACGTGGTGCATCACAGGGTGAAGGAAGGCTGGATGTTGGATATTTCTGCCTTGGAGCCAGTCGTGGGGTGCTAGAAGCAAACACTGTTAATACTATTAACTTTGTGTTTTACACTGGTGTTGTATTTGTATATGCTGTGCAAAATAAGAGGCTGTATGTTTTTAGGAAAACCCAAAGGTATCAGAAGTTTGATATGTGTAGCTTCAGGAAGCTTTGTTACCTGAAAGCCATGGATGTTTCCGTTGAACAGGAGTCCTCCTCAGTGTTTGTAAGTCTTGTGAATTTTCTATTTTTTACTAATTCGACATCAGGAGGGAATATGTATGTCCTTCAAAGTACTGTACCAGCTAATTTAGTGCAGAGAAAGCCTCCTTTGTCTCATACTGGTTTGTTTTCAGTGAAATGCAAATTGGCTTTCAGGTTAAAGATAATACCATAGCTATATTGCTAATAGGATATAGTAAAGAATATGGATGTATATTATTAAATAAATGTGAAGCTTTGGTCTAGGAGGAATTTTGAATCAACTCTATATAAGCATTACAGTGAAATGCAGATGAATATAAGATTTAACTCAGGATTAGGCTTTAGAAACTAGGCTTAAAGTTTCAGTGATTTTTAAAGGTTAAGTGAAATGTGTGTGGCTTTAGACTAATGAGCTATATAATCAACGTATCAGAGTTTCATTTACTTTATTTATCTAGCATCACTCCTGTGGTTTGTCAGTTTCCTTTTCTGGTGTGGAGAAATTCAGGACCAGCATCTAAGGTTTAACAGAAATCGTGCGTAATTCATTAGTCTGATAAAAAGGGCATGCTGCAGGAATTGGCAGTTGACACAATTTCTTCTTGAAATTACTATGTTGGGAGATATCAGACTAATGAGTATATTTATTATCAGTGTAAAGATAAATGAAAACTGTGATTAGCTTTGAACTTTTGTATAAGAAAATAAACTTGCATGAAAGGAGGAGAGATAACCCATCTCTTCTAAAACTCTCACTAAAACTAGTTTTGCCACATAGTTGGTCCTACTGGAGAATTCTGAATCTGGGATTAATGATCGTTGACATGGTTTAGCTAAATATTGGGGTCTTTTCAGGCCTGAAAACTGCAGAAAAGACCTGTGTTTGTGTTCTCCCCTTTCCCCTCTTCTTTCTCTTGGGTGAAGTGTATGCTTCTGATTATAGTCTGTAATAAATTAATGAGAGTTTCAAAGTAACAAGACCAGAAAGTGAATCAATCGAAGATGTTCTTGTGTTGGGTTTGGCTTGTGCTGCTGCCAGTGATGTGGCTTCTAATCTTTCAGGAAAGATGAGTTCTGCTTCTTTTATCACCGACGTAACAGATAATTGTTACTGTCAGGATCTCTCTTCATTTTTTATCTGTTTCCTTTGATTGAATGAAAATCTATATTAACCCTCGCTGCATGTTATGTAAATTTTTATTTAATGTGGATTTTGATTTTGTAGATGTTTGCAGTTTGGTGGTGTTGCTCTGATTTCTCAGCTTTCTACTTCAACATTTGTTGAGGCCAATGGCTGGTCTTGCAAGTACAGCTTCAGAGTCTATACAACATATAGTGAATTGGAGCTGGACCTAGAAGAGTACCCTTCATCCTGAGGATAGGACTTAAATATTGGTTTGTGGAGCTGAGAATACTATATTCTGAATCCAAATTTTCTGTCCGACTCTTGTCTACCATTTTCTACTTCCCTTCAATCCAAATTTCATCTTTAATGATATACGTCTTAATTTGGGTTCATACTGCTTGCTGACCAACCTCCTTTTCTTTCTGTATGTGGATGCTTCCTGGATCATTTGCCATTAGGCTTTTGTTCCCTGTTCTAAGCAGTGAAATTTTAAGTCCTTTCTGTTCTGGAAATCTGTGCATTCACTCACTGCTTGGCAAAAAGCTCCTGCACAGATCCAGCACCACTGCAGTTTGTGGAGCATCCTTGCCATCAGCATAAATAACCCCAGTTTCATTGTTTGCTAGGATAAGAGGCATTTCTTTTGTGGAGTACTGGTTGTATAATGCTTATAATAGAGTGGGTGCTTCTTGGTGAAAAAGTATATACCTCTGCAATACTGGATTAGCTTCTAAGAGTTATTAATTCTTTAACAAGGAAGCAGCTACAGGATTAAAAATTTTGAAAATATATTCCTGTCTCCTTCATGGGAATGAGTTTCATCCTGCCTAACTAGGCATGAATTACCTCCTCAAGTCCCTTCCGGTCTGGCTTATGCTGTGATTCTGTTAAGGATGCAGAAAAATAAGCCTTCCACAAATAAAATTTAGAAAAGTCAATGGAGGCTGGTTTTTACAATATGTATGACTAGCCTAGCACTTCTGTCTCCAGGGTGGCCTTATTTGTGAATCTTCACACATCCTCTTTTATGTAAATAGGCTGCACAACTGGCATTTAGTATTGCATGGCTGATGAATGCAATTGGCTGATGTATTAAATAAGGAGAACGTACTTCAGGATATTATGTGTAGTATTTTTTGTTATAGGGAGAAGACACAAGAAAATAAGAGGGTAGGTCCTCAGTCTAGAGAAATGGAAGAGTAGGAGGTAGAAGCAAGGAAAAGCATATGAATGGATTGTACAAAAAGTCATAATTTTTAATGCTTTTAGAAAAAGAAACATATTTTCTCAGATTCTAAGATGCTCTTGGCCTTTCGTAGGCTTAATGAACATTAGGGAACTGCTAAGCAGTATAAGACTGAAAACGTGCTCATATAGTGGTGAAGTTTCCACAATGGTAAGAGGGCAAGGTTGGCCTTTCATCTGTGTTTTTAACTGAACACTGTCAGTTGAGAGCATGATAGTTAGAGCTTTTCTTCAGGCATACATAGTGCTCTGCTCCAACACACCTGCAGAGAAAAGATGTCAAGTCCTAATTTAGATCAATATACGTAAGTTCCCATAGGCTTCTTGAGAGTCCAGAGCTTTCTGAAATGCGGGCTTTAGCAAATTGGATATTGTTTTGAGATTTGCTGTGCTGTTGACCTGCTAGCTGCTTCTTACTTTGATATTTATTTTCTCTCTCTTTAAATCTGTTTTGTTTACATTCTTCAGGGCAGGAATTGTTTCTCACTGTCTAGGCAGAGCACTTTGCTCGATCCCTGCTTGGCAACTTTGCTCAGTATCTTAACGCATGAATAATCCCTGGACAGTTGCTTCACTGTTTATTCCTGAAATGTTAGAATGATTTCCCCCCCCCCCCAAGTCCATTAAAGTTGGATAGACCAATCTAAATTGAGTGTAGCCTTCCACGAGGAAATCTAAATAGGAAACTTCTCAAAGGAGATGCTTATGGATCTTTCCAGTCAGTAATGATTTTGTTTGATAGAGATTTTTTTTTTTTAGCTCAGGTTGTCTCTTCCCAAGCATCCAAAACATCCTGGGCATCCAGGTTTTGACTTCTACGTGTTAGAGAACATGGTTGTTTTTTTAATTTAATTTAGTTTTGCTTTTTTTAAAGTTTGCTCCCACTACCCAGACTGCTACCATCATACTTCTGTCACCATAAGGGATGTCAAAATAATGGATGTTTTCCCTAGGTTTTTTGGCTGCAGGCTAAGTGAAGGCTTGTGTGCAATCCCAAGGTTCTGTGATGATTGTGCCACTTTCAGAATATATGTGGATTAGCGCATTTTGGGATAGCTTCGCAGTCAGAATAGAGATTAGAACTTGAGGATTGGATTCTTCCTTATGTTTTTAGCATGGTTCAGCAAATGGAGCTTGAGACACATAAAGAACAAAGTCCATCACGACAGTTCTGTATAAACAAGTTTACCTTTGCAAACATGGAAAAATAAAAAGATTATGCTACAAAAAACTGCACTTCTGAAAGCTTGATGAATTTAACTGAAGAAGTCTAATGCACTTGTGTAGTGTATCTGTTTGAGTCTAGACAGTTTAGGATTTCACAAGTGAGGTTTCCATGTGAGTGGTTTGAGCGCAGGTATACCGTGGAAGGAATGTCAATGGAGAGCAGGTGTTCTTTGGCAAACAAAACCCCACAGCTGCTTTGTGACTCCCGTTGTTTTGTGGACTTCATGCTGGGCAGCTCTAGTTAGGAATTCTGACCTGCAGGAAACTATGACATATCCAAGCACTAGGAAATGGATCGTTCTCACAAAGGTAAAAGGTGAAGGACCTTATAATGTACTTAATTTACTCCGATCAGTTCTTAAAGATTCTAGTTTTCTCTATTGTGAGTTCATCAGTAATCATGCATGTTACACAAGTAACAATTTCTAATTTGCTTTCAGGGTATGATAGGATTGTATGCTGTGATTTTGGATTTACAGGGCTTCTCTAAATCCAGGTTTTGCAATATTATAAATGTAATTTTAAATTATGAATTTTATTGTGTCGATATATGTATTGGTGAGTGTAATATTTTGTCTTTAGAGATTTGGATTTTTAATATAAGAAGGAAAATAAAAACCTGACAATCATAGAATCATAGAAATAATTTCATAATTCTGTAGTGTTTCATATTGTTAGAGAACTTAAAAAACTACCAGCAAAAGAAGCACAAAGAGAAAAGCCTGTGGAAAATAAAGGGGGAGATGGACTATGGAATATAATATATTAAATGAAAATATACTATGCAAGGTAAAGAATTATATTGCAGTGGTGTTAAACTGTAACTGCTGTTAGCCATTTTACTTGCTTGTCAGCGGAGTTCCTCAGTTTCACCTTTTAATTTTTAACATAATGAATGACATTCATTTTATTCAGACATCTCTCATTCCAACATATTTTTGTGACTCGCATGGAAAAAGATTCTTTTTGTATTGTATCGTATTTTGCTCTAGTAATACCTGGCCAAGGGATGTCTGTAATTTTGAGGATCTTCTTTTTCTTTCATAGTGATGATCTGTCCATGATATAGGGCTGTTTTCATGTGGGGTTTTTGTGCATTGCCATTGTTTGTTATAAATACCAATGAACGCAGATACTGCGATGACTCACTGGTGGAAAATGTCTAATTTGTAAGTGTCTCTGAAATATTGTAGTGTTACAGGCTTCATAAATAAACAGATCAGATAGATGTTGCAACATCATCTTGTGAAGATTTTCCACAAAATAATTATTAGCATGTGGTAAAAGTTGGAGTGCACACGTTCTGCTGAAATGAAGAGTGATAACGAGTGTTTTAATATAATTCCCACTATGCCAGAAATAATTCCTAAAAAAATAACATTAGAAGAGTGAAGTAGCAGCTATCAAAAGTATTTATGTATTAGTCACTCCCTGAAAATGGTTTTCCATTTAATCCTGGAAAAAAAAAAGTTATATCAAATTTGATAAATGTAAGGGTAATTTAGGGTGAAGGCATATCCCTCTTCAAAGGAACAAATGCTTTGTTCTCCACAAATGTATTTATAAACCTAAAAAATAGTCTTTCTGTGGGAGAAATGACATAAAGTTATATGAAAGATTTTCCTAAACACTATTAAATATTTTTGGAGACTCTAATAAATTGCTGTTATGAGATCGTTCCTTCATCCATGCACTATGGAGTTTTATATATATAAAATATCTAGGAGTCTGTACTCATGTCCCACTGAATTTGAACATTTGGCATGAGTTTTGTCTAAGTGTTGCATAAGGATTGTATAATTTAACATCCTGAATACGTTAGTAAACATGGATCCATATCTTTTTGGTAGATGAGCTCCAGTAGAGCAAGGGCCTCTACTTGCAAAGACAAAACATCTTAATTTTTTATTTAGTTAAGCTTTTGGATTTGATATTTAGAAAAAAATTGTAACTTCGGCCCTGGTAATTTCTATTCATATGCTTATATGTCTGTGTATAAATATATGTATGTGTATACACACACATTTTTTTATAACATGTATACTATTGTAAGTGTGTGTATACATGCCTACACAACACAGGCATCCTTTCCCTTTGACAGCACAAAAACTGAAAATCCAGAACTGAGACATAGTGGAATCCAGCTGCATGGCAGCTCCCGTTGCCTTGGTTACAAGGGGGAAAAGTCTTTTCTGGACTGTTCACTCAGTGTATAGTATTTAAACAGGAAAACATGAATATTTTCATAACCATTTTGCTCATGCATTGTTATGGTGTATCAGAGCACAGTGCAGCGAATAATTCATTTCCAGTTGCCTAATGCTAAACTTATGAATGATTTACTGTCCGCAGCCGCAAAAGCTGCATAATTTAAGAGCAATGTTGAGTAAGGATGGCTTTCTGCTCGTTGCAGTAGATACCCGTGCATAAAATGACTTTAAGGTCACGCTGATTCTTTTTTCTATGCTCAGGAAATACCTTTTAGAACTGTGAATCTAAATAGGAGAGAGTAAAGGATGCCGGAGTCGAGCGTTCCCTCCTGGCTGCGCCTGACGCCGTGTAGTTTGGCAGCCAAGGTCAGGGGAAGGGGTGGCCCAGGGCAGGAGAAGAGGAGAAAGTGGGGGCTAGTACAGTGAAGTAGTGGGCCCTGAAAGGAATTGGCAAAATGTCTAATGTGGAAAGCTTCTTGGAAGTAAATTGCAATATGTAATGTTTGTGGAGTTTAAACACACCTGGGTTTTACTGTCGATGCCACAGCCTATCTGAAACCTCTTGAAATCTACAGCTCTGTGGAGGAAGATTCAATCTTTTATTTTTTGTTGATTTGCTATTGTACTTGCGACTTATTTATATCCTTGTGCTGGAAGTTTGTATTAAAGATTTAAAAATGCATTGTATAATTTCATTTTATCATCTATTCTACTAACCCGTTGTGAAAACCAATTTCATAGTATACTGGTTATCTTAGTATCTTAGCGTGACCTGAGATACATTCCTATGTTAAATTAATTCTGATTACAGGGAGCATCCATCCTTTGCAATCTGGCGTGATTTGACTGACTACTCTGAGCATAAACAGCATTTATCCAATTGCAGAAATAGTGTTTTAGTCTAGAGTTGTCAGCCTATTCAACATTTTGGTCTTAACTGTACAATGATGTAAAAAAAAATAAAGAGTAATTGAGTTTAGCTTTTTGAAGGTAGGTTTTTGAGAAACTTGTCTTTGTAAGTAGTACATATAGATGCAAACAATATAGTATGCAGTAAATAAGGTACTGTAGTCCTCATTCTAAAACATTTATCAGAATATAAGTAGCAAAGGTATTACCGTACTAGTTAGCCCCAATATGAAATGAAGAAACAGAGATTCATTACTGCTGTATCTTGGAACAATAGTGAAAACCTGAAGCTTTTAAAGTCTTGCTTAGGTATTGCTACTTTCCTTAAATGAAGCAACTAACAGTTGTTAGGCACAAGTGCTGGAAAAGAGACGTCTGATGGGATTCCAACCAACATGCTGTGAAAAGCCTAGCTTGTGCCCTCTCTCGTTTGTATTGCATTGGGATTTGTGAGCTGTCTTATGATCTTGATTCTCGGGTATTACTAACTTGCAGTTTTCAATATTCCAATGCTGCTGGAGAGTAGGAGCTTTCTGGTAATGCTTTTTTACACCATTTTCTAGTCTAGGACCTTCATATCTCTGTTGCAGGTAGTTTCTTCCAGTTATGCAGGCATTATTTTGACAGAATTCTGGTGAGTTTTGCTGCTGTCAGGAGGCTCTGGAAAGTATCTGCAGCTACCAGAAATTCCCGTGTGGTTTTTCATTCTCCTCTGGTGGATCATCGTTCCTTCAGAGTAAAGCTCTTTATGAACAAGTGCTCCGACTATATTTGGTTTTTGGAAGACACCTGATATATACTGTGAATGTCTAGAGGGACAGCATAGGCAATACCAAAACTGCTTTCAATCTGGCATTTATGTAACGATATATTGTGACCATTTACATGATATACCTGTGTTTGTGTTCTCTTTGAAACTAATGGATGTACGTGGTAACCAAATAACAGATGATGCTGTAAGTGACCTAAAGAAAAGATCGACTCTGTTGACACACTTGATGGAAATACTGGTTTCCAATTCCAATCAGCAATGAATTAATGAATTGATAAATGTTTTAATGCCTTCCTCTTTCTTCTGCCCTCCTTAAATACTTAAACTAATGTTTCTCTAAATTCAGTTTCATTAGTGAGAAAGGACTAAGACCAAAAAAAAAGGCATTTCAGATAAGAGGCGAATGACTGCTATACGTAATGCTTCCCTTTCCTGCCACCCATAGATGCCTTCATGCAGGATAAAACTAAATTATTGCTGATCTCTTCTGGCTGATTAGGTTCAGTTCTTCTTTTAGATTACAGAGATCGAGTTCATTAGATTACGCATTTACCAATAGTAGAAAGCAGTCCTCTTAAATCTCAGCTATAGTTTAGCAGGATTTTGACTATGTTGAAAAGACCTGTGCGAATTCACAATAAATATTTTGAGGAGGTTATGAAAAATTATTTCTTTCTAAGAAGCAGTTTATCAGTTCATTTACTCCTTGAGAATACCGTGTCTGCATAATTTTCAGGTTTTTTTTAAAAGGGAAAAATGAGTGTTACAGTAATTTCACTAATAAAAATTATTTAGCACTGTTTCTGAAGGATAATCACACAGGAGCAGTGAGTTCTGTAGTAAAAATAGCTAAAGTTTGGATTTCTTTTCCCTGGTTCAAACCACTATTTTTTTCAAGTAATGTTCAGCATGAGAGTAACTGAATTCTGCAGACTTCCGCTAACAAATGGAAGCGGTACTTCAATCTGTTGTACTGCCAGTCACTTTTGTGCTTTAGTTAGTCAATTTCAATTAAGTTATTAAATGATATGTGGCTAACATTTAGTAGGATGCCAAAATAAAGATTCCAAAACATTATTTCCCCCAAAGAATGCTTACATGTAACTCTGCTGTGTTCTAAAATTTTTGGCTTAAAAAGGGAAGAAAAAAAAAAGCAGACATTCCAAACTTCTAAGTGTGCTTCTTTTAATTTTGCTTTCTTTTAAATTCCTGAATAATCCTATTTTTTCCTATCTATTTCCTTCAATTTACTACTTCCAAAATCAAATGTAACCTCAGTATGAAGGTAGTGGGTTAGAAGAGGCAGTTCCTTCTGCAGCTCCTGCTTGCAGTGGCAGTGGGTCAAGTTGTGTCCTGCTGAGAGAAACAACATAAGGGTCCTTTCCCTTGGTGATGAGTTGGTGACAGAGTTAGGGTCTTGGGTCTCACATTTATTAAATCTAATTGCAGACCCCTAGCTCTGAGCAGTAGAAGGATTTGGGTCCCTGATAGCAGAGGAACTTTAAACAGAGCAGGAGTAAGGCAGTCTTTCTGATGGTGACTTTACAGAATGTGTTCCTTCTCACTGGAGCAGGTAGCCTGACATATTGGCCTTATATAAGTCCTTCTGAGAAATATGGGGAACAGTATTCTAATCCAAGGTTTTTTTCTTGCATTAATTGGAAAGAAACTTCTCAAGTTTTTTTTTCCTGTAGCTACAGATTTGGTACTTATGACTGTTTGAAGCCATATGAAAGATTATTTATTTTTCTCATTCACAGAAAGCCAGAACAGAATAATTATTCTCAAGAGAGAAAAGTGGAAGTAATTGGTGGCATTTAGACATGGTCTTTCAGATTAAAAGACTGATATATGCTCAGCTTCACTCTGGAGTGCTAACTTGGCATCGCCAGTATGATAAATGCTTTTAAAAGCAGAAAATGTACTTGAATTCCTCTAGACTGGAAGCTCTTGCTCTCTCTGTTTGTGGATAAATCTTTTGCCACTTTCCCATGTCACTGAGGGAACACAAAGTATGAATTATCACTGGAGATTTTGGGAGGAGAAAAACCTCACGTCTAAGTGTTGTGGTTTTAATTCTGAAGGGAAGAAGGTTGCTGGGAAATTGTTTTACCACTAATAAAAAACAGCCATAAAAGTCATTGGAGCTGGCTGTATACGTTTAACCACAACCTTTCTTTGCAATCACAGTGTCAGCATGGAAGAAAAGAGGAGAGTTTTTCTTTTCCCAGCAATGGCAATGAGATGCGGTGAGGTGTGAGTTAAAATTCATAATCTAGATTCTTTTTCTTCATATTATCCCAAAATTATGTTGAAAGAAAATAACTTGACTTTGTAAAGCTTCTTCATATACATAAAATCTCAGAATTTCAGAGCTGTATGCATTAGAAATATTTCAAGGTATTGTATTTGTATTGAGCCCTGGCTTGTATTGGACAGGTTTTTTTAACAACTGCATTTAGAGATGACATTGACATAGACATGACATAGAGATGGTTGTTTTGCTCATTTATAATCTGAGTTGGCCAGGTTGGGTTGTGTTAGCAGGCTGTGTTGGAAGAACTGTAGAAATGTGCTTAAGTAAGTCAGAGTGACAGTAGTAGACGAAGGTGGCAGAGACTGGCTGTAATATGAAGAAGAATTACAGACATTAAAATGGTAGTGTAAAGATGTTGAAGCTCCATTAAGAACGGTTCTGCTGTTTAAAACTGTTTCACCTTGGCAGCAAAATGTTGTTTTGGTGTGTCACTTGGCGCTTTTAGTTGCAACCCTATTGGTTTGACTGTAAGCCTCCGTTATCATTTAGGTGTGTAGCCAAAGAGTGGTTCTCTGACAGTGGTGATCAGTTATGAGGCAGCAGCACTGAGGTCCCTTGTGGGACTTTGGGCCCCTTTCTTAGACAGGTGGTGGTGCCAGTCTGGTTGGGTTTGATGGAGGGGGTAAAAAAAAAAAGAGCAGAAGGATGCTCCAGCCCTCCTGTGGGCAGCTGGCTAAAAGCTGGTGCCACTGCTTCATGAGAGCAGTGCTGAGAAGGGTTCTCCATCCCAAGTCCGTGTTGGCAGAGAGCAATCTGACAAAAAGTGGAGCAGAAGAAAGGAAAGCAGAGACAGGTTGGGTGGGAGGCAGAGAGTGCTGGTACTCCACGTAGGGCTTGGTTTTTTGACATACGTTTAACTAACCTTTTTCATTTGTGTTCTTCAAAAAATAAGGGTCTGCTCAGAATGAAAGATTCATTGCATGGCAATCAATACAGTGCTTTACAAATATTCACTACAGCTTTAAAATAATCAATGTAGTTATTGTTGGGGAAAAACTGATAAATATTTTGACATGAAAATAGAGAATGTCAGCCACTTACTGTGGAGAATTTGGCAGTATTTCTGAATTAGGCAATTTGGACTAGTTTTCCATTATTTTTGGCCAATCTTTGCTGGCATTGAACTGGTCTATCAGAAACATCACAAGTAATTTTAATAATTCTTTGAGAGAAATAAGATAGGTACACTTTTCTTTGTATGGGAAAAAATCATATATGTAAGAGACTGACCTATGATAAATCTTCCTTTTACATTTTTCACCGTGGTGAGGTACATCTTTGAGTGCTGGAAGGGTTGTGTGATTAGCCTCATACTTACACATTCCCTTTATAGGGCATCACAGGGCTTTAGGAACATGCACCTGATCGCTGCCATAACTTTGGGAACTGGAGACATGGAAAAATACAGCTCCTAAAAAGTATATGAAAAGAGTCAAGACTGTTATCTTTAGGAAAAGAAATAAATAAAGGGAATGCCAAAAGCATACCAAATTATGACTGTGTTTAGTGACTGTAGTTGTATTATCTAAACTCTTAAAGGCAATGTGAGAATAAGGTAGGCTTGAACCAGATCCTTGTCCAACAGAGGCTGGAACATCAGCCTGTTACTTCAGTTCAAGGTTTTCTCACAAGAAGGATTGAAGAAGAAAAGTTATTGGTTGATAAGAAGCCGTTCTAAAAATAGTGGGTTTCTTCTAGTAAATAAACTGGACTTTATCGAAAGCACCGCAGTATTTGAGAGCATTGTGGTTTAAGTATTTAATTTAAACAGAATATTGACATTTTTTTAATCTTAAGAGAGTCATTGCTAAAATAAACTTCAGTGTCTCTGTTCAAATGCTTAGTTTTGAACTAATGTACTTCCACATCCTGCAAGGCACAGATTAAAATTTTCCATGAGGCGAAAGAGACTGGTGAAAGTAAGGGCAGGCGACAAGAGTTGTGCTGCTCTCAAAGTACATATTGACAGTCAAAGCATGCACATTTTCTTCTGGTTTGCAGATGTGGGACTAGGTTGAATGAAATCTGCAAAGATTTCCAAGGATAAAAATTTCAGGAAAGCATAAAAAATAGTGGCAAAAAGCTTATCGGAGAAGTTTTAACAAAGAGATCTCTTTATTTAGGATGTGCAAGAGGGCTTCCCCCTCTTTTCTTTGCTTTTTAGGACATGACTTCTGACATGGCTGCCTTTTACTGAATGTTGACCGTGTTTTCCTGGTTGGCATATTCACTTCTCTTAGTTGATTTTGTCCCCCTGGAGAACATGTCACCCTGCTGTGTTTAATAGCTAAAATAAATTGCTTGTGCATATAGCTTTAAAATGTCATACTTGGAGTCTACTGTTTTTTTTTTTCTTGTTCTTTTTTTTTTGTTCCCTGACATGTTTCCTTTGTTAGACAATGAGTCACAAGCTGTCTCATCCTATTAATAGCTTGTTAATTTTTAATTTCAGTTTTCTTTTGTAAATGTATTGTATTCAGTAAATCGTTAGGAGTACTCTGCTTCTCTAAATATCTGATAATGTATTTCAAGGTAGTTCTATCAGTTTAATTCATTGACTATATACAAATTGTATGGGATAACAAACCGCTTGCTAATAAAATTCTCTCTTTATTGGAGGGTGACAGGTTTTCTCTTAAATAAAACATGGCTCTGGATAACTGTTCCTGGCAGCATGGCTTATGCATTGTGTTTTGCCATTCAGGTTTTCAAATCTTAGATCCTAATGGTATGTATTAAAAATAATTGGTAACAAGATCAACAATATGAACTCTGACAACACTCTTTTTTTTTTTTTTCCCATAAATATTTTGAAAGTGATTTAAAATATTCACATAGTTAATGGCAATACAGTATTAATACGTATCAGGTACCAATTAGAAAAGCTGTCAGGGATGCTGTGAAGGAGAAGTGAGGAGAGCTTTATATAGCAATTTTCAGTTAAATGTGTCAGGAGAGTTTAAACCCTTTTCTTAGTGTATCATACTTTGAAAGGTGTTTCAGGGACAGTTAAGATGATGTTGACATGTTCTGATATGGAATCCTGAAGCAAACGGAGGAGGAAGAACCTCAAACTCAGAAAGTAATGAAAAATCTGCTTTAAAAGTAACAGTCGTTTGCTGTGGTTTTCATATTTATTTAACAGAATAACATTAAGAGCAGAGATTTAGCCCTGGGACTCTCATTACTTAAGAAATTTCATTGTGCACATTCAGATTGCGTCCAATTCCTGCCTCTTCCCCACTTTGCTTTCTCCCCTTCCTGCTCCCTAGTACAGATCTTAAAACCTGCCTCATAAGAATTTAAGTTCTCTTAGAAAAACTTATCTATTATTGCTATGTGGAGTTGATGTTAGATGTAAAATATATTTTGTATTTCCAGTTATGAAATGCAGGGTGTCTACACCATTGTGTTGACTAATTGGAAATGGTAATGCTTTAAAAAAGACAGACCACAATAAAGACCACTGCACAGAGCAACTGTTAAATGCTGGTGAGATAGTTGATTGAAGCTGAATATTCCGCTTTTGATCTATTATTAATAGAAGAGTTTAGTCATATCTGAGCCATGACTATGGATTAGTAGTGGAACCATTATGAATTCTAGGTAAGGAGGAATAGCAGCCGCCTTAGCTATGGCTTTTATGCTTGTTACAAGGTTAGGCTTACTGGTGCTTATAGGAAATGACATCTTCAAATGGGAAATTTGAAGTGAGTAAAGTAATATTTGCTACATTAAATGTATTTCTGAGCTTTTTTTGTTCTATGATTTTTGTTTCTGTGATTAAGAAAAAGGAGATTTCAGTTTTGTTAGAGCTTTTTGTCATGAGAATGTGCCTTAGATCTTTCAAATAAGATCACATTGCATTTTAGGCTTTATACTAGTGCTGAATCTGCACTTTTTTTCTGGTCCTGATCCCAAGCACTCTGATGTAGCAGAAAAGCTCCCATTAATTTCAGCAGGAGTTGAGCTAGCCTTTACCTGGTTAACATGTTTGTGAGCATGCCCGAGTTCATCCACTAAATGTTGGGGGGAAATATCCTGTGGCCACAGCTGGAACTTCGGGGAGGATGATACACTGGCCACTCTGTTACTGGGTAACGTTAAATTGCATTTTACTGTGTGCCCCATCAAATACAACTGTAAGATACATTTGTGCCTTGACACAGAAAAGGTTATTCAGGCTATATGTAGATTGTAAGTCAGCTGCAAAAGCTTATGTTATATTTGGATCTGTTTAGTTACTGCTTGTTAAATGTAAACAGTATCCAAAATTATACTTTCTAGCATTAAGGAGTCACGTATTTTTCAGGAATTGTTTTTCATATGCTTAAATCACTTTACTTCTGTTGCCTAGCCTCATGATATCTTTTTACACCCTCTGCAGCATTCTGTAATTTCTAGGAATTTCAATGCCTATTATATCATGCATTCTTAATTAAATGGTGCCAGTAGCCTGTAGGTAGCAGAAGGTACTGTCCTGGTGGCTTAAAAGAATTTCCAGTAGTCTTGCCTGATGTAAAAAAAAAAAAATAATCAAAAAAACCAAACAAAACCATTCAACCTCCCCTTAAACAAACCAACAAAAAACCCCACTGTACATTCCTTCGTGTGTTCATAGCTGGGTTCTGGTTAAAACGTGGTGTGCATAAAACACTCTGTGCATCTTTGTAGTCTTTTCTAAGTGTGCTGTTAGGGCACGAAACCCATATGGCCTTCAGCCACTGGGGCCAGGAGACCGCCTGCGTTCTCTGTGCACACAAGAGAACAAGTGGGACTATTTGAAGAGTGAAATGAAAGAATTGCAGATTCTGGTTAGCTCTGAAAGGGCAGTGACGTGACATACAATGGGAACAATTTAATTTTGTGACCCGCTAGAAAGCTCCCTGATGGATCTGTGGCAGTATTTTCTGATCTTTTAATTACCGTGCCTCTCTCTCTGCAAAATGGTCTGCCCAACTGCTAAGTATGCTATTAACACTTTTTAATAGCCTATCGATTTTTTTTTTTTTTTTTTTTTTTGTGTGTGTGTGTGTGTAACCTATGCTCCCTGTACATCTGCTGGTCAGAGCTGAACTCTGGTAGGTCAGCAACAGCTTCCCCTCGCATTGATGTCCAGGGCTCTGCGAGTGATGAAGATGATTCCAGACTGCCAGTACATCTCATCTGGACATACACAGGCACGTGCAGCCTCTGGCTGCCACTGGATGTAGATCAGGACCTGAGAGGTTAGCTACATCACTGGAATTCATAGTGAAGAAAGCAAATTTTAACACTTAAATCATTTGTGGTCATGCAATACTTCAGTTTTGAAACTGCTCATTGTTACTTGTGCCGAACCTTTGTCTTCATTTATGATAAAATATTTGCCAGTTTGCTTTGAAGGTTGGCATATTCTCCTAGGGTTTTTCCTTTGCATCAGAAGGATCAGTTTGCATATCTTAACACTTAAATGCTGCAAGCGTGCTGCGCACTCTGAGTGTACCTTTGCTGCGTCTTTTATTGCCATTTGCTTTAGGAAACGTAGTTCTAAGGTGAGGTATTAAGGAAGATGCACAATTACAGTGATGATCCAAATTTATGTTGCCAATCTGCTGCAGTACAGGTTGGTTTTGCTAACAGAATCACAGAATCTTCTAGGTTGGAAGGGACCTTAAAGATCATCTTGTCTAACCGTCAACCTAACTGACAAAAATAGACACCCACACAACAAGCAAGGAGCATCATCACTAAACCATACCTCCCAGCACTACATCAACCCGTCTTTTGAACACCTCCAGGGATGGTGCCTCAACCACCTCCCTGGGCAGCCCATTCCAATGTCTGATAACCCTTTCAGTGAAAAAATTTTTCCTAATATCCAGCCTGAACCTACCCTGGCGCAACTTGAGGCCATTTCCTCTTGTCCTGTCGCCTGTGACTTGAGAAAAGAGACCGACCCCCATCTCTCTACACCCTCCTTTCAGGTAGTTGTAGAGAGCAATAACGTCTCCCCTCAGCCTTCTCTTCTCCAGGCTGAATAACCCCAGTTCCCTCAGCCTCTCCTCATAAGACTTATTCTCCAGACCCCTCACCATCTTTGTTGCCCTTCTCTGGACCCGCTCCAGCACCTCACCTAGCACTTTTGGTGATTGTTTCTAGAAAATGCCAGGAAGCAAAGTAATAGGTTTCAGAAAGTTATTTTCATGGAAGGCGGTTGGCATGAGGGTATGTCGTGTGTATGTCTGCTCAGAGTTGACCATGATCTTCTGGTCAACAGCAGTGGGAACTACTTCTACCCCTGTGTTAGGTTGGATGCAATTATAAAACACTTTGTTCTTTACTGATAAGAAGAAATATTAGAAAATAAGTGTGTTGGAGAATAGCATGTTTTATAACTGAAGCTCTGCTTTTGTTCTAAACAAGGAATAGCATCTGACGGTACGCCAGCAATGCTGATACATGTGTTCCTCTGTGACTAAGGAGAAACTGATTTAAAGTAATTATATTTGTGTTGGGACTTTAAAAATAGTCTGTTTAGTACAGTCAGTACAAGTGGAAACCTCTGAATTTCCAGTGACTTTCTTCTACTGATCACGAATTAGTAACTCAGTGCTATTACTCTTGCATTCAAAACTTCTGCCATGTCCAGTAGGGATGTTAATTTGAAGATAACTAATACAGTCTGCGGTATGTTAGTGCTGGAGACTTACTGAACCATTTTCAGCAGTCTGTGCTTTCCCAACTGCAGTTGGCATCACTCATGTGTATTGGAATCTTGCAGGGTGTTACAAAAGGCTTCCGCTGAAGCTTTTTGAATGGATGAGTGATCTGATTCCTCAGTGTCTGTAAAGCTATGGCACTTCAGCAGCAGACCTGCGTTGGCACTGGACGTGGCTGTGACGGCAAGAATAGCTAATTGCTGCTTCTGATAGTGTTTGTGACTTCCTGAAGTGTTCAGCTTTTGGGTTCTAGCAGCATTATTTTAAAAAGTGTTTTTCTGTTGAATCACTGCTTTGTCTAATAACTGGTATTCTTTTGCAGTTGCAGCATCCCTCCTGAGCCTTTGGTGTTGGCAGCTGTGAGATTTGTTTGTATTTTAATCTGAGGTTTGTGTATACATTACAGGGTGGGGTAGGATTGTTAGTGAAGTACAACAATATCTTCCGCTTGATTGGGCTGCTGCTGCTGTTTAGGAAACACAGCTTAAACTTGCTGCTCTGGAACCTGATGGGAGGGTGGTTGCCTAAACCTGACTTTCTTTTTTTTTTTTCCCTCATTGAGCTACTGTAATTACATCATAGAGAGAAAACGATTTAGTGGTAATAATTAGAAGTTTGACTGTAGTCATATGGTCACATCATTTATTAGACAAATGATTAAAAAAAAAAAAAGCAGTCTCAAACTACATAGAAAACTGCCATCGAACCAGCAGTGTTGATAGGAGACTTCATTCGTATGTCTTAAAATAAGGACATTGTAGTTGTGGCAAACTATGAAGTCCAATCAGTATGCAGGTGCTTGTTTCCAGTGATTTCTCTTTCATTCTGCTTAGTAATAACCTACAACAGAGGTTGACTGTGACAATTTGGCACGAGTGGAGGCCTGACACAGAGGCAGTGGCATTATCTAACCAGAAAGCTGCATTGCATCTTACTTTTTGGGAAGGTCACCCTGTGAAGTTAACTTCCAAATGTGGGGAAAATGCAGGGCCTTTCCAGTAACAGGAAAAAAATCCCAGTCAATGAGGATGGGGTCCCCATCCTCCCCCTACTTTTCTTAGTTTTTTTCTTTGATGTCATTGGGTTTTGATCAAGTTGTATATAGCTATTTTCAGTCAAGTGTTTTTTTTTTTTTTTTTAGGTTAAACCAAAGCATATCATACTATTCTTTGGATGTTAAGAGGCAGGAGATTTACATAGGCAATACTGAACAATAATAAGCTGCTCCCTCCCCCACCATACAGTCCCAGTGTCAGTTGGGCATCTGGCTGCCAGCTTTTTTTTTTTTGAGGGGATACTCTTTCTCCAAATTCCTGTTCATGCTTTAAAATAAATAAATACATAAAATTATTAATGCAAATGGGTAATGGAAACCTTTTAGATGACTCTGACTTTACCATTCTCTGGGGCCAGGTTCTCCCCAAGATCTGCAAAACGGTACCCAGAAAGGAAGTTCCTTCTTCCTCTCGTCACCATGCTGTAGCTACCCATCACTACCCAAATCATCAGCTGAAGTCAAAGTTGATGTCCCTGTTAGAATCCCTGATTTTCACAAGTATTTCTGGCTGTATCTTTTCCCATTCATTTTTATGATGTGAGAAGATATGAAATACAGGGATACTTTTCAGAGGAGTAGAGCAATATAACTGTTATTTTGTTATGCTGTTCTCAGTTATCAGTGGGAGACAGACAAGGAAACTGGGAGAGGAGTGCCCTATTGAGCCTTAAGAAGACTTTCCTCATTTATATACTCAAGTGGTGAATGCTTCTCTTACATGACACCTCTAGATAGAGCTTTTGATATCTTTCACCTTTCGGAAACGATGCCAGACTACAAACTTTACCTTGAATGTATGGTTGGCTACCTTTCCTGCTGTTGTGGCCATCCCTTCAAGCTAGTGCCCGGAGGGCAGGGGTAGGAGGAATTCTTGTGCTTCATGCTAAGTGAATAATCGTGTTGCTAAAACTTGGTATTCAGAGGGTGCACAGAGACAGGGAGGTGGCTGGTCTACTACGAACCGGAGTTTTTAGGCTGAACTGTGTTGGAAGAAATAGGTTGTTGTGGGATCATGCTGCAACAGGCTCCTTTGGAGGCACTCGGAAGGGTGTAAGTGTGGTAGGAGGGTTAGGAAAGAATCTCGTCCTGCCATTGTAGGGAAATCAGATATTGAGGCTGTATTTATAAACACTGATTTCAATCTTCTTCCGTTTCCTGGTGCTGTAGCACCTACGCCCTGGGGTGGGCTTATATAGCATTGTGCTGCGTTCCACAATGTGCTCGCTCTCAGCCAGAATTAGAGCTGTCTTTTTTAAAATCTATTGTTCATTTATATATGTAACATGACATGATGTTAGAAATGTCACGTTAAAATGTTAAAAACCAGACAGAATATTTGGGTTTGTTGCATTTGGCTTAATTTTGGACTTCTTTCCTTGTTATGACGATGAAGGAATGAGGAGAATGTGTGTATATTTTAAAAATGAAATACTAAGATTAAAATGTAAAGATTTAAATTGTTATTTCAGTTTTATTTAAGTCTAGTGGTTACGTCTCCTGCTGTTTTGTTGCCTGATGCAAGAGTCTTCTTTCAAATGGATTCTTTCTAAACACACAAACTGGGGATGGGGAGTAGGCTGCTGAAGAACGTGTGCCTGTTGGTAGATGGGTGAGGGGACTGAGAAAACCCACACAGTTTGCTGCAGATTCCCTCAAACCTTATGGCAGAGGCTGGAAGTCTTCAGAATCCATTATGCTGGGATCCCAGAGGCTTTTTTTGTGTGCATTGATGAATTAGGACAACAATGTAAAAATGCACTGTGAGAGTCCTTTTAGCAATGGCCCATTTCTTTGCAGGATGAAGATGAATGAAAATTGTACAGCCTGGAGAAATCCTGATACATGTCTCTATTTTTAGCTCTGCTTATTAAAAACTCATGCATATTTAATAGTAAAAGTATTAATTCATAATAGGCCTCATCTTTATATAGCCCATTTCGTATTGTTGTCTTTTCATTAATTGTTCATTTAGGTTATGAAGGATTTCTGCTTCATTTAATGCAGAAACCGAGGAAAGCAGCAAATGCAGCAGTAATTCTGCAAGAAAAAAAATAATAATTACAGTATGTGATCACCAAACTAAATAATGAATTGTAATGTGTCCTCACAAGGCAAGGAAACATGGGCGGTGATAGCTTTGATATCTCTAACTCCCTAGTGCTCTGCATTCTAGCTCAAATAATTTTTTCATAGGGAGAACAAAGACCAGACAGAGACAAATGTATCTTGGGTATGCTTGCAGGTGATTCTGTGATTGTGGTGTATGTGAGTTACTGCAGGAGTACCATTTTTGTCATAGTGGAGTTCCTTAGAGCTCTTAATTATTTTTCTCTTCTCACGAGAGTGTGATTATGAACTGTAAATTGTAAATCAGTAAACTGTTAAATGGGGGAAGCTCTTTCTATCCATTTCCCTTTTCCCTTCTAGTTCTCTCTTTGAAATTTTGCATGTGTCTCTGTGTTTTTAGCCTGTTCCCTGAGATGGTGTGTGTTTCCACAGAGCTCTGGTCCTCGCCTCTGGCAGCTGCAGCAATTACACTGCAGCTGTTCAGTTAAGCAGGGACTTTAGTTAAGCAGGCGTAGAGGATGTCTAAGTGTCCTACTGATGTTCTTGCTACACCATAACAAATGCAAGCGTCTTCCGTTAATAACCTGTTGATATAAATTAATTCATCTGACTCACAGAATTGTGGAAGAGCGTTTGTCCAGAAGAGAGTATCTAGATACCATCTGACATCTTTTTACTAACATGATGAAGTACTCCGTTTCTTGTACAGAGGGCAGTATCATCAACACCTTGGTATACAGCCCTACTGACCTTCTACTTGGATTTATTGAAGCATCAGCAATGTGCAAACAATGCAAAGAGAATGCAGACAAATAGCTGGTTTTTTTCTTATGCTAGGCTCTTTTTTGCAGGTTATAAGGAAACAATTTAAAAGAGAGCGGAGCAGGTAAGTTTTCTGGAGAGGGAAATCTTTAGGGCTTAACATCTCTAGTTTCTGCAAAGATTGTTTGATTCCCTGCAATATTTGTAACTTAGTATACTGAACATAATCAGCACAGCATTTTGGCAGTGTGTTAGTTACTGTGGTAATGCTGTAAGTTCTGGTAAAAAAAGTATATATGAGTATTGGGCTTAATTTTCATCTTTCAGCTAAAAGCTCTTAAGTGTTTTGAAGTGTTATGAAGACAAGGAATTAAAGAAAAGCTGATTAAAATAAATTCCTAGTGAATCCAGGAATACAGTTATGAGAAAGACAATAGTATTGAAATGTTTTTGCTAATGGCACCTTCTCCTTAAGGACATACCTTGCATCGTCAGCAAGCAAAAAGCATTGCCTTTGAGCTGGCCTAAAAGTTCTCCTACTACCACTAGTTTCAGGGACGTCTTTGATAGCTGATTGCTTAGCATGTTATCAGGCAAAAAGCTCTGTAAAACTATAGGCCAGCAGAAATGTTCTGACATACTATTTCAGCCAATGAGTCTCCTCAAATCTTGGTGGAAATGCAGTCTTTTGGGGGGGAAGATTGTAATTGGTAAGGTGTTCCTAATTTAAATACTAGAAGGTTAAAAGGAGCAGAAGAATGGAAACTTGGCTGTGTACCCATGGACAGTTGAATTCACTCCAGAAAAATTTGTCAGTTTTTAAAAATAATTGTTTCCTGTTTTCCTAATCTATTTGATTGTATCTATAGTTTATTTATAAGACTTAGATACACAAAGCTTTGGGTTGCTTTTGTTTTTAATTTTACTTTGTTCTTCAAGGAGACCAACTGAGTCTTTTTAGACATCTTCCACCCCTACTTCCCAGTCAGTTTTACCAGGC
Source organism: Tringa tobata (assembly GCA_033628505.1). Lineage (NCBI taxonomy): Eukaryota > Metazoa > Chordata > Aves > Charadriiformes > Scolopacidae > Tringa > Tringa tobata. The sequence goes on from JAHREE010000161.1 coordinate 2,460,317, forward strand.
TAGAACTTTTAAAAAATGGGGAATCAGGGAAATTACTTATCTACAGACTGGTGTGTATTCATTTTTATTCTACTTGTAGTCCGGTAGCCTGTTTTGGTTATGGAATTCTTGAATTTGAAGTCAGTGAATATATGTTTTACACAAAGAAATGCCATTTTTCAAGTGGATAATATCTTCTTTGTGACAAAAATGAATAAATAACATGATGAATTGATGTGCTACTTTGAGAGGAACAGAGCATTCCTGTGTTTCCTTTATAATGTGGGAATCTCTCAGCATGAGAGATGTACCTGTTCTGTGGTGGTTTGATACCATTTCAGTGAAAGAAATCAATTTTACATGGTAGAAAACTGAGCTTGTACAGGCTTGGTAATGGAAATGATTGTATTGGATTTGGACTTGGATGGGTGGAACAATGAATGCTCATTCATATTCATTGTGTATTCCAGGGATTTCCATCAGTATAGAATAGATTTCCAGTTTAAGACTGAATAAAAATGAATTTATATAATTGCTTATTGCATAGTATGTATACTAGCTTTAAATAACTGCCAAATAAATACTTAAATCAGGCTCTGTTGAGCATCACTAAAATACAGCTGTCATTTATGGATGTGACACTCATTGAATAGTATCTGCATTGGTACAGATTGCAGGGACTTGGAATGAAACTGCAGAGCTACTCTGATAGTAAGTAGTAAATAGTTGTACTACTTCTTCTGTCAAGTGCATTATTATTTTATAAATGGCTTTTTCAATTGTGGCTTTTTTGGCCTGGCAGTTTTCCTTTTTCTTTCTTTTTTTTTTTTCTTCAAAAGAACATGACTTTTCTTTGCTGTTTGTCAGGCTTTTTGCCATCGTGCTCTTTCTTCTGGTTATGGGTTTATCTTCTTTCCTGACAGAGAAATACTAAATTGTTCTTTTCTGTGAAAGTTCTGTATTTTGGTCTTTACTATCCCTTGTTGTAAAAAAGCATTGGGAGAAGATATATAATTGGGGAATTCTGGGAAGCTCTGGAAGTCCTAAAGATGTGAGGGAGTTTGAAGAGAGTTAAATGTACTACCCGTTTTTCTTGTCATTAGTATGTCCTTGCAGGCTCTCACATGTGTGAGTATGTGCATACATTACGGTTTATTCACAGAATAATTAAATTCAGATTTTTCCATCCTGTGACGAAGTAGCTTCTCACAGAGATTATATTCTGTCTTTCTGGTATAGATGTTTGAAGGGGACTATGTTTTAGATGGATTGTGTGACCTGACATCAAAAGGCTAAACTGAGAGCAACTGCATCAGTACTTGAAGGGAAATTCTTCAGGACAACCAATCGACAGCAACTAGCAGCAGCTATATCAGTGTCATGAAAAATGAAGATCAAACCTCTGGCAGTGGGATTCTGATTTTAAAGTTTATATGGAGTAATAGTGTATTGTGAAATACACAAGGCCTTATTTTCATGATATGTTGGGTTTAATGGCTACCTGTCTCAGCCTCATTTGTGAACTCAGCTCTTTGAGGGGTGGTGCTACAGTTAAGATTACTAAAATAAATGAACTTGGTTAAATTAGTTGTGGCTCTTGGTAGAGGTTGAGGTGCTGCATAATAGACACAGAGCATAACCTCTCAGCTGTGAAATTACCCTAAAATTTCCAGTCAAGTTTTGTTTCTTCATAGGGGCTGACCTGCTGGAGAGCACCTCTGAGGAGAAAGACTTGGGAGTCCTGGTGGACAGTGACAGGACAAGAGGAAATGGGCACAAACTTGAGTATAAGAAGTTCCACCTAAATGTGAGAAGGAACTTCTTTACTCTGAGGGTGGCAGAGCACTGGAATAGGCTGCCCAGGGAGGTGGTGGAGTCTCCTTCTCTGGAGACATTCAAAACCCTCTTGGTCACGTTCCTGTGCAACCTGCTCTAGGTGGACCTGCTTTGGCAGGGGGGTTGGACTAGATGATCTCTGGAGGTCCCTTCCAACCCCATGTGATTCGGTGATTCTGTGATTCATGTGAGTAGTGTAGAGGGTAAGAGTGTATCTGGTACATTTCCCTTAAATTTATGGCCAGTTTTTATTGCTCCTTCCATTGAAAGACAGGGACGAGTTTTAGGCCATAGAGACCCTCTTGTGTATCTGCAGAGCAATACTAAGGTACATCTGCAGGCCGGCCAGATCTCACAGCCTGTCAGCTGTAGCAGAAAGGATTGTATGAGCCCTCCATAATCTCTTCAGTGCAAATTTAGACAGGTTATCCAAGCTCTTGGTGTTGAACACTGTAGTTCACCTGGCTGAGTTAGCTTGAAATGTTTTAGGGGTTGCTTACTCCATCTTAGCTGTGGGGATAGCAGTGTGGGGACATGCAACGTTTGTCTACGTTGACAAGAGAGTGTGTCAGTTAGTGCACTGTAAATCTGGTATAACTGTAGACATGCCAAGCTATAGATATGTGTATGTTTGTATGGATACACACATCTCTGGATATGTATTTGTGACCTTTTACTCTTTTGAGCCAGTGGCCAGATCTGTGCACCAGCTAGCTCCATGCTGAAGCTTTTGTGTGAGAACTAATGTATTGAGTTGTACAGAATGGAGGGCAGGGCCTGGTGGGCAGGGTGTGTAGACCTGTCAGAAATATGCAGAATTTTTCAGACTGTAGGTCTTCATAACAGACTTGGGCAGAAACTTACGCCTGATGTAAGGGAGTTGCAGTTGGTGGGATGGAAGATGTAGACCTTACTCGAGCAGCTAAGGTAATGTGATAATACGAGAGCGATAGTTGTTTCCAGCTAGATACAAAAGTGTATAAGACTGACTTTACAAATGAACCGTACAAAAATGCATTGAAAAAAGGTCTAAAATAGATCCTCGGTTATACTCAGAATTAACCGAACTATTCTCTGGCTAAATAAGGTGCTGCATAGTCTGTTTTTTAAAAATATATATCTGTATTTTAAAAATATATATGTGCTGAACTATATGCTTTTTTTTTCCTTAGGGAAGTTTTTCAGCCAGTGTAAATTATGTGCTGGTTTTGTAATCTGAGCTGATATTTAACATCTGAGCTGAGTCACCAGATTTTGAGTCCAAAGGAGAGTAGAGTATGCATGTGCACTTTCTCTCTCTTTCCTTCTCTTCCTCCTTCTTCTTTATGGCAACATCCCTGTGAAATTTTAGCACAGTAATTTTTAGCTTTACCTTAAAACATCTCAGTATATTTTACAGAAGTGAATTCCAGTGCTAGTTGTGATTTCCCAGCAGTGACTTCAGAGGATGAGTTAGCAGTCAAAAGGCAGGGTGTTTCTCACCACAGTTTACTTTTTTTATTATTATTATGTCAATGGTTTGGGTATGGTTCAGAGTAGGGCAACAAAGGAAACAGAGATCTAGACAAAATTCTATCCTCTTTTGCTTGATCTCGGGTTACTCCAGCTTCCTCCACAGATCAAGAGAGGAAGTGAATTTGGTATTCTGAATTGCTTTTTGGAGGAGCCTCTGACTCTTCATTGAGGAGGCCAGCTACCTAGCACGGACGCCTGCCTGATGGAGGGCACGTAATTTAATCTGGCACTCCTGTGGAAGTGGTTTGAATGGAGAAGTCAAAACATCTCTCTTAGGAGAAGATTTACGAAATGCTGTGCCTTTCAAGATGCTTCAGTTGACTTTTTTGGCAATTTTCTTGATTAAAAAGGAAATCTGTTTAAACGATCCTGCATGTATAGGAAACTAGCAAGTTTATTAAATTCTTTCATCACCATTGCTTTCGGCTAAGATGCTTCTAAGAGTATCCAGTAATTATCCTATTATGGAAGTCTAGGGGGCTTTGTTAGAGGAGAAAGTAAGCAGATCAGCAGAAAAAGAAAGTGTTTCTGAATTTGTCTCTTTGCACTTTTGGATAGAACAATTTATATTTCTAGACAGTTACTATCGGACTAACTTAAAATTGAATTAAAGTAAATTTGAATTTTACTCAATTTAAAAAGAAAGAAACAACATTTAAGTACTTAAACTGTATCTAAGTCTTGTATCAGTTATGATAGTTTCCTATCATTTTTAATGTCTTTTTCAAATGAAAGAAATATCCAGAACTGTCTATTTAAGGAAAAAGCATTGAATACAAATTTACTGTCAAATGTACAAATTTTTCAAACTGGAGAAAAGAAAGAGACATCTTCCTCTTTTAATCTGAGATATCCTCAATAACTTTGTAATTCAAAAGAAAAATGCGTCAGAGGTGTAATGGTGTGATTTTTCATGTTTATGACATCGTTCTTTTGCACTTAATTCAATCACAAATTCTCTTGGTTTAAAATATTCACTTTTGTTCCTCCATGATATCCATCACTGGACTTGTTCATGTCATTTACCTGCATAATTTATTATTTAAAAGGTACAGACCCAGTGATCATGCAGGCATTCAAGGTAGCAATATTGAAGAGTTATGATTATGTTTTAGCTGAAGGATCTCATCAGTTTTCTGCCTGTTGTTGAACTGTGCCGTTATGTAGTATAATGGTTGTTATATTTTTGAAATACAGAACTTCATGGTCTACTGGAAAAATATTACACTTCTGCTACATGATGCAAGTTGATTAATTCATGTACTAAATCATCCTAAAGGCTTAGGACATTGCCATGGTCATGTAAGTAAAGAGGCCTTATTACACTCTACTAGGTAAACAGTGGAGAAAAATAGAGAACCTAAATAGCTAATTTTTCTTGGCTTTTGAATACTGTGACAGCTTTTACATTCATTTTTATCTGGATGGCTGAATAGGAAGCATCCAAACATGTCAGCTTAACTCAAATCTGATAAAATGGTAGCTAATGAAGAAAAATCCTAATAATCAGACACTGAAATAACTTCTGAGAGAAATTCCAGTATGTGGATTGCAGGAAACTCGATGAGTAGAAATTCTTGGAAATATTCCATGAGGAATAACAAGAAAAGGACATCTTGGCAGAAAGATGAAGCTTTTTTTCTTATTTCTTTCTGTATAGAAAAGGATGCTTCAAGTCAGTTTTATCTGATTTTAGTATCTTTTTTTTTTTTTTTTATGTAGACCAAATCTGTGTCTCCAGATAGCCATAGAAATCCTAGAATATAGGCCTGGAAAGAAATTTGGAGAGCTATGGAGTTGATCTCTTTGTCTCAGGCAAAATCAGTTTCTGATGATTTTGCTGAGCAAGTAGCTGGTGAATTTTACTGTAAGGGGCCCCTCTGTTCTGCTGGCAGAGGTACAAAACAGTAATAAAAGAGCTTAAAAACTCTTTAGTACTGAGAGCAGGATAAGTGCAGACTGGTTAAGCATAGAAGTTATCCATATGGTTAACCATCACCCAGCTTCTTAGGCAGGCTTGGCAGTTGACAGTGAATTCTGATTGTTCTGCTTTTGCCAGAGTTTCTAGCAAGTTTGAAGCCAGTGTATGGATAGCTGCAAATGGACTGTAGTCATGCCCTGTCCCAGAAAATAGGCTAGTTTGGAGTTCTGTGAGGAGAAGAATCCCCAAATTCTGCATTTATTCAAGAAGCATTTTCTTTTCTTAGCTGCTTGGAGCTGAGAGTTGGCCAATTTGAGCCCTTTATTGCAGCATTTATAAATCTTTGTACTGAACAAAGCAACGTCACACAGTATGTAATTGGGAAACCAGCATGTTTTCTGTTCTTCATATTCTTAATGTGTTCTTCTGCCTGTATAATTATGTGGGTTGCTTATCTCAGCATGAGAGTGGGATTTGAGAGAGATACCAAGCATCATTTGCATGTGTCCAGAGAAGAACAATGAAACTGGTGAAGGTTGTAGAGCACGAGTCTTACAAGGAGCAGCTGAGGGAAGTGGGTTGGTTCAGCCTGGAGAAAAGGAGGCTGAGGGGTGACCTTAATGCTCTCTACAACTGCCTGAAAGGAGGTTGTAGCAAGGTGGGGGTGGTCTCTTCTCCTAAGTAACAAGTGAGAGGACCAGAGGAAATGGCCTCAAGTTACCCCAGGGGAGGTATAGAGGTCTTAGGAAAAAATTCTTCATGGAAAAGGCTGTCAAGCATTGGAACATGCTGCCCGGGGAAGTGATTGAGTCACCATCCCTGGGGGGATTTAAAAGACATGTAGATGTGCAACTTAGGGACATGGTTTAGTGTTGGACTTGGCAGTGTTAGGTTTATGGTTGGGCTCAGTGATCTTAAAGGTCTTTTCCCAGCCTAACATTCTGTGATTCTATGAATGGGGGAGAATTTGGAGGCCAGATGGGCTGGATGGTTCTTCCTGCCCATCTGACGTAGAGCGACGGAGATGCTCAGGTGCGGAGCAGTCCCCGAGCCCTGCCCAGCTCCTCACCTCCCTCTTCTCGCAGGTGGTGTCACGCGTTGCAGTACGGTGCTGTGAAGCCAGTCCACCAGTGAAATGTGTTGTCACTTCCCCAGCAGCACCCTCAGCCACCCACTTAAGAGCACAAACCTTGTCCAGCGGATGACCGGTCGTGCTCTGGGGCCAGCCCTGTAGAGTCAGTTTACACTAAAAGCTGTGGGAAAAGGCTGTTAGCGGGACCCGGAAACCACATAATAGATCACTACGTAAACAAGAAATGAATCACTGTTATGAGTAAGGTAAAGAGGGCAGCATGTGAACTCTGGCGTGTTTTGCGTGGTGGGGTGGGATTTTTTTGGTTATTCCTCTGCTAAAATCTCCGGACTTTCATTCATGTGTTTCTTAAACTATTGAGTGTTTGACTGCATGTCAGAAATGGTTTGACGGGTCTTTTCAGTCTCCCTTAGTGAAAAAAGTTGGGCAAGGGGATTTTTCCTGTCTGTATTTTGTATATTAAGTGGAACTTTTTTCCCAGTTCTGGTCCCTCTATGATTAGTAATTGAGGAGTATATTTAGATAGAAATAATCCTGACCTTGTGCCACTTAGAGATTAAGAGGAAATCAGTCCTATTTCTCTAAGCTTCTTGTCAAGTATTGAAGAGAACGCTGTGATACGGATAAGCAGCTTAGGTACAGGTTTCACTTTTTAACTAAAATACTTTGCTAAAGTTAGTATCTGCTGATTTCTCAAGTGTCTATATTTTCCCTGTGCTTTTGATTCAGTTTCCACATTTTAGCTTGCCTTCACAAAACAGTATTCCTTGCCAGCCTGGTCTGATTCTTAGTGAAATGACTGCTCTGATCCCGTTCAGCCTGATTAGCCTGACCGTCATGGCAGGAAAGGTGCACACAGCTAATTGTGGGTATTGTCTTTACAGTATAGTCTGGATGCAAATGCTGTTTCAGTGACGCTTAGCAGGCACTGAAGGTGGGAGGATAATTCTTATTTTCAGTTTCTGGTAGGATGTACGTGTTCGTACTGTTGGTTGTGTTATTAATGACAGACGTGGGGAATTGTTAACCAAACGCCAGATAAGCAATTCCTTTTGTAGGCAGGAAGTCACCGTGTAAGGTTCTCATCCCATCTTCAGACTGAATTTTCAGACTGCAGATAATTAAAATAGTGGCTCTTTTTTCTTTTCCATCACTCCTCATAGTTCGAGTTTTATGGCAATTGCCTTTTCCCCTTTTACAGTGTGAGAGTCAGATTTCTCACTTTAAAAATCTCCTTAATCTCCCAACTTCCTGTGAGAGGCTACGTAGCAGAGTACTGTCTGACACCAGGGCTGCTTTGCCACCTATTTGACTGAATTTAGAAAATATTTAAAAAGTGTTCAAGTTCTGAATTTTTGGAGGTATTTTTTCCATAATAGGAGCTCATTTACATGTGAGTTTAATATGTTCATTGCAAATTTATTTCAGTTGCTTTAAGTTATCGCGTTTGTTGGGATCATTGTTTAAATCATTACATTAAGACAGTTGGATTTCTGAGTAGGATCAGAGAAGTTATCCATCATTTACATATGTGTTCTGCTTTACACATGATGTCCCTGATTCACCAGAGTGACAACAATTAGGACTTAAGAAAACAGACATTTTTTTTCTCAGGCTGTTCTCATATCTCAAACTGTGGGATAGTCCTAGCTAGTACAAGTTAGTTCTCATGTGTCCTTAAACATGGATGAGTTTGTCCATCTGCCACATACAAATTTTCAATATGTTCCAACAAATGCCAGTGCTGCCCCGGGTACAGTGTGCGGCTCTGCAGCTGAAGGAAATTTTTTCATCCCTCCTCTAAAAACTTTGTCTTTAACTTGTAATCCTCCTGTACGACACTTACTTTGCAGTGATTTTACTGCTGTAAGACCACTGTATGCAAAAGTTCAAAATTACGACGATCTCTAGCTGTGGGACAGAAGAAAATTAACTTGATAGCAGGCTGTCAGTCTGTTGATGAATCTCTCCTCGTCTCCTAGCCGGCGGGCAGTGGTACCCAGGCAGGTGTGATGTGCTTGCTGCAGTGGGCAGGCTCAGGTGCAAATCAGGGCTCTTCCTGTCTAGGGGGTACAGCTCTTTCGCTTTGACATCGAAGACTTAACTGTTAGTGTGTGCTGTTGCCCAGATCACAAAGTAAAAAAGAAAGGCGACAAAAAAAAAAAGGTGGGAGATTGCAGTGGCTGGCTGATCCCTGCATGTTTCACCGGCTTGTAGGGAAGTTGGTGGCTATTTCTTATTTACCCTTCTGGTCTCAAAATCATCCATTTTCAGATCTAGCAAATAATACTCCGCATGGAGAAACAAGATACTAACTTCCATGACTGTCATTTAAAAAGGCCCTTTATATCAAAGCTTCCCTTTTGTCACTGATACTGGTGTCAGAGGCAGAGTGTGTGGGAACACAGCAGAGAAGTTAGTGAACCCCGCTGACGTCCAGCACCAAAAATAAAATGTTTTGTGTATGCAGCCAAAACGCTCATTTCAGGAAAGACTGTGTTGCGTACTTTGTGAAGTAAATATGATAATCTCCACGTCACTTCCGTATATGTGAAATTATCAAGCTGTTTTTTTGTTTCTTTCTTTTTCTGTAATATTTGACACTGAACCATGTACAGTGTGTGATGCATTGCATACAACTGGATGGGTTGAACTTTATTTTCCCCCTTTGTTAGTTCTTAATATTTTAAAACATCTCGGATTTAAGAAAAGCTGAAAAATAGCAGAAGAATTTGTGATAGACTGGAAGAGTGCATACACCAAAATGTTATTAAAAAGAAAATTGAAGATGAGTGATAGGAAATAGACGTGAAGGGAAGAGGCAGCTTTTGAACATTCATTGAATGGTTTGGGTTGGAAGGGACCTTAAAGATCATCTCACTCCAACCTTAAAGATCCTCTCACTTCAACCACTCATCATGTGGGGAAATAGGAATGAATAGGAAAAGAAAACCTTCAAAGTATGAAACTGCCCCCTTTTAATGAATTTTTCTTAATCGCAGTCTTGGGAACTCCAAGTGCTCTACTTGTTTTTTCTTTTTTATAATTAAATGTCTTTGACGTCTAGAGGCAGAGGTTTCTGTTTATTAAACCAGTTGTCAGACATTTGATTGATAGTGGTAGTGTACTGTAGATCTAATTGCAATTATAATGCTATGGAAGTCTCCAGCCAATCCATTTACTTCTCGTGGGCTCTACGTAATTCTGCATTACAGGCTTCCTTGCTTGAAACAAGAAACGCTATAGCAGGTGACACTCAGTGCTGTCTGACAATGCTTGAGTTATTTTTAGAGAACAAATGTGTCTGCATATGATAGCCAAAGGCTTTGATACTAAGAAGAAAGCCCAAGAATAATACACAGGTGCCTCTTGTTTACCTTTTTTTATGTGTACCTGTACATATTTTTCTTATATGTGGTTATTTGTATATGTAAAAATAAGATCTTTCCTACATTGTACAGCCCTCACGGAAGATACTGTACTGGAATAATTAATGTTGTCACTGATTAAGTTGCAATCTGGTAAGAAATGTTGAAATGCCATTTTCAAATTGTATAAAGAATGTAAGGAGCCCAGGACACAATTTCTCCCTGGTGAGCTCTGGAGGTACTACTGGGCAGGAGGACTGCTTTGGTTTGGTTTGATTTTGGAGGAAATACGTGGTTCCTATTCCAGGTGAATATACCATGGAAGATCACTTTCACGGTTTTGACTGAAGAACACATTACCAGAAAATTCGGTTTCGTCTGAAAGGAAACGTTTCTACCAGATGAGGACTGTTTTATTTCCTCTGTAAAATAAAGCAACAATGACTTGATATAAACAATACCTTTTGAAACAGACAAACAGCTTTGGTCACAGTCGCTTAGCTTAGATAAGGAAACTTTCATATTCCTTCCATGGAAGGAGGTTCCCCATCCCCAATTCTATGCTCCTATAAGCTATTCCCTCTGTTTTAATATCTTGCTATTCTTGTCTTTCCTTTCTGATGATTTATCTCAAGTTGTGAGTAATGTGAGGGCTTATTTTCAAATGGTGGTACTTTTAGTAGCAATGGATAATAGTTCTGCTTCTGAAGGTATTGTGTGATGATATTGGCATGACTGGTTCTTTGAAGACTTTCTAGTGTCTCCTCAGGGCTAGAGAAAAGTTGTTTAATTTAACAAAGTCCTTGGTTTTCTGATGTGTGGAAAAGAACAACAAAATCTGACTGCACAGATAAACTGCTATGGTCTAAATGAATATATGTATCTGTAGTCTGTCATGTTCATGTATGGTATAGAGCATCTCAGAAGCTATGCTTTGTATCTTTAAAATTAGAATCCTTACAAAATTATTTTATAGTAGCGTAAATCTGTAATACCACATTTCTACTGAAATATTTCCAACCTTCTGATCAAAGAAGCCAGTCAGGGGGCTGGAGCACTCTCCTGTGAAGAGAGGCTGAGAGATTTGGGGTTGTTCAGCCAGGAGAAGAGGAGGCTCCAGAGAAACCTTATAATGGCCTTCCAGTACCTAAAGGGCGTCTACAGGAGAGATGGGGAGGGACTCCTTATCAGGGAGTGTAGTGATAAGACAAGGGGTAATGGTTTTAAACTGAAAGAGGGGAGATTTAGATTAGATATCAGAAAGAAATACTTCGCTGTGAGGGTGGTGAGACACTGGAACAGGTTGCCCAGAGAAGCTGTGGATGCCCCATCCCTGGAGGTGTTCAAGGCCAGGCTGGATGGGGCTTTGAGCAACCTGGTCTAGTGGGAGGTGTCGCTGCCCAGGGCAGAGGGTTGGAACTTGATGATCTTTAATGTCCCTTCCAACCCAAACAGTTCTGTGATTCTACGATTCTTCAACACGACACTGATTCTGAACATACAGTGCATAGAAAGTATTGTTGGCAACTAAAATATATGTGAGAGTACATCATATGCTGCTGTGATTTTGTTGGTGGAAGACGAGTTCATGTCTCTTCACTTTTTAGGCTACTGTCAGACTTAAATTAGCTTTGTTACTGTGGCTGATCTTGCTTGATAGATGAACTTGGATGTTTTGCCTCCTGTTGCTTTCTGGCTTAAAAATGTTGTTTAATGGAGTGTGGTTAACTGAATTTTTTTTCAGAAGTGCTTCATTTTTTTTTTTTTAAATGTACAGAGACTAAGATGGCTACAGTGGTAGAGCAATGAACTGACGGATTTTAGTCTTCTGTAGGAACATTATTGCACTACTGCCTCTCTGTTTAATATTTGACTGGGTAACCTGCTGTGCCATTTTAACATTTTGGTTTTTTTTCTTCTTCATGATAGGTCTTCAAACAACAACTTTTTCACGTAAATTGACAGAAGTGGGGAAGAGATGGCTAGTTCAGCCCGGGAACATCTGCTTTTTGTGCGACGTCGCAACCCACAGCTACGGTATACTCTGAGCCCAGAGAATCTGCAGAGTTTGGCATCTCAGGGCACCATGGCTGAGAATATGAACTTGCAGCGTGCCAACAGTGACACTGATTTAGTGACCTCAGATAGCAGGTCTAGTTTGACAGCCAGTATGTATGAATACACCTTGGGGCAATCTCAGAACCTCATCATTTTCTGGGATATTAAGGAAGAAGTAGACCCAACTGACTGGATAGGACTTTATCACATAGGTAAGTTGGAACCGTGTTGTAATATTTCTATGAGTTTCTTGCTTTTTTGCCACTTCATATTTCGTTTTCTGGCACGCTACATAATTAATCTAAAAATAAAGTTGAGGTAAGACTGCAGAAAATTACCTTGGATTTCTCTTTGTTTTTCTTAGTGCAGTGAACTGTGTAAAAACATGATTCTAATTAATGTAGATCTGCTTCCACAATGACCTGCTAGAAGATGAAATGCATTCTTCTTAAACAACAAATGTACATACAGTTTCCTGTTTTCACCTCTGCTGGTGGCTGATTTACAGACTGGAAAATTTGGAGTACTGTATTTGTCACATAACTTCACATGCTTACTGTCCAATGTTTATACAGGTTTTTTTGACAGGTAAATTCTTAGCATTTGTGAAGAGGTATTTTGTATAAATCTTTGGTTCCGTAGAACTGAAATTGTACCAATTTTGAAGGAGTGAGAATTTCTATTGATGAATAATTCTTGTAGAAGGGAAATCTTCTAAAGAGACTGGTTTATGTGATTTTTTTTTTTTTTTTGTGCTGTTCAGGATATTTCATAGGAGGGAGCTGGAAGGAGCTCTAGGGTGGCACTAGGGCCAGGGCAGACATGCCAGGGCCCGTGGGCAGTGTGTGCAATAGCAAATAATGTGGCTCAGTAGGTCAAAGCGGTTGGTGCCGAGACCCTAGCATCAGCAGCGTATTTGGCTTGGGATTTTCCATTGCGTTTACTCAGGTCCCTAGATCCAAACATCCCTGCTGTGTGTGTGGTTTGGAGCTGTGTAAAGGACAGTCTTTACGTCCCCACTAGGAATTGAAGTGTAGCTGGCAGGTAGCTGTAGTGGCACATGGAACCAGTTTATTTGTCTTTTCAAGGAATCCAGTTCACATTCACTAGAATTACTTTCTGAATTTAACCAGTGCTCAGTAAGTGGGACTGATCAGTTGATTTGCCTCAAAATTGTACTGCTCATCTGAACCTAATTGCTAATGTGGAAAGGAGCTGTCAATTCAACCTGCAAAAAGCAGGTATAGTGGAAACTGGTGGAAACAGGTTTCACCAGTAGAATTTTGTCCATGCTCGGGACTAAGCTTGTGCAATGAAATCGGTCTCAGTAGGATTTCAGAGAGATATTTGCTGTACCAGCTTTTTCCAAGATGTTCCGTCTGTGCATCACTTAATGTTACATGCTGTGTAGATGCTGCTTCCAGTTCTCATTCTTTTTTTAGTCTGATACCTTTTCCCAACACTACTGCAGCTCCACAAACTGGGCGGTACTGACTTGTGCTGTTCCAGTGCTTACCTGGATATAAAAGCTGTATTGGAGTTGCTGCATGAGCTGCAGTCTCTCCTGGGATGAACTGTGGGTATGTGCTAACATTTAAGCCACCTAAATAAAGTGTCTCCATAATAAACAGAAATGAATCTTCACAACAGCATTAGCAACTGAAGTGTGATCTGTGCTGTAAAATGCCTAGACTGCTAAATGGAGCTTAAATGTTCTAATTTAAATACATTGAGAGCTTCATCTGAATAATGGTTTGACACTCCTTGCCATTGTTTTTTTCATGGTTCACAGCACTTCATGATTGGTATTCAAGATGCTAAAGTACAGCATCTTCTGTAAAATTTTCATTGGTTCTTACTGTGGACTATAAGTGAGTTTTGTCCTACTTTCATGATTAAAAAAATTTCTAGTTTCAGTCTGTTGAGCCCCTAAATTACAAAACAACGTTAAGTTACCATAGGGTAAGAATCCTATAAAGACCAGCCAAATTTATGCCACCTTGGGCCTAAACTGCCATCATGCTACTGTGTAATGCAAAAGTGTATGGTGATGTTGAGTTTTCTGTTTTCTTGTAAATGATGAAAGGTCCAGGAGCTCATTCACACTGAGCTTTTGTCTCCACTGCCACTTGAAATCTATGAGCGCTGGTGAGAGTTTTGGTACTGATGTAAAATAGATCTGAGCAGAGTCTTTCCTTTAGAACTTGTGGTTTCATCATTCTGAATGATGGAATTGCATGGTTTTTGCAGCAGGGAGGAAAGGATATATTCAGCCTGATAGGAATGCCTGTCTATCTTTGATTTTTTTTGCTTTTTTGATAAGTACTTTCAAGTATCTAGCATCTTCAAAAAATAAAAAAAGATTAAAATATTGTAAGAGTATGATTTAAAACCTCTTCATTTGCATAACTTTTATAGACATAGCTAAGGTAAATTAAATCTCACAGGGTATTATCCAGGATTTTCAGTCCCTTGTAATAATTGCTGTGAGGTACCTCCAGTTTCCACTTACTCCTTTAGTAGTTCAGTCACATCCAGAAGGTAGTGGTCAATGGCTCAACATCCAGATGGAGGTGGGTGACAAGTGGTGTCCCTTAGGGTCAGTACTGGGACCACTACTGTTTAATATCTTCATAAATGACATAGTGAGACCAGGTGTACCCTCAGCAGGTTTGCAGAAGACACCAAGTTGAGTGGTGAGGATGACATGCCTGAGGGACGAGATGCCATCCAGAGGGACCTGGACAAGCTTGAGAAGTGGGCCCATGTGAATCTCATGAATTTAAACAAGGCCAGGTGCAAGGTCTTGCACCTAGGTTGGGGCAAGCCCAGTATAAGTACGGGCTGGGAGATGAAGGGATTGAGAGCATCTGTTTCGAGAAGAACTTGGGGGTACTGGTGGATGAAAAGATGGACGTGAGCTGGCAGTGTGTGCTTGTAGCCCAGAAGGCCAACTGTATCCTGGGCTGCATCAAAAGAAGTGTGGCCAGCAGCTTGAGGGAGGTGATTCTGCCCTTCTGCTCTGGTGTGACCTCACCTGGAGTACTGTGTACAGCTCTGGGGCCCCCAACATAAGAAGGACGTGAACTTGTTGGAGCGAGTCCAGAGGAGGGCCATGAAGATGATCAGAGGTACTGCTCTTATGAGGACAGGCTGAGAGGGTTGGGGTGGTTCAGCCTGGAGAAGAGAAGGCTCCAGGAAGATCTTATTGTGGCCTTTCAGTACGTAAATGCGGGCTTGTAAGAAAGATGGGGACAAACTTCTAGGAAGATCTGTTGTGATAGGACCAAAGGGTAATGGTTTAAAATTAAAAGAGGGTGGATTCAGACTAGGTATAAGGAAGAAATTTTTTATAATGAGGGTAGTGAAACACTGGGACAGGTTGCTCAGAGGGGTGATAGATGTCCATCCCTGGAGTTATTTAAGGTCAGGTTGGACGCGGCTCTGAGCAACCTGTTCTAGTTGAAGGTATCTCTGCTCATTGCAGGGGCTTTGGACTAGGTGACCTTTAAAGGTCCTTTCCAACCCTAACTATTCTGTGATTCTAAGTTGAGGACACACTTCTTATTTTCTCAGGAGAGGGACATTTATGAGTAAATATACTTAGAAGCTACGTTGTCAAATAGGTTATTAATATTCAGTGTAGTTGCTTGAAGTTATCCATCCTGCTCTTTCTTTAAAATGAAAAACATGTCACTTAGAAAGTCACTCTTTTCTGGCACTGCCTCCTGAAGGTGTGTGTGGTCACTAAGACAAGATAGCGCTGGGGCTGTGCCAGCTTAGTGCTGTACTTCCAGTGTTCCTCCACATGTTCTAGAAAAGCACTGTTTTTCAAGAAGCTAGAAAAACACAAATATTTTGGTCTTATTTACAAAGAAAAACCATTGCATAACCAAAAGCAGAGTCCTGGGGCTTTTAAAAAAATGGTAGTTGTAAATTAAATGTCATGAAACCTGGATCAATGTTTTGGGGGGGGTGTGTGTGTGTGTAAAAGTGGTTCTTTAATTCTGTAAAGCAAGAGAAACTGAAATCCTGAAAATGAGCATCATTCTGAGCTCAGGCATTAGTACGGAGAGATCTGGCAAAGGTCTGAAGCAAGCCAGGTACATTTTCACTTTAAATTAATTTTGTAGAATGCATCCTTATAAAAGGAGTTGAAAATGACACTCGGAAACTGTCTTGCCTCTTCATTTGTTAATTTACTCAATAAGTGCTCCCTTATTAGTTTTCTATCATGAGAAAGCAGTTAATTCTGTAATTCTGAGCGTGGTTTTACTGCAGGGTTACAAGTGCAGTGGCTCACTAGGAGTCCCACCAAACTTATTAGAGCCTTTTCATTTATGAGACTGGCTACAAACCCCTGTACACGTTCCCCCAGGCATCGCGGGGTGCAGTTGGTCACAGGGCTGCCAATAACCAGAGTCACTGCCTTTACTGGAGATGGCTGGTAGACGTTTGGCTTACACTGGGAAACAGTAGATGGAGCTTTTCCTAGTGCAGTACAACTTCAGTGAAATGTTTGGCCTGCTAAATGGTTATTAAAAAATAGAGTTTATCTTTTTAAAAAGAGAAAAGCCTAAGGGGAAAACCACAGAATCATCTTATTCTGAACTGATTTTCTCTTTTTTTTTTTAAGTACACGTGAATTTTTTTCCAGACTTCTGCTTAAAAAGGAATGGGGAGGAAGAGAAGTCATAAATGAACAATACTTTGTAGAAAAGTCTGCGTATTTTTTTAGACATTAATTCACTATACTGTCCTCAGGATACTCCTCTGCAGTAACTTTTAGTCTTTCGTTTTTAAATGCAAGAAGTTGAACCTATGACAAATTCTAAATAGTTCTACATCATAAATTCATGCTCAGATTTTCTAGAACTTTGTATTTTAAGGAATGTTTTTAGATAAATGTGTGTTTGCTGGGTTTAGTACCATGTGCATATCTTCCTCTGTTTTATCACTCTGTACAGCTGAAATGTAATCTGTTTTCCTGTTGAGGGACTGCTTTGTACAGAGATTCTTTTTCTTTTCCAGTGTATTCCTAAGGATTACCTGAAGAAAAGTGTATGTGAGGGACAGGGACAACAGGGTATTTTCTGAAGGCAAACATTTTTCGTGATTATTTCTGGTTTTGTACTGTCTGAACTCTTTAAAGGGACAGTAGGACTTTTTGAACAGTTTTGTTGAGGCAGCTTTCTAGCTCCAGAGGTGAGATGTGTGGAGAACGTAGATACCATATCTATAAAAGCATGGAAAAGTGTCCCAGGGAGACTACATGCGAGAGAGAAGTGGTATTTATGAGTCTTAGCTCTTCTTTAGGTAAATTGGATAGTGTTGCATGAAATGTAAAATTTTCTGAAATACAGGTTTATAATTTTGAATTCAGCTTTAAGCTTTGCCTAGGATGGACTTCTCATTTCTTCTTCAGGACCAGTTATGAGGGTTGTCATTTGAAATTGATGAGGCATAATGAAATTCAGAGGGGACTTTTTAGTAGAGGTACTTTACCTGTGCTTACCCTGAAGAGTAAAGGTAAATTTTCAGTCTTTCTGTCCTAATGAGAAGGAAGGAAGAGGTACATGCTCTTAATTATTTTTTTTTTAAGAGTTAAACTAGGATTTAGACTGAAAACCCTCATCATCTTTTGATGTGGTAGAAGACTACAGAATTTAACAAACAGATTTTGCATTCTGTTAGACCCATGAAGTTTTCTTGTCTAGTACTGACCCAGCTTTTGCTCTGTACACATGTGTTTTAAAGAAGTTTGTTCCAACTAATATTTAAACTACTAGAGTTTTACAGATATTTTTTCCTCTAAGAGGAATCTGAATCTTGCAATACCAAGAGTGATCAGGCTCTGGAGTCCTGTACTGAGTAAGGCTGGGCAAAGTATTGGACCCAGTTGGAAACAAAGAAGAGAAATTGTCTTTCAGTTCGAAGGGACTGTGCAACATCTCCATTTTCTTGCTACTGTGTTATCGTAGCAACAGGGTACCAGGTCTTCCTTGTGGAGTGAGAAACTGTTGAAGATAAGCAGGTGGACTCTCCACTGTTTGTGGGATGCTGATGGAACTGGAATCTTGATGAGTTTTATGGGTTGTCGTATTTAAAGAAATCATAAAGTACAAAATAAAGAATGAAAAGTCAGGGGGGAGAAGCAAACCCTACTTTTGGTTTAAATAGATTAACTCCCATGGCCAAATTGCCCAGGTTGGCCTATTTTTGTCCTAATTTACGGAGTCCTATTTATGAGATGCATGCCCTTATTCTGGAGATTCTTAGCATATTTAAAATATTGGCTATCAAAGGTCATTATTTCTATCAGCTGCTTTTCACAGGCTGCTTGGCTTTTTGTTATACCTACAGCATGGATCCTCAATAGCTTTATAAAAACAAAAGTCAAACCAACAGCAACAAAAGAAAACAGAAGCAAAGTTATATAGGGCAATTCAGATAGGATCTAGGTTTATACTAAGCCTTCTAGGGTAATGGAGTTTGGAGCCTTTCCATTTCAGGTCAGACAAGATTAAAAAGAAAAAGCTTTCACATAAACTGCCTTTAATACACTTAAAATAGTGACTTACATTAGACAGAGAGATTATAAAATGTTAAGATACTTTATTCCCAGAAGATTTCTCTAGTTTCCATTATAGAAAACAAAGTAGTACCTTTATTATCTTCCAGAAAAGCCTGATTATTCACTCGATTTTTTTATTTTTCCTTCCTGTTTTGGCAATATGAGTACTTTTCTGTACTTTAAAAGTACTGCTCAGATTTTAATGTCTATTGACTAGTTACTAGGCATAACAGTATTAATTTGTGATTACTCCTCGTTTTGGCTGCTGCTCACACTTGCAAACCATGGGCTTGACTTCCCGTGTAAAAGACTCGATCTTTACCCAACTGGCTTCATGGAAGAGTCTTTGGCTGAGGCTTCCAGGAGGCTGGTGTTGTGCCATTTGTTACCAACCTCTGGGGATTTATTTTTATTTTTTTTTAAATGATATAATCTGAATATCTAAGCACTGTGGTGGTTTTGCTTTTTTCAAACAAATAAAGGAATAGCTATGGCTCTGAAGCTCTGGAGTAGCCATACCTGTGTGTGTTGAGATGTTGGTGAAACTCCCACTAGAGTGTATGCTTAAGTAATGCATATAATAAAGCGAAATTCATAGTCAACAGTAAGTAGGATTACAGGAGAGAACTTGATTTTGTGTTGGTGTGCATCTGGGATTGGCAGTAGTCTATGTCTGTCTGATGCTGATATTTTTGATAAGCAAAAATGTGTGGAAAAAGTTGCCTTGAAATACCTCATTCGGTGGTGGCTTAGTACTGTTTAGGGAAAGGCCACATCTTGAGTGGGCTAGTGATAAGTGAAAGCAGTCTAATATTGGAATTGTATCCTAAAATCATATGCGGTGAGGCTTACAGTAATTTAAAAAAAATAAATCTGTAACAAACCGTGGGTCTTCGGAAGCTTTCTCTCCAGGTACTGCATTTCAGTCTTATTCTTTCTTTTATTCCTGGATCCTGACCCATATACAAAGCTGCTTTTTCCCCAACACAGAATTTAGTACTTTCTCCTCCTCAGTTCTGAGCTAGTAAATTTTGCTCAAGAATCAGTGTATGGACAGCATAATACCTTTGCTTTACTGCAAAAGTTAGAAGACATGAGAGTGCTTTATCTATGTATTTTCACTGCATGCAGCAGATACTTTAAAAGATACACTCACTGGATTAAAATGCACTCATTATGTTTGTTGTAAGAAGAATTCCCTGCTAAAAAATCTTGTAGGATGATATTTATGTCTGCAAGAAGTTCTGTCTGTGACAGAGAAAGTATTGCCAGAACATCTAAACTTTTCAGTTAATTGTGCTTCTAAAGTTTTTGAGATACCTCTGACCTGAAAACTAGAGAAATGTAGCTGCAGGGAGGACACTTTCAGCTGTGTTGTCAGTATCTTTCCACTGCAAGAGGTTTTGCCGTGACAACATTTATAATCCTTTGGATAGAAAGCAGTGTTTTCCCCACCCTGCCTTTTTGATCTAATTGGCTGTTCCAGCAGATGGGAAGATGGCAAATACAAACACTGGCGAATGGAAAACAATATACATGTCTGAATTCATAATATTCCATTTTACCATCAAACTGCCTTGTGTTAACTTGATCTTTTATTTGTTCGAAGGAGATTGGCTTTCATTTTGATTTTTTTTTTTTTAAAGACACTTGCTGAGCTTCTTTCTCTCATCAAATGAACACGCCATACAGTATTTCCAAAATAATTTGGGAAAACCCAGTTATTCCAAATCACTGACAACTGGATCGAAAAAGTAGTGGCATTAATTCATCTATTCATTTATTTCATGTGAGTAATAGATTATGGATTCGTTTTTCATTACGCACAGTGTTAGAACTCCTCCTGTAAATTTTTTATGAAGTTCTTGGCTCCTTCATCTGCATGTATTTATCAATGACTATATGAATCTGAATGGAGAAGTGTTAAAAGCTGAACAATAAATATTGTATGTTAAGGACATGATCGATGTAGTTAAAACCAGTGCACTTCAAAAGATGAGAAACTTGCATACTTGGACCCTGAAAATAACACTATTTGCGGATATGTTTAATATAATCCTTTAATATATGCTGATATTGGGTACACAGGTTCTTAAATTATAATCTGAGGAGGTTACTGAAGATGCCAGTATTGATCTTGATAGCCCTCCTTTCCTAGCAAAGCTTGTCAAGACGTATCTTGCAACTTGTGCTACTTGACACAGGGAATGGCCAGACTTGACCATCTTAGAGCTCCTCTGGTATAGAAAAATTATCAGCCAGACCTGAGCAGTACCCAGCCCTTGTACAATATGCCATTTTGACGTAAGAGGTGCTGATCTGGGGTGAAGATGCTACGAGGGTGCAGTTAAACTGACTGTCCTTAGCTGGCGTTTACTCCTTGGGACAAACTAAAGCTTACAAATGTCTGTGCTGGCAGCATTTCTTGTCTCTTTGCCCAGCAGCATCCAGGAGTCCATCGCTGTCGCTCTGGTGGGCAGCCAGTTCCCAGGCGAGCAAATCCCCTGCTTCAGAGCTTTGTTTCAAGGCCTGGTCAAACTCTGTTCACGAGATCTGCCTCCGCTGTCTAGCAGTCATTCAGAGCTTATGTCAAACTGTTAAGTCTTTGGTTGTGAAATTCCAAGTCACTGATTACTCATTTGATCACTAATGTGTGAGTAGTCCTTGAAAGTTTATAAAAATTCGTAGATTCTTTGCCCTTGTCACTCCTGCCTTGACTTTGGGAATAAATTAATCCTTTATATCCCAGTGTGTGGTAATGCATAAATAAACCTACAATTTCCATAAAAATAACATAGCCATTTCCCACATACTGTACTAGGGAGAAGAGGAAAAGATAGAACAAAGATTTGTTACTTTGACTGGAAGAAGCCAGGTGAGCACTGTAAAGTGTTAAGTGAATGTAAAGCAGCTTATTTTGAAAATTTATAAAATATATTAAAAATAACTTGCATAATTATGCAGGTAGATAATTGGATTGTAAGAAAAATGGATGAACAATATTTAGTCTTAAAGGGCATATTTAGAATTCAATTTCAGCTTGATCTCTTCTTGCATGTCACTGTTAACATTAAGCCCTCTTTAACTGCATACAGAAGAAGATTTGATGGGTACAGGTCACCAGTTTCTACTTTTCTTACAGAAAGCGTGATTAGAAATTCCATTTCTGTTTTTCCCTGACAATAATTCTCTGTTGCTATTCAGTTACTATTAGAAGTTTTTATTATCAGATATGGTATTATGGGCTCTCATGCTCCATGAAATGCTTCTTTCCTTAGAATGTAAAATTTATCTGATGGTCACAAATGTGGTTCACGTGAATGGTGATGCTCTTGAGGACCATTTTCAACAGGTTGAAACTGAAAGCTTGCACCTACTAGGTGTCATCTTTGAAGAGGACTAAGAATCGAAGGCATTTGGTGCCTTGCAAAATCAGGACCTTAATCAACGCTTTATCTTTGCTATCAAACGTGAAAGCGCTTTCCTGCGTATGAAGCCAGTTAAACCTAAATGGGTTTGACTTTGCAAGATGAAATATGTCTAGAAAAACATTATAGTGAAATAGCAGGCACGTACCATTGTCACTGAGATAAATATCCAGTAATGACCTCATAAAAAAAGAAAAAAATTAACATCTTTCTGTGTTCACTCTAGTTTAATTTGTATATAGAGTTTTATGCATGACATAGTTCAGCAGATGGTAGCCTGCAGGGAGAGGGAAAATTCAGTTCAGGAAATTTTTCAACATAGATGCATCTCTGAATTTTAGTAGCCTTACAGTCAGCCAGTTGCTTTCAAGATACTGAATAAAGATGCAACAATCTACCAAAGTCAACAATGAATAAGATTTCAGGAGTTATTGATGGGATAGTACCTAATGTACAGGCAACAACACTTTCTTTTATGTATTCTTTAATTTGTAAGTTATTTGAGCAACAAGATGAAAAGTGCCTTGCACAGTTTCTGTAAAAAAAAATAAAGCACCATAAAACCAGCACGCCCGTGATCGGTTTTCGACACGTAAAAATCAAAGATAACCCACCCAACATCAGTGGCATTTCACCAAATGATGAGAATAGCTTTACGACTTCTTCGCATTCAGCTAGGTGTTCTGAGTCTTTAGCGCATAAGATTTTGATTTTGAAAAGCAGCCCTAATTACAGGATGCTTAGTTGAGTATGCTGCTTCTCTCCTGCTCAAGCAGTTAAATAAAAATTACTACATTTCAGATTAGCGTAGTTTACTATAGCACTTCAGTGCTACTATTTAGTGCCTGTTGGCTGAGTGGAGCTAAGCTGGCAGAGCACTTTCTCTCCCAAGAGCACAAACAGCTCGGAGCTGGTTTAGCATCTTGAATGGGACGAGGGAGAGCAGCAGGAGTAGCTGCAGGGGACCCACAGGAGTGAGAGGGACGCTCTGTTTGGCAGTAACTCAGCACTGGACCCGCTCAGCTGCAATGTGCAGCAGTGACCCCAGCACAGAGGGTGTGATGGGATGGGATTTGCAGGCTGCTGTAATAGGAGTCCAAGTCTGAGTGTGCTTTTTGGTAATTACTTATTTATGCTCAGGGTTTACTTGTGTTGCTGGGAGTAGCTGAGTTGGCGAGCCTTTGCTTCGAGTTGCATCTAATTCTAGGTTCTGTTCTTTGCTTGCAGAGTCCCAGGGAATCACTGCTAGAAATTTAAAGGAAATAATGGAAATGTTGTTATCTGTAGGTACTTTCAAGATATTTACTCAAATTAATACAGCTTCTTTGCCTTCATTAGCAAATGGAGGACCAGTTCTGTGGTCCTTTTTTGCTGTTGCATGTTAACACTGAGAGAGAGAGGAAGCTTTTTAGTTCTGAGATTTCGTACTAAAATGTTAAATAATGGCTCTGCAGACTAAATAAGCAAGACATTTATCTCCTTTTTTGACTTCTAGTGATGATTTTAATATAATTGGCTTTGATTTTTGGCACTGGTAAAATGATACTGCTTCTAAAGAATTGCCACATGACCTTTCTGTATCTTTTAGCTTTGATCTCATACAGTTTAGTCTGCAGAGCCATTTAGTACTTGTCATAAACAGTTTTTGGCTTTATCTGCTCTATCTTCATGACACAAGCTTAAAGATTTTAGACTAGAAGTAACTGTATCAGCATCCT
The DNA here is from genome assembly GCA_033628505.1 of Tringa tobata. Lineage (NCBI taxonomy): Eukaryota > Metazoa > Chordata > Aves > Charadriiformes > Scolopacidae > Tringa > Tringa tobata. Next base: position 2,483,807 of record JAHREE010000161.1, read on the forward strand.
TTAAGAGGTAGATCTTAGCCCTGAAGAAATAATCCGTCTCATTACAAAACTGATAAAGCATATATCTGAAGAGAAAGATCTAGACAATGTATTGGGGAAAAAAATATCATTCTATTTCTCTGAAACGGGTGTGATGGTGCTGAAGACAGTTTAGCAGTTTTTCTGGTTACTATGGGAGAACTCTGTTTATAGTTTGGTGCATTACTCTGGAGATAATTTATCCTGAAAATTCTAAATTCTGTTCTGCTGAAGTAGATTGCAAAGATCCCTGGCAATCCTCCAACCTCCTTTTTCGCTCTTGTGCATCTACTGCATGGGAGGTAATGAAGAATAGATTAGTAAGGTGCTATTGCTTGGATAATGTCTTTTTACTTAGAACTGCTGCACAATTAGATGTAGTTCATCAGGACTGTGTCATAAAATAGCATTTTAATTTCCAGTGGAAAACAATCTTCCATTTAGCTAGAGTGTGAACCACCAGTTCCTTTGAGGTAGGTTATTTGGTACTCAAGAATATTTACTGATGTCTTGGTAACCTTCTAGATACACACTCACCAGAAAGTCCGTTTATTGTGAACAAATGGAAGCTATGTTTGGGTAGCTGGATGTGAAGTACATTAATCTGAAAACTGCATTTGGCTGAAACTAGAGCGTTGTGATTCTTTAAAGATGAGAAGATCCTGTTGTAATTGATTTCAAAATAGTGGAGGAGGACGAACATGCTCTTTCGAGGTCCCGTTTGCTCATTATTCAAGGATCTGAATTACCACTTAGAATTACTCCAAGTCTCTTTCTGCTCAGACAAAGGTTGAGCAATTTCATTCTGAAAATTAACTTTCTACTAATAAGCTACATAACGTGAAAAAGGTATTTGGGGTTTTTGTTTATTTGTTTTTGCATTTAGTGTCTTTTTTTCCTTTGTTTTTCTCCAATCCCACTTCTGCTTCTTCCACCCAGTTTCTTTTCATGGAAGGTTTTGTGGAAATATGTGAAAATTTAGGTCTGTGACATTCTGGGTACTGTGAACAAACAAACAGAAAAGCTAATTTGAAGTAGGAAGTTATGAAATAATTATTTTATTTATTTATTTATTTTCCCCCAGTTCCACACACTTCCTATTTTTGCTTCTGTCAGTTTGGGGACTCTGTATACACCTTCTCACTCAGTCTCTCTTTTTGTCTTTGTGCTTCTCCTCGTATTTTTAATCCATGTTTCTTATGCTAAGGTAAGGGAGAGTCTGGGAAAAATCATTCAGATGATCAAAAGTTGAATCTGCCTTGCCCTAGAGAAAACTAACACCTCCTCCCTCTGAAAAAAACCACCAACTTTCAGTGTAGTTTTGGGTCGAATCTAATTTGTTATAGTTTTCCTTTGGATCCTGGATGACGGTGCAGCTAAGTGACCACTTTCTCTAATGGAGCATGGCAGGAGGCAGAGTGAGGCTGCTGCCCTGTAGCTGTCTGCTGATATGGTGGTTTTAACTACTAGCTGCTAAATTAATGTCTAATAGACAGTGGCATGGAAAAATTTTAATGAAAATTTACCTTTTTTCACTTACTGACTGAGAATACTCAGAATACTTGAGTTGCACTCTTTGTGCTTGACATGTATGTGACAATCCAGAGAGGGGCAAAAGCAATTTGTAATAACTGCTGTTTCATGAAGTCTTTATTGTTTGGCAAATGGATTTTTTGTTTGTTCCTGTTGTGATTTCTGATATGCAGGAACATGAAACCATGGGGATGAGTGGTTCTTGGGAAGGCTGTAAAAAAGTTTCTGGTTCTTTGCTTTGGTTTTTGAAGAATTCAGCTTTTCCAAGACATTGCACTTGATTACCTTGCTGGAGACCGTTGAAGGTAGGGACTTGTTTCCTTGTCCCTGAGTGATGACCTCCAGGTAGGCAGGGTCCCCAGAGCTCTGTGATGAGGGGGTTCTGTGGTGCATTACACATCTCACCAAAAATGCTTTGTCTTGGGATGTATAATTTGACCACGGACACTGTGCCCCTGGGGGTAGGCACTAAGGATCTGAAATAAAGTTCTCATGAGGCACAACAGCAGCAATATTTTTAATTCAATATTGGGGAGATTTACTAAACTATTTCAGAGGAGGTTTTTTGTCTCCACAGGGGAAAAAAAAAAACAACAAACCAAACCATAAACCATATTACCTTCCTGATTAGTTATAGTATGTTGCTTTTAATATGGGCATAAGGAGAGTTACGATGATGGGAAACAAACATTGTGTTTCACAGCAAATATTTCAGATTCTTTTAGAACTTCCTCCTGCTCATTTCTTTAGAAATCTAAGACTGACTTGTCTTATTGTGTGTGTATTGGATGAATTTCTTCCAGGATGTGTTGGCTCATTTCCTTGAGTACTTCTAAATTTTCTGATTTTTTTTTTTTTTTTTTTTTTTTTCCAGTCACAACAGATAGCTGAAAAAGCTTTAAGGAAATGAGTCAACCTCCTGAAATAAATTGCTTACTGAATAAAGGATACTGTGTTCAAAATCATAGATGCCCTTGATGGTTCTGTGGATACTAGCTTACAGATAATCTCTGAAAATCTATTATATATACTCCATGTTTCAAAAGGATTTGTGAGAAAATATTCCAGAAGAGCACCTGAGGTTTACAGTTAGAAATGTAGGGCATGCTTTCAGACTCCCAGGTATTGGTGCAAGAGAGGTACGGGTAGGGAAGTGATAGGCAGAATCTCTAATGCAAAATTAAGGATGTCCCTGAACTTGAGTGTAAATTAAGAGGAGTAATGCAAAGATGCTGAATTGAGGACTACCAGGCTTTCTTAAAATAGCATCTTGAAATCTGAAGGCTGCATAGGCGATGTGCCTTGCTCCTTGTTTCATCACTGGCAAACAATTTGTGTTCTGATTTCGGGAGCCCTTTCTGATGGCGTCCCAGCTGTCCTGCCATCCTCTAAAGCAGGAAAGGCCCACGACCTGGCCTTCCCTCCCTCCCTCTCTCCCTTTGGAGCTGCCGGAGTCCCAGCAAGGAGTTTCTCTGCACGGCCTGGCGACTGACTGGAATCCTACATAGTTAGTTTAAAAATAAGTAAGAGGATGCCATTTCAGTAACATAATGTGTCTTACACAGTAGGTGGGCAAGGCTTTGGGATCCTCTTTGCTCCCAAGAATTACACAGCGATTCAGGGGCAGAAACGAGGAAGCCAGCATCAAACGTGATGATTTGGGATTTTTCTCTCTGATGAGCCAAACTAAGTGTAAAACCAGATGGTCCTGAATTTTTAAGAAGTTTGACATCTGGATCTGAACTTTGAACTGGGACACATCAGTAATTAGCCAGCTTGCCCTGCTTTAGTGTATTACACAGAAATAAAGCACTAAATACCACATCTCCAAACAGATGACGTGCACTGTCAGCTTTTTTAGGCACTCTGGAAGAAATCTGAATGTGCACAGATCACAACAGAGAGAAGGAAGCGCAGAGTGACCGCGAAGAATTCACCCTGTCGGTAGGTGAAGTGTCTCAGAAGAGTGAGAGTCAGATAAATGCAGGTGTGACACACAGATCGACCGCGCTGCTCTGCCGGCAGCTTCCCGCCTTTGGGCCCTGTCCTGCAGAAGGAGGGAAGCGGAAGATGGCGCAGGTCTTCGCCTCTCGTTTTCTGGTTGTTGTCAGTGTTTGTCCATGACTTGCGGTCATGAACAATTGTCTTGCTGCCTTTCCCTGGTTGGAGCATAAGTGTCGGGGCATTGTAGTTTGATGCTTTGATTTATAAGCTTTTTAATACGATCTTTAGGAGCAAAATGGCGGTATGTATTAGGAGCTGCAGCTGCGAGTTCCACAGTGGTTTCATCCTGCCGTTCAATTCAGCTGAAATCTTTCCTGAAGGAGGAGTTGCAGGTATTTTGTAGTTATTCTGACAGGGGTGAAATCTGAAGGGGGTGGTGGAAGCAACCAGTCTAAAACCCCCAAACACAGCTATCGTCGTGAACAGTTGTAAAGCAGCTCAGTGTTGAGGATTAACAATAGCAATGGTGGCTTTTTTCCCTCCATTTTTGTGGTATTTAGAAACGAGTATCATGCGGTGTATCTGTTACATTTTCTCTCCAAGTCCAACTGTTTATTCTTCCCTGATAAAATCCAACTACTTCGTTTCGTAGTTAAGTTTTTATTTAATCATTCCCAGTTCTTGTGGAGGTGGCAAGGTTGAGGGCCTGTGACCCCATGGGGCAGCAGCGCCACATGAGGTGCTGCGTTCCTCTTAGCAAGAGCAAGCAAATGGGCAGAATAGTCATGGTTTATTTAAAAATACTCAAATTACCTAAACTAAACAAAAAGCACCACCAAAAAAAAAAAATGTGTTAGTAGAAGTGTCCCTGTGGAAGAATCTGAAGAAATTATTGATTGTAATGTATTTGGCAGGAATGCAGGAAAGAAAACCAGCGCTTGGCGCAAGATTGACTTGCAGGTCAGTGTACCTGCTTGAAGCTTCAGGTTGAGGCACCAGGTGATGGTGTCCAGAGTGTGGTAGAGAAAGTCAGGAAAAGGAGGTGGCTACAGCCACCGTGACAAACTGTTCAGCACATTGTGATAAAATGGGTTTGGTCTCCTCAGCAAAGAACCGACAAAAACTTGTGGATTTCTGTCAAGTAAACAACAAGCCCCAGGCTGCAGTCCAAGGGAACCTGAATCAGGTCAGGGACAGTACAAGAATGCAGGCACTGAGGCAGAAGTGAAAAAGTTAGATTTCCTGTGCCTCTATACCTTGCAAAAATAGCATCTTTGAAAGTGTGTGCAAATTTAGAACATACTGCACTCCTGAACTATTTCTGGGTTATCCTGTGTCTGCTTGAATACTAATACAACGTATAACCCCACTATATTGTTTAGTGGAAATGACTGAAAAAAACATTATGTGCTTCTGAAAATTGAACTGGGTCAGACTTCAGTCATACGCTCATCCAAAAAATCCTTCTCCTAGCGTCTACAGTGTTTCCTTAATTGTGCTGTTAAATTCTGCAATGTCAGCATGCTAGTGCCAGATCCCAAAATGGGATAGTCTGTGTTTGCAAGTAATCAATGACACACAATATAAAATTACACAAAAATGCGGAAACCACAGCTCAGCTGAAAATTGTGCCCCAAGGACTCAGTTCACAAATTGCATTAAAAAAGTTTCCAGGATCGGAGCTCACTGCATGAAATTGTGCATAGGTGTAATATAACAGATCTCAACGGGATTTTTTTTTTGTTTAAGAAAGCATTTTTTATACTTTTAAAGCCATAGGTTTCTTTTTTTGTTGTTTTTTTGTATTGCTTACCTGCTTCTTGGATATAAACTAGCATACTGAGTTGTGCTGACTGTTGTCAGGGAACAATAAGGGAATAATATATCTCTTTGGGAATATTGAAAACATTTCAGGTGCTACATTAATAGTAATATATAGTAGTAAATAGTAAATGCTTATAGTAATAGTAAATGCTTAGAGATGACATTTCACTTCTTACAGCTTTGCTGGGCTTCACAATGAACTGAGATTTTCCTATATAATGTATTAATTCTGCTAGTTTTTAATAGCCATATCAAATCTAAAGTGAATCCCCAGTCCTTACTTCAAAAGCAGAAGGTACGTAAAAGGAGGAAACTGGTCAGAGCTAGGAGTATGAAATACTTCTTGCAACGGTGAAGCTTCTCAGCACATTTGAAGTCAAGTAATAGCAATGGCCTCATTAATAATTTTGCAATTATTAAAATGTTTAGGTCTACTTTTATGCCAGTTCAGAACAAAATTTTTTGGAATAAAGTGATTTCAAGTGAAGACACTGTAAAGAGCTTGGAAGAGCTTTTCAGCAACAGAAAGTCTACAAGATGAGGAATCTACCATTAGATCTTGCCATCATGAGGCACTGAGGGGGAGGTGGTGGGAAGTGTTGCTGACCAGGAAAATAAGTGGTAGTGGTGATGAAGGTAGTGAAGGGTAGTGATTCAGCATATTGCTTTAATAGCCTTCCTTAGCACAATGCTTGCATGGGTGTGCTCTCTTTCTGCTGAGCTATTATTCCTCTCTGTCTGTAGGTTTTCCACAGCATTACTTATCAGCCATTTGGATGCCTTAGCAAACATATACATATATAAATAAAATAGGAGGATGTTACTGTTTGCTTAAGCTAGAGGTTATGTGGTTTGTAGAAAGGGAAGGAGAAATTGCTTATGCAGAGGTATCCACAATATTACAGTTAATGGATTCAGTCCTTAATAGAGGCACAGAAAGAAGCTTGTTTCTACCTTGGGCTAGAACCTGTATTCTTGGGCTGTTGCCTCTTTTTGTTAGTGGGTTTTATGTTTGGTTTGGATTACTGAAAAGTTGAAGTATGACAAAAGTGTATTGTTTAAATATAAATATTTTTCTATATTTCAAAGCAGCAAGCTCTCTTTCTAATAAATTCCCTAAGAAACCTATTACTGTCAGATGACAACAATAAACTGGTTTGCATTCCTGCTTAAACAGCTCATAATATTGAAGATAAACTTAAAAAAATAACAGCTGCTAAGGGAATGTTGAATCCCACAAGATCCTTAAGAGATGTGTGTTGCAGAGGCATATTTTATTGGCGACTTTTAGAAACTAGAAGGATTTCTAAAAGGCAGTGAGAAATCACTTGGAACTGGCAAGGAAAAAAACATTTTAAGAAGTGCTTCTGTATTAGACATGGGAATGGACTTGAACTCTGAGAATGAAATGCCAGCTGATATTGTGACTGTCAAAAGGCTGGCACAGATTAAGAAGAGTATTGATCAGACAATGTCAAAAAGTGCAAGCAATAATCAAATGCCATCAAAAGCTGAGGAATCCAGAGGCAGTCTTTCCTTTCCTTTCAGTGGTGAATTAGTTGACTTCACCCAATGTTGAAGGATGCCACACTGCTGGAAATCCAGAGATATTTGTGCCATCACAATAGTTCCAGGGTTCAAACCATCAACCATTTTAGATGAGAAACACCAAACTAACCTCCTGGATCCCTAGATGTCAGCTGCTGTATGTAGGAAAACTCATTTTACTCGGCATTTTATCTGTGCTGTGGGTGTACTGCATCTAGAGCTGCTTGTTTTAGCCCTTCATCCCTAGCAGAAAAATAAAGCTTTCACAGAAGCACACACACAAAAAGGCTAAATAAACACCAAGTAAAACAAGGGCTGAAAATACAGGAATGATTGAGAGGTTAAATGAACCTCATGACCCCTGAGGAGCATGTCTAGTTCTGATTTCTCTCCTTGCTGGTTCATTCCAGGGAAGGAAATAGAGCTTTGGGAAACCTGAAGGTAGGACTTGCTATCAAAAGCAAAATAAAACCACCCAACTAGCTGGCCATAGAAGTGGCTGATAGATCATCCTGTGCAAAGGCTGGGTCAGCTCTTGGGGTGATGCTGGCTCAGTGGCTCAGAATATTTTGCGCTCTGATCTTTGCGCCCTTGCTAATGATGAATTCATCCTTTTAAATAAAAATCTTATGGAAAACCTTGAGTGATTCTGGCTTAAACTTTAATCTGTACAAAAAGCCACTTGTTATAACTGGTGGAGGGTATGCATATATGGGTAGTTAAAAACTTAAGTTGATTTTGTGGTTGCAGTCATCTGCAGAACTGCTGCATCTGGCAAGGGAGTGCCTCCTTCCCATTACACACCTGAGAGCTCCCCACAAATGAGATTTCAGCTCATTAGGATACTTCATGCCCCTGCAGGGATTTAAGAAGAAATACATACCTCTTTATCTCTTGTATTTTCTTCTGAGTTGCTTATTATTTGTTCAGTTCTAGGAAAAACCCAATAATTTACTGAACTTAGCCTTTTTGTTTGTTTGCAATTTACATATATACAAATGAAGATCTTTTCAGAATCTTTATATATACCTATTGAATCTATTTGGGCCTGCGGATCTGTCATTGAAAGCTGTGACGTTAATCGAGGATTATAAGTGCGAGCTCTTACTGAATGACACAGCTCTTGTACTGATGGGCTCCTTTATCGTGATGAGTGAAAATTGTGAAGTTACTTTTCAGGTGTAGCTGCTTCTGGTTGGTTGGTGTTTGTCTGTGTCTCTGCAGTGCCTGGAGGTCTTGGTCAAGATGTTGCACATACAGTAGGTGACAGTTCCTGATCTGAAGTGATTGAGCTCATCCTTTGTGCTGTATGAATATTTTCTAACACATGCTGAACTGTGAGTCATTCTGCCAGTAATACGTCTGTTAGAATATGAATGGAAAAAAATAAAGCACATCAAGTGGATAATGCACCGGTAAATTCAGGTCAGTTTTTATAGAAGATAATTGCAGAAATTGAGGAATTTGTTTCACTTGAGTAAGTTAGAATGGGGCTTTTAAAATTATTGCTCATTACCGTGATCAGTAACTAGTTCTGGCTTTCCAGCAGTTTTGAGGGTCATCTGTCAGTTGAAGTTTTTGACTTCATAAATTTATTAACCTGAAAGCTTTATTAAAAAATTGTAGTTTCTTACAATGTGTCATCATCTCCATTTTAGGGCCAGAAGATGAAAAAAAGGAAATAAGCACAATACTTGTTTGCAAAATTTCTGTGAAATTTTAAAGTACTTACGTATCATTATTAAGTTGTAGGGCATGGGAAATAGGATGGTTGCTGATAATTAGGCCTGGGATGGCTCCTGTTAATTAGGGCAGTAAGTTTTGTAGTTTATTATGCAGATAGTAACAGGCTTTATACATGCCTTTGATACTACTTTGGGTACCCATCTTACCACTGATAAGGTTCCTGATAACAATGTACCAGTACTACTGTAAATCCCATATGAAGTGGGGTAGTTTCTTCTACTGTATGAGTGGCTGGAGGAAAAAGGAAAAGGGAGCAGAAGGGTGGCCAAAAAGAAAAGAATGAAACTAGAAAATATTCTGTGCAGGCCTACAGATCAAATATACTGGTAATAAATTTACTCTGCTTCATGGAAAGCCAACATGGAGCATATTGCAAAATGTAATCTGGAAAAATGGTAAGTACTCAAGTGCAATGTTTCAGTCCGTTTTAGTGGACATTTGCCAAAATCTTGTTGCTGGTATCTGATTTTAAAAATTCATAAATATAAATAGAACAAAAGACACTTGCAAGTTGTTGCAAAATACGGATTTAAAATGAGATGCGTATGTTTTAAAGATCTCTTCTATCCTGTTGTGCTTTTTATAGGTGTGCATTTCAGTGATGCGTATGATGTTTAAAGGGCAGATGTACATTTCATAACGATTCAAAATGGTGTTTTATTTTTAGATTTCCAAAGAAAAAAAAAAGTAAAAATAGCACACAGTCATCTTGACTCTATTTTAAGGCCCCTCAGTTATGGCAATTGTGTTTGCTGACAGTTCCACAAGAAAAACCTCTATTTGAAGGGCAAGTCAGTTACAGGAGAATTACATGTGGAATAAAGTGTACTTAAGGTTAGCTTATGAGCTTGTAATGGTTCTCAAATGAGCATAAATTTTACCGAAATTAAACCCAGAAGAGATCATTACACCATTCAGTCTGATTTCCTATATATTACAGTGCAGTCCAAACTTGAACTAGCCTGAACATTCCAGTTCTCAGAAAATTAAAATACGTATCATTGTCAGAGAGCAGCAGCAAACTGAATTATAGTAATTTTCTTATTGCAGAGGAAAAAAGTTTCCAAGTGCATTTTGGGGCTATAAAGGGGGGAGAGGGGTGGGTTTGCTGACCCCAATGGTAAATTCGCCAGGGCTGCCATAACCATCTGGTCCTTCCTGAAGTGATTTCTGCTGTTTACATTTCAGAAATATTTGACCAGAAAAAAACAACAAACCAAACCAAACAACCAACCAAAAGGTCCACAAAACAAACACACACACACCCACACACCCAGTTTCTCTGGTACCTTTCTGCATACGTCACCAGATAGTGCTGGTCCATTAAAAAAAAAAACAGCATAAAGGCCATGAAATAAATGACTCCTCACTTTTTTGCTGGCTGTGAGATTATGTATGATCTGTACCAAGACAGCCCCACCAGAGAAAGCCCTCTCTCTAAGTGCAGCTGTGCTAGCAAAATTGTGCTTTTGTTGGTAATGTTTATTTACCAACTGAATTTATCCGGGGGCAGGATAAGGCTGTGTTGACAAACGCACAGCTTTGCTGGTATCATGTCTTCCACAGCAGGAATACTTTGTCGTATTTTCTAGTTTTTCTGGCAGAGAACTTGTGATGGGAAGGCGGTCGCAGATAAAAGTGCCTGCCCTTTATTCCTGGGAAGCTGTGATCCTCTTCTGTGTGCGGCTCGAGCAAGCTCAGCGGCTCCTGCGCTGCCAGCGAAAAAGTGCTTATCTGACACCATATAAGGTTGCGGACGAGAAGGAAAATGATGAAAAACATTCCACGGTAAACTTAGGCTGGCAGATTAAATATGACACAGAAAAGCTTAGATACGGCTTTGCAATTTTTTTTTTTTTTATATTATTAATTTAGCTCTGACAGTATTTACCCCAAAAATGACCTTTTACAGTTAATTAGGAAAAACGGCTTATGTTTCTAGATTTGCGAAACAGTGCTGTCCCAGAATAACAGGTACATGTACAAACAGGGAATTTTTGTGTTTTTCTTGGACTTAGTACTGTTAAAAGCAGGAGATAGTCACCTTTAGGATACAAAGTGTTTGGAATGTGTTTGGGGATACAGTGGGGAACTGGATATCACAGAGAGGGATGCATTGAGAAGGAATTATTGTTGTGAAAGTGGATTTGTACTGGAGTTTTAACAAGGTGTGAGACACAGCAAAGTGCTTATAAAGGAAAAAACTAAAAAAACAAAATATTTCTGAAAGTGTCACAGGTGATGCTACAAGAGTGAGACAGGCTCTGCTTTTCCTCAGTATATTGCTTGCGTCTTTGCTATCCTCCTATTCTCTAATCTTTGTAATATGTTAACATGCTGCGTTAGTCTAGTGTGTTAGATTATAGATGTAGTCCAACTTCAGTAACCATTTATGGCCTAAATCTGAATTTCCAAACTCTTCTCTGCCTGGTGGCCCTTGCTTTTGGCTTTCCCCCTGAGGAACAGGCTGTCTCCAACTCCTGCAGATGTCACTTTCCCCAAACCATCAGCAGCTGAGGTTATTGTGATTTGACGTGAGAGGTGGTGCAGTTCTTGCCTTAGCTGTGTGATGCATCTTCAGGAGGATGTAGAAGAATCCCCCATGCTATATTTACCCCCACATACAGCCAGCTGGACCTCAGTGAACTAAATGGTAGGTGATTTATTACAAAGATACAGGGACTTTTCCGTAATGTGATCGAGTATCTAATAGTCTTTATGGCTAAGGGCATGCTGTACCATCTGTCAGTTTATTCAGTGTTGTTCTCTAGCTTAATTTTTTGTCTAACAGCATGCCTTTCTTGGAGTATCCCATCTTTTGTGGTGTGTTGCAGAAACACATGAGTGTTGTGTACGTGTGTTGTGTGGAATCTGGCTTCCAGGTGAGCCTGGTCAGCTGGTGGGTGACCCACGCTGCATGGATGGCTTGTGCCGTGGGGCTGGCACATATGTGAAACTTGAAGTGTAGATGGGAACGGAATGTACATCATTTTATGGAGGAGGATTAATAAGATTTTCAGGAAAGAGGTTAAGCTTTAGGTCATTTCCTTCCTATTGTTACGCTTTTGAATTTTTGCCAGTGAGATGGGTGAAAGGATTTATTTTTGTCTTTGAATGCTTTGAATTTCAATGATGTCTTTACTTTGAGTATGGAGAAGTGGAATTCCCCTTTATTCCTGCCATTGTACCCTGTCATGTGGCTGAAAAAATTACTTGTATTTTTTTGCAGTATCTTTGTCCTGTCTTTCTAGTTAACTAAGCCTTTGAGCTGCTACTGTGCCTCCACGTGCACAGAATGTGAGGGCACATGGAGATGCTCTGTGTCCCCACATTGAAGTGTTAGTGTACATATAGAAGGAAAAAAAAAAAA
>JAHREE010000161.1:2496135-2597132 GCA_033628505.1 Tringa tobata
TTTTTTTAAAGTCTTCAAGCTGCATATGAATAAATATTTCAGTAAGAGGATTTCCCCCCCCTCTGTTTTTTGTTATCTGATTATTACTAGGAAAACCAAGATTTGTTTTGAGAGCATGAACCTAGTTCTCCACAAGGGTACGGTCTCATGGAATGTGTGCTACAAGGGACTCGATCTGCAGACCGTGGACCAGTTTGCAAAGATACCCCTTCAGTACCTTGTGGTGTCGGGGCCCCTTTGGCACGGTTTGGGTCCTTGCCGTAAGCTGAAGGAGCAGGTCAGGTGCCAGCACCCACCAGCAGGGTTGTGAGTAGTCAGAGCATCCCTCAAAACCGAGCCTTGTCTGAGCCCCTGCGCTGAGGTGGCATTTACCAACCTGAAAGAGGAGAGAGAGAGGCAGTAATAGCAGCTCTCTGCCACTCGCTTTTCCTCCGGCTCAGGAGTGCCCAGAGCGGAGTTATCCCGGGTTGAAGGCAGCTTCACCCAGCCAAATGTCACAGGGCAGTCTCATCTGCTCTAAAATAACTGGGTTTGTGGGGAAGTCGTGCGGGAGAGCGAAATACTGCGTAAACAAAAGCCAGCACTTCCAGTGAGGTCCCGCTGTGCTGGTTGCTGTGGCTGCCTTGCCGTCATTTCTAGGATTTAACGATCCTCCTGTTTACATCAGCCCGCCCCACGCTGTGGGGCCGTGGCTGTGGCTTGGAATCCTCCCTTGGACAAGGCGAGGAAGGAAGTGGAGGGAGGATGGAGCTTCGGCATCCTGTACCCTTTGGAGGGGAGTGGCCGCAAATAGCTGAGCTTGAAGGACGTAATACTTTATATGTTTTAACACGGGCTGCTTGAACCTAGATAAACCCTTGATTAAAGGAGAAGAGGCAGACGATTGTGTGTAACGGCTAGAAACTGCCGGGGAGTTTGAGAACATCCTTCCAAAACCCTTTCCTTCAAATGACAAGAGGAAGGGAGAGGACAGATGCACCTCGTGGAGCTGAAATTATGCAACAGTGCTAATACAGAGCTAAAGCCTCCAAACTTGAGCTGCACAGGCTGGGTCCGGCAGGCAACGTTTGTAGAAGATACTGTTCGTGATTGGGAACAGGGATGCTATTTTCAGGATCTGCCCTGTAAAATGTTAATTTTCTTTTATTCATCAGTTTGTTAACTGGGCTCAGATGGAGAAATGCAGCTTAGGATCCACAGGCATCCTTTGGAATGGCGAGGTAAGGCTAGAAGGTGCAACTAAGTGTTGATCTTTAATTTCAGCAATGCACTGCGTACACTGGTGCAGTCTTCTGTGAGAAATGTTTGGGTTCCACCAGAAAGCCTGTGAACTGTTCACAGACTGAGATGGGGAATTCTGAAAATCACAGAACGTGAGCTGTATGTAGTGGGTTAATATTTGTTTGTACAGTACTAACTGATATATAGCGTATTTTAAATGGGTTTACATAATGTGATTTATTATAATAATTGCTTGTAATAGAAACCTTGCTTTGAAATTCTTAATTTACTTACTGGCTTTCCAGAAAAGGAGTGAGGCCAAAGGTGATGAAATTTGTCTTCTCCTTTAAATGTGTCCTGATGCAGTTTTCAGTTGCATATTTTGGATATAAGGGAGAAATGGATTTAGTTCATTAGTTCAGTAAACATTGTGCTACTGCTTTAATGATTACCTCACGGATTTTTATTTTATTTTTTTTTAATATTTCTAGAATTAAATTATTAGAGGTTACCAAAGCGAAAATTTAGTGTTACAAACTTTCTCAGTCAGTTGCTCAAAATCCACAGTCAGTACTCTTTGGAATGTTCTTATTAATCTTATATTTTGGTGACAATCTGTTTTACTGCTTGTAAGACTCTGCTCACGCCAAAAAGCAGAGTGCACTCACTGGCACCGGGACTGAGGTTTTGGAAGTCATGCAGTAAAATGCATCTAAACCAGATTTATGTTTTACATTGGAAATGCCATCCTAGAGATCTCCTGATGGTTGGCTCAAAATTAAGTTCACAAATATTCTCTGATGCAGATTAACTACAAACCTGTTACTTTTAAGGACTGAGTGAAATGACAGAGTAAAGTAGAGGATGATCATTCTCAATAGTATGCTTATGAAAGAAACTGATGGCAGATTGAAGAATTTCATCTTGGGATAAAACTACATGCAGCCTTGCTATCTACCAGCCTTCCAGCTCCTCTGATACATACTGTAAGAGAAGTACCTGATACCTGATAAGAGAAGTAACATTTAGATCAATGCTTTATAAGCTTCCCTGGGTGTAGTACAAACACCCCTCATAATAATTGGATGCATTGCACACGTCAGCTTCAGTGCCCAAAAATTTATTAAAATTAACCTAAAATGCTAAGGAAGTCAGCATTCCGACAATCTGAACTAAATTTAAAATTTTGAATTAAGAATAAACAATATGAGCACTTCAAAAGATTTTGCATAAAACATCTTCCAGAAAGGGATGAAAAAACAGAGATTGGGATGTAAATCCCCAGTGAGAATAACAGAATTATGCAGGGATACAATGGTGTTACCAACATGATTGATCTTTTCTGAGCTAAGCTGTACAGATTTTTCAAGAGCTGTGAATTAGCATCCCCATATATGGTAGTGAAAGATTAAAATTGTAAAATTGTGTATGATTAAAACCCCTCAGTGGCATTTGAAATCTGTTAAGCATCCCCTTCTTTGTGAGCTCTGGACATAAGCATGTTTATAAACGTGTTACAGAAAATTGATCAGTATGCAAAAGTTTGAAGCTCTTAGATTGCTATAGGGAAGTTTAAATTTTTTTCCTATGCAGTAAGCAATTTGTGATGTTTCCACACTAGGAGTTTGTGACTTCTATAATGTTTTGGTATTTGAAGAATAAAAATCATTTGTATTCATGGAGACAAGCTTTTTATCACATAACCTAATGCTGCTCACCACAGAAACTGGGACCAAAACGTGAGGATTGGTTTGCGTATGGCCAGTCTGTGCAGTGGGACAGGTTTGTTTCAGATATTAATCAATAGCAGTTCTTGTTATCTTATTTATTTGTTTGTTTGTTGATTTAAGCTGTGCAAGATGCTCTAAGGCAATAGATTTCAGGTAGTTTATCCTTTTTCCTGAGACAGAAATAGTGAAAGCAGTAAGACAGAAAGACCAAGACGTGAACTTCACAGAAGCCTGACCCCGATGTCAGATACTGGCTTAGCAGGGCTTTCAACACTGTCTCCCTTAACATCCTCATGCAAAATCAGTAGCAGCTGATAAACCAGAAGGTTGTGCTGCCATCCAGACAGGCTGGAGAAACGGGCAACCAGCAATGTCGCAAAGTTCAAAGGGAAATGCCAAGAGCTGCCCCTGGGGAGGAATAACCCCTAACACTGGGACAGGCTGGAGGGCTGACTGCCTGGAAATTGGCTTTGCAGAAGAAGACCTGGAGGACCTGGTGGACAACAAATTGAACAAGAGCCAGCAGTGTGCCCTGACCAGTCGCTGGCATCCTGGGCTCGTTAGGGAGAGACTTAGCCAGCAGGTTAAGGGAGGTGGTCCTTCACCTCTACACTACACTGGTGAGATGCATCTGAGTGCTGTGTCCAGCTCTGGGCTCCACTGCAGAAAAGGCATGGGCAAACTGGAGCTTTTTATGACTCTTACTCTTCTATGGGCATAATTTTATTGTGAAAAATAATTCTGTAAAAATAATACCGTCTTCTTTCATTGCACCATTCATCCATTTATCCAGTACTTCTTTCACATGAGATAGCTGTACCAAATTAACAAATTGCAGAGGGAGCCACATCCCATTCACTGTCACATCAGGGTAGAGCCGTGGACACGGGTGGAGAGATACAATGCTGACATGGAGAGCATAAGCTGTGACTATTTCAGGTGCTGTTGGTACCTGATTTATCTTAAAGGGTGTTGTAATAATGGTGAAGCCTAAAGGTGGAAAAAAAAGTGGAGTTCAGTTCTTAATACCAGGTTAGGCTGATCGCTTAGCAGTTAAACAAAGAAAACATTATTACTCAGAATGAGTTTTCTTTCCAGTGATTTCAAGGAGCACAGGTCATTGTGAAGTTCCACACAGTGATATATTTATTACTACCCACTTTAGTTACTTTCTGTAATATTTTGTGTCTAAGAATTACTGAACATAGAAAGACACTGTGCATCTTGCATTGTTTTATTTCTTTCAGAAGTGTAGGCTCAGTGGACAAGATACCAAATGCAGTAAGACAGTATTTTGTTGCATATTTTATGTTCTGGGAAGGGATATTTATATCTACTCTTTGGCCCAGATTCTGGAACAGCCGCCAGTTTCACAAACAGCAACAATTATCTGCTAAAAGGGAACTAGAACTTCTTAGAATTGAAATTCCCTGTAGGAAAAATATATATAGTGTTTGTGTATATACACGTGTATGTAAATATATATGTTTTGGGGAAGAGGAGTGATGAGGTAGTGGTAATTCTGACATCTGTGCTCTCAAATGCTTTTTTTTTTTTTTTTTTTGCAAAGCTGAGTATTACTATCAGCGTTTAACTGTTCTTTATTGCAGTGTTGATAAGCAAATTTCTGCAATATCGTGTACTTTAATGTTTTCATACCATTTGATTATTTTCTCTTTTGCCGTTCAGTTTCTTTTGTTAAAATCCACGAACTGAGGTTTGAAGTTACTTAGCCATATGCATTAGTAATGTTATTTTTTTCTGCTGTGTGAGTAACATCATAAAAGTAGAAAGAAAATAAGCTGTTTCAGGAGAAAATCAAAGCTGTCCAAAATAAATCCTGTAATTTGAGTCGATTGCTGACAGGCAGTGGTCTGTCAGCATTTTTTCATCCCTCTGTCTCCACCACCTTCTGTTGCAGTGGCAACATGCCTGTGGGCAGAGTATCAGTGATGTAGTCTTCATTGCTGCAAAGGAGACTATTCTTTCATGAAAAGGTTGAAAATCCGGGCACTTTCTCAAATGTTGAATTTTATTAAATAAGGTGTAAGAAAGTGTTCTGCTTGTAACTATCAGCTCAGAATTTGAGACTCGGTTAATGTGAGATCTTTTCTGAAGCTCACTAATTTCCCTTTAAAAATTATCATTTACTTTACTAAGTATTGATTTTAAAAAACAAAGAACAATTGCTTGTGCCTTAGTGTTGGAAGTCTCACTGTTGAAGGCATGTTCCATTGCTTCAGAGTTCCTTGATTTGTTGAACAAGATAAGAATAAAAAATTTTATGTTTATACTTATACCAAATAGCTGTCCTTCTGCTTAGAATGATGAACAGAGTCTTCTCCAATTGGTTAAATTCAGAAGAAATAGAGCATGTTGAGGGGGTGTTTTTTTGTCATACAATACATCTGTATTTACGTAGACATAATGAGAACACTGAATAATTTAAAACGATCTGTGTTTCAGATAACTGTGGAAATTTTGAAGAATCCGCTTGCTTTTGGTAGCAATGGTTTGGATAACCAAATGGCGGACCAAAGTAGGCACTAATGTAGATTTGCTGGAAATTAAGCTTTATCTCATGGCTTCCCAGAGTACTGTCTGTGGAAAATAATAGTGGGGCCTTGGGTTAGGAAGGCACATTAAAAAGCAAAAAAGTAAACAAATAAACAGTATTGTATCGGTTAAAGTGTCATTACGAACCATGTCCAGGGTTTCAGAGTTCCACTTTATATACCTTTGAAAAAAATGAAATATGTGGGTGAGATACAGCTTTGTTTACTCTGAAAGTTTTTTGCTGTATTGAGGAATAAGTATGCATGTTTTAAGTTTTTAATGCCTTTGTGCCTGACTTTATGGTTTATGTACTGTTATGGCGATTCCACATGAAAAGTTAAGCCTGAGGGTATTAAATGCTCAAGGATCACAGGCGTTAGGAGAACCCTCCTGTCCCTTCTCGTTGTCATTGAGATAATTACAAAACTATTCTGGATTCATGATGTTGAGGTGTTCAGACCACAGCTTTCTAAAAATTCTCAAAGTCACCCATGCCTGGAGGCATAAAAATGTCAGTAGCTTTCCATGGCTGCCTCTTGACTCTCCAGAGCTCTTCCAGGTTGTGGACAGGGTGTGTAACTTACTCTTGAGCAATCACAGAAGTCCAGCGTGTATTTGGTAATTCTTTGTACGTCAGTTTGGTAGGATGTGAGTGTATGGACTGCACTAATGGTTCAGTAGAGATACCCTGCATACACTGAGATGAGCAGTCAGAATGAAAAGGAGAAAGGCAAGCTTTAGCATAAGTTTATCTTTTTAAGATAAAAGTAATAAAGCTGCATTGTTTATTATTCTTTGATAAATAGCATATGGATTTCTAAAATGTAGGTGACAATTCTGTAATCTTATTTATGCGGCAGTTCCTACCAAAGTACAAAGAAAACGTGCTTGAATGGATAGGAGCTTTATAGGAACAAAGCCACAGTAGACCAAGCTCTTAGTGAAGTCTTTCTAAGATTGCAGAATGCACTCAAATGTATGTAATAAAACAGGATTTGTGTCAGAGGTTGCAGGTATAATTGTCTAATTAAGAAACGACTGCCTAAATGCACTTGTAAAATGTAATGATGCATACTTTCAAGGAACTTCCTGTACAAAAGAAGTTAAGTTGGATTTATGTCAGCTTGCTCTGGCTCATCATAACTAACCTTCTGTGTCCTTTCAGACAGTTTCTCACTCTGGTTTTCTTTCATTCATGCAGCGTTCCAGATGCCTGAATACAGGCTGGTAAATAAAAAACAGACCCTAAGACTTGCATTTGTGACTGTTAGGACAAACAGCTTAGTTTGGGAGGGGAAAAATACTGATACTGCAAAGCTCTCTGCTTCTCTGTTATCCTCTTTTGAATGTATTTTGCTGAATCTCTCATTTGTATCTCTGGCATACTAAGTGTGACAGTTCTACCTTTTGAGCCTCTAGCTCTACTTCACTGATAGGAAATAATACTTTCTGTGTAGGAAACTGAAAATGTCAGTTTTTTTGGTGTATGTATAAAAATACTCTCTCTAGTTTCTAAAACATAGGAATATGCTATAAACTGAATTAAGCTTTGATACCTCTAGTTGCAATTCTGTATTTCCTAGATGGGGAATGAATGCTAGATTTTCACATTACAGAGTGGGACTGCTGTATAAAATTATATGGTTAACTCTGTGATGAAGTTACAACCAGCTATAAACTCCCAGTAGCACCTCTGTTGAGTTAGGGAAGTTTTGGAATTAATACTTTACCTTGGCGGGTCACCTCTTACAGGAAACTGTATGTTTACTTTGGCTGTATGTATGTCTGCTCATTCTGCATAAATTTATCTAACTACAGAAGTCAGTTATCTTTTGCCAGTTAGTTTGATTTTTTTTTTTTTATTTTTTTTTTTTTAAACACAAGTCATTTTTTGTATCTGGGCCTGTTCAAACAGAAAACTAAGAACACTACTATTATAAATACTACTTGACAATTTTTTTTTTCTTTCCTCTTGCAGATGAGAACTCTCCAGCCAATTTTTGGGATTCCAAGAATCGGGGGGTGACTGGCACGCAAAAAGGACAAATTGTATGGCGAATTGAACCTGGCCCCTATTTTATGGAATGTGAGTACCTATTTATCCAATGCTTATCCGAAGGTGAACATGTTCAAGGCAAATCAATGGCATTTGATATCCATTTTGTCAATCCCTCTGACAAGCCAAAGAAATTGGTTGTATTGCTCTAAGGAGCAGCATTTTCCAGTGTGTTTGGACATTATAAAAGTGGACTTGAGCTTAGATGTACATTTGCATTCTTAGACGTCCTTAGACAGCATGCTTCAGTTTAAGGGAGGAAGGAATTGCCTTGTGCAATGTCGTATAGTATATATGCATTGAAAGATGAAGTCCCTTCCTAATAAGTTTGAAATTTCAGCTGGCCAAAGATGAATGGTAAATGCACATAAAGGACAAGGTAGTAAGCTAGTAGTTCTTGGTAATGTTTGTTAGTATGAAGGTTAGATTTTTCTCTAGGAAGTGGCAGCCTCCTGTCCATTTGCATCAGGGTTTCTCAGCTGAAGTTCTTTTGTGCTGGGAAACCCACTAAGCAATTTTTAGGTATTGAGAGTCCCTAAGTGACTGGAACAAAAAGTCTTCAGTTGAACTCTGTAAGGATTATTGGTAGCCAAGCTTCAAATGAGAGAGCTATGCCACTCTCTTAGGTGACCAGAATTTGTAGGAACGTAAGCCACTGTGCTGTGTGCTTTTTTAAAAAAGGGTTATTATTTTTTCCTTTGGTTTTTCTTGCTTTTTGGTGAAAAGGAGCTATCTTACCATATAAAGCATATGATCCCCTAAAGAAATTGGTGTTCTAATCCTAGGATGTTGTATCTGAGCTTGCTGAAAACTCTGATATGCCAAGCATCAAAGTGGCAACCAGTCCCAAAAGAGCTCTTGAGCTGCTCTACCACCTGTTTAGCCTCAGCAATGAATCTTCCTTCATAAATAAAAAAAAAAAAAAAACAAACGCTCCCACTCTATTACTTCACTGTACAGTGCAGTGTTGCTAACTGTAGATCTTGGCAAAAATTTTTATTCTAATAAACTGATATAACAGCAATACATGCATTTCAAGAGGTGTTGTATACCCTGTACTATAAATAATTATTAAAACTTCTTATTTCTAGAACTCATCATTGAATCCTGCCAACTTACTCTATGCGTTATGCAGCACATTCCTGTTAACAACAACATGAAAGCTTTACTAGGATAAAATTAAATTCAACGTTAGGAGTTCATTACGGGAAGAAATGATTGAACTGAAGATAAGGATCAAGTTAATTAAGTTTGATGGTGCCAGAGACAGTGGCATATTAAAGCAGCTAAAAATGTTATGTTAGAAGAGTTCATTGCCTTCTCTTTCTTGTACATACACTCTATTAGCATTGCTGCCAATATGGGAAGTTTGACTTCAAGGATGTTTGTGTATTTTAGCTGGTTATGTGTTGCTCCATAATCTATGGAGATGAGGGCCTTAAACAACATTTTTAGTTCATGTGAGTAACTTAGGCTAATGATTCAAGAACTAGTAGTTTTGACTTAAAATCAGCTGCAACTGACTTTGCACCTAATGCACTTTGCAACCAACTGATAGAAAGAGTGCAGGGTATATGTTCGTTGCTTGTCGTTGGCTTTACTAATGAACAGTTCTGCTGCCATACAATGAACAAGAGACAAGCAATTATGCAGCAACTGAGAACTGTAAAAAGGAATGTTTATGAGCATATGTTGCTATAGCACATAGTATGGCAGATAAATATGTCACCAGTGACACTTGCGTTTCTAGTGAGAGGCCAAAAATTGCACTGAGACACTTAAATGAACGTCAAATTCCACTTTTTAAACTAGAAGGCACCATCGATATGTGACCATGTTTTCTCAGCCAGGCTTTTTCTTGTAGCTTATAGGTGGCGAGGTGACTCGTGATGCAACTACAGGCAGTTGCTCTTTTTTCCCCCAATTCTTTCTTTCTTTTTTTTTTTTTTTTCATTCCTCAGCTCAGTAAATCACAGCTCAGGGAAGAGCAGCAGGTGGCTGCACAGTTCAGGTACAACCACAGCGTTCCTGCCTCTGCGGTGCGGCACCAGGCTGGGTGCAGAAAGAGCTGGGCTGTCAGGGTTCTCACTGTGCTCTGCAGACAGTGACACTGCCCAGCCTGTGCCAGCCACGGGGACAAACTCAGATCCCCTTTTAGCCTCTTTCTTCTGCCACGGTGCTGATACAATTTGTACTCTCTGCGTAGCGCTGCATGTAATGCCACTGCTGTAGCAAGAGAGCAAGAGGGAGAGGCTAACATCTCCAGTAAGTATGTGCCTGATTATTGAAGTTAAGGTGTCTCTGATGCTTTAACGTGCCATTATTTTCCAAATTTTGGAAAGAACTCTACAGTTCTAAATTTCTTGTGTTTGGAAATACTTTTGCTAAGAGGCAGAATATATCAGATACAGGCCATGCTATTAGGAGTTTGTCATATTTACTCCTCACAGTAATGACATGCCGCAGACTATTACCAACTTGACTGTGCTTCTCTAGGAATGAAAGGAGCAAGTGGGGAACAATCCCAGATTCAGCAGCAATGTCCCAGAATTTTTGCAGCAGCAGCTCCAATAAGTGGCAACAAGGTCTGGGGAAGCAGCATGGACAAAATGTGTAAATGGATCAGTCTAAATTCAGCTGGAGACTAATCACAGCACAGGAACGCTGTTTGCATCCAACCTCCTGCTCTTAACTGGGGTCAACTCTTGACTTGGTCAGCTGTGGTTTGAAAATCACAGTATTGAAAACCTTCAAGGACAGATGCTGTAGGTAACCTTTTCCAGTGCTACGCTATTGTTCCAGCCAAAAAGATTTCTCTGGCATCCAATCTGAATGGCCAAAGGTTAAATTTGGATCCATTGCCCCTTTTAAAATCCTCTCATAGTATTGGTTATCCTCTGCCTGTTCCCTCTCCATCCTGTTGAACCTAGGGCTCCAAAACTAGGCACAACATTTCTTACCAGTATGAAGTAGGCAGGGGCAGTAAATTCCAAGTGTCTACTATACCTGTACGATTGGCAGACTCCTTGCTCTACCTATACACAAGGAGAGGCAGGGGATGTTTGCTGCAAGCCTGGGAAACCTTGAACCAGCTCTGGCAATGAGGAGTGATGATGCTTGTAAACAGAGTTAATATGCTAAATAATTACAATAATCCTTTAGGATTTCCAGTCAAAGCTGACCTGAAGTTGTCTGACTTTTTGGCAAGAAAAGGAACGGAGGTTACTGATGTTGAACAATGAGTGGAGATCAGTCAGCGGGCACGTTATCCAAAAGACTTCGGTTGTGTTTTTTCCCTAGCAGTGTCAGAGCTTAGGGGCATCACGTATCTTTCTCTGAAGGGCAAAGTGCAGAGGATGATAGCATCACTAACAAACCATGTGCAAACGAATCTCCTGCAGAAGAAGTATTTCCATTTTAATTGCATTAATGTTAATCAGTGTGAGTCAGCTGGATTGGGCCTCAGATTTGTATCTTTTAAGAAAAGCATCTTATGCCTTAATTTGGGAAGATGTTTTTCCATGAGCATAATTGTAAACTTATTGATAGTTTCACTGAGGTCTGTGGAATTTATGCTTATGTTTGAAGGTAGGCCTTGGATAAGCATTTTTCTGAATTTTACGTTACTGTGTATCTGCAGTCTTGTAACTCAATTTTCTATTCATTCCATTTATCTGTCCCTGTGGATTCAGCATCTCCTATTTTCCAAGCAAGTAACATACAAAGGCATAGTTTGCCATCTGCTCTATTCAGATCAAGTAACCTGCCGAAAGAAGGGCAGGGAGAGTCTCACCATCTTCATACTAAAAACAGACATTAATTCCCCCCCCAAGCATCCAAAATTAGCAAAACAAGGACGATCAAAGAAAACTCACTTGCTTTAGACAAAAACCAACACCAAAAATTCTGTAGCCTCTACCCTGCGAAGGGAGAATCAAAGGAATCAACAGTGAAATAATGAGAAATGAACTTAATGTATTCCAGAGATAGAAGCAGCCTCTGAGGAGGCGAGGGGGGAAGAGTATGCAAAGGAGAAAGAAAACACTTGCAACCTACAAAGTCCAGCTCACCATCACAAACAGCTGGTGTCGTTAAGCTGTCACCTCAAGACAAAGTGAGTGCCTCTGAACCGTGGAGCCAGCCAGTAGAGGCAGGTGTTCCTCTTTCTTTTCCCTGGGGAAGGAGCAGGAATGCCATGTAAGCATGAAAAGGAACTCAGCCATTTTAGAGAGTCAAGAAGGTGAATTTGAGCATCAATATGCTCAAGATGCTGTTTCTTTACATAGTAGAGGTGGCTTTAAAACATCCAGCTCTGAGGCTTGCTAAAATGTGGGGGAAGGAAAACAATGACTCACTAGATGGCTTCCTCAAGTTGTTTGCTGTGTAAACTGCAGAAGAATTCCTATACTTGGCTGCAGCTCTACAAACAGTTTTTGTCCTTCTCCTGTAAAAGGAAACAAGAAGTTCAAGGAGCATTATTCTGAACAGGTGACAATAGTGTGATGGTGCAACACAGCTTAATGCTTTTGTGTTTGATACGGTCATCTGGTATTTAGCATGGCATCAGACTGTTCGGTCCTTAAGTATGTCAGGACCTTTAGTCTCTGGTGCAAGGAGAGGTTGCAGTTGCCCCAGGAGTGATTTTTAGATGGTGGAGTGTTTCTCTGGGTGTAGCAGTCTGTGGGCTTGGGGTGGCAGGGGCATCATGGTGGAACAGAGACGATGGCATTCGTTATGGAGAACAGAGCTAGCAGAAAGATGGAATGAAACGATCCATGGAAATGCTGGTGATAGAAAAATCATGTGAAAGGAAGCTTGAGTTTTATGAAGAGTAGTTGATAAAAGCTGCCACTCATTTATAAACTGCAACTTCTAAGTAAGTTTTTACAATATGGGGAATGGCAGGTCATGTTGGAGGTGCCATGGGAGGGAGATTCAGTATAGCACAGTCACTCTCATGAAACAGGTAACTGGTGCTTATGTAATTCTATATACAATGTCCCCAGAAGTTAAAAGCTGTGCATGTTCTGGTGGGTAAAACAGGACAGGGGCTATTTTCTGCTGCTGGGAGCAAGTGACACAGCATGGCTGGTGTCCATGCAGCCAGCCCTTCCTCCTGTGTCAGGGGTGGTTGTGTGGTCCCCACCGTGGTCCTGTCTCGTTTATTAGTACAGTCATAGGCCAAGAGCTTCCTTTGAGACTGCATTGGACTTGTATTTATAAGTTATAGCCTTGGTCCCATGATTATTAATTATGGTATCCACAAGAAACACCTTCAACTACTTTACTTGTAGTGGAATGCCTTTGTCGTTATTTATAACATTTGATGTCATAGTCATTACTGTGGGTAGAATAGAAATATATTGATCTGCATATATTTTCCTTTACCAATGCTATGGCTTTGTCTTGAACAGTAATCCGTAGTGGCAGCTGTTGGGATTCATCCAAAGACTGCCAGTCTTGTCACATCAATCATTTCCAAATCACCCTTGGGATGTTCGTGGTTAAACTACTCCTGGTGCCACACTGGAATCCTCGGATGCAGTGACGGCATGCACAGATGCTCTCTGTTTTGTATTTAAAATCTTGGGTTTGTGGCACGAGTAGACTATGATATATATTCAGAAAACATGGTAATATATGTGTTTGCATTACACTGATATGTTACAGGTGAGGTTTTGTGTGGAGTTCCCTGTATTCAGTCCCTATTTCCATGAAATTGCAACTTTGGCAAAAATAGTGTATTGAGACCTTTGTAACTAGCAGAGCAGACTCCCAGCTCCCTTTTTTGTTAAAAAAGCTAATATATATTGAAGGGAAAAAAATACCAGTTTAATAATTCAACCTGATGTGCTTTTAGCTTTTAAGGGCTGCAGTAGCAGAGAGTTGTTGTTCCTAGAGATACGAGCACAGTGTAGTGTTTTGAGTGATTTTGACCAAAATGGTCAATGTTAATGAATATTCTGTGAACATAATTCATTACTTTATATTTTTTTGACCATTTAAATTAAATTCTGTAAAGGTCATTGTTTTCTCACAAGGAATTGTTCTGAGCCTGGAACACTTGCCTGTGTAGTGCCCTGCAACGAGTGCCCTATTAGTGGTCTATGTGGGGACTCATGATTATTGTTGCTACCCTATTTATAAACACATTCACTGAGTTAGAAATACTTCTATTATTCTACTATTTATATCTGATGTCTCTTAACAGCTATTTTTAAGTATCACAAATAACTGAAACAGGATCAGGGCATGTATTTTTTACGTTTGTGGCAAGCCTTGTTGACTTCCTTATGCACATAATACCCCCGGTGTTTTGTTGGAAGGTTAGATTGTAATTAAATGCTTTGCCAAACTGGAATATAATAGGAAATGCTCGCGACTGTAAATAAGAATGACTGGGGCTGGCAGGGATAGGTAGGCTCTGTTATCTGAAAAACCATTTGTTCAGGCAGATTCCTTTGAAGCAGGTTAGATGAAGAGAGAACACTGGGACAAACATTTTCTGTTATTGATCTTAGTTTATCTAAAAGGCTTTCTATAAGTCTGCTTAAGTCACTTTCTAGGTTTCCTTTTTTTATCATTCCTTCTGCAAAATAAATACTGTGATGTACCTGCTGAGACAGCCAGCAAGTACCCGGAGGCAGCCGGCTTTGGCACTTGTGTTCTGCCGCTGTTTGCTACGCTGTGCTATTCCCAGTAGGAAGTAATCAAAAAGGTACACGGTTAAAGTGATGCAGGGAATAGAATGCTAAATGTCCAAGCAAAAAGGTTCTGTTCATTGAACTGTCACACTAAGGAAAAGAAATTCAGCTGGCAGGATGTGCAGAGCACTTCCACATTCCTGCAGTTGTCTATAAGGTGTTTGGGTTCAGCTGGGAAAAATTAGTGTTTCACCCAGTGCCTTTTCCCTGTATTGCATCTCCCTTTATAGCTTTGTAAAGCCTCAATGTGAGTGACTTAGTTCGTTCTAGAGACAAAGTTTTCTTAACTAAGTATTATGGACCACACTTTGGTATTTTTCAGATGAGTTTGTTTGATGTTGGCTTTTTCCTCATTGAATGATGGAGGGCATATATTTATATCTGCAGAGAGCCATGGATTCAACCCAAATAACTTCTGGCATCTAACTGCTGTGTCCAGGAAGTATTAACTGCTCTGTAATTTCCATGCAGTTAGCCAGGAGCACTGTTTACCTTCACTCAACCAGACTTTGACTTGTCTTTTGGAGATCTCTCTGCCCATCCCTTCTCAGTGGAGTGTGGGATGATTCCACCTCTGCTACAGGCGTTTCATTTGACTAGGGTGTATCTGGAGCATATTGAGTTATTATAGTGAACACATTTGTTTTCCTGAATTATCACTCTCCTGGAAAGAGTGCATTCTTCTAGAATTATCTTCATGTGTTTATGCATTCCACGTTTATGTATTCTGAGTATCTTCCTATCCTAAAGCAATTTTTCGACGGGCCAAGTTAAAGTATTAAAGGCAGTAAAAAGGTAGTTGAAGCGGGGGACTTCAGGGAATTAGTTTTAAAATCTAGCTGTTTTATGATATAAAAAGATGTTTTAAAGGCAAGCTATTATTTGGTGTAAGCTGATCTCTTTATTATTGAATAGGAAAGAGTGTTTGGTCCACAGAGGGAAGTACAGCACTATAATTTCATGCAGGAATTCTTTTGAAATTCAAATGTCAATGTTTGAGTCCCAGAAACCTTTGTTAATTCTAACATTTTTATGTAATGGACCTAAGCTATAAAACTATGGTTATAAAATGATAACAGCTATTGGCTTTTAAAGAAGGGGATTATGGTTTTACAGAGTATTCAGATTAATTAACATATATATAACTTTTTATATGTCTGTGTGGTATCTTTTAGAGAATCATAGTTACCTCAATACCATTTTATTCTCATTTTTAAATGAAGAAGCAATTTCTCGTGGTGTGTATGATCTCTGGAGGCATGTCAGTGATAATGGGGCATGTGTGCTACCAAGGACACAGAGCTAGGTACAGTCTTCCCCCCTCCCCCAAATGAAAATACTTTCTGTTCTGAAATGTCATATTTTTCTTTAATGAGACAGAAAACAGTCCTGTGGTCAGGTACAGATGTCTTTCCCTTACTGGATTTACTGCTCTTAACTTCTTCATTACGGGTCACGTACTAAGCGAGCTAATTGGCTCGTTGAGGGAAGAAGCAGGAAAGAAAAAAGAGAAGTGCAAGTTTTTCCCTAAAGCAAACACATGAAAGCAAGGTGGTAGGAGGAATGAAAGAGACTGGGAAAACTCTGTAGCTGACGCATGCTATTGTGCAGTTTGTAGTATGGAAAAGTTCAGAAGAAGCTTGTGTATTGATACGGTATTGAACTCAACTCTCTAAATATTTAAGTCCTGTTTGCAGGTAATTTAACTTACTTTTTCTGAAGAGGTCTGTGTATTTATGGGGCCTTATTTATAGGTAGTAGGCTGAGATCAGGAACAGCCACAGATACCTATTTTCAATATATCTGGAGCTCAGGAATCCATAAGTCATCAAGAAAAATCTGCTCTAATCAACGTTTTTTTTCTCTCGTAACACAGTACAAGAAATGTCAAAACGTTAGATCCTCAGCTGTTTTGAAGTGACAGGCTTCCTTTGAGATTTCTTTTACTGTTAAGTATTAACTGCAGTTTCTAGCATTATCAGTCACGAAAAAAATTGCTTAGCTGTCTCTGGTCCCATGAAGGGATTGTATTCTTGCTATATGCAATATCCAGTCTTGCAAACGCATATTTACTTTGGCAGTGTCTGCATGCTTGTGATGGGTAGCCCATTTTACAATTTTGTGCTGAATTTTGAACACAGCTTCTCTTGTGTTAGTCCCATCAACACAATGCTAACGGCAAGTCTGCTGTTCCTGTGTGTAGTGTTGTATAAAGCCCAAACCAAATCAATGATGCTTCTCTTGGGAAGTGGGAGGAAAAAGTCTCCACGCTGTGTTTTTTGAGTGCTCTGTCTTTTCTAATTATTTCTAGCAATTAATCCTGAAGGTTGTATGATTATTTTTTTTTAAGTTTAGTTTATATGAAAAGGGATCATCAGATCTGTTTCTTAAATCAAAAGTTGTATTCCTCTATCACCAGCCACATACAGGTATTGAAAAGTACTGTATGCTTGTGGAAGTCATTGGGAGAAAGAAATCCTGGGATCCAAAGCTCGTAGCGTTGCATTTCAGCCTTTTGAGGAATGTACATGTCAGTGTAGTGAGAACATATAACAAACTTCTGTCCACTGTCACTTTATTGACTGACTGTGAATAGAAGCAGCAGCTGATAACCTTTCCATTGCTAGGTTCTTTTCAGAAGTGATGAGCTGAGAAAAGGTAGCCAATCACAGCAGACTGAATAAACAGCAGCTCCAAAAACTCTCTGAAAAATAAAGTTGGGGTTGCAATAGAGTTGAGAAATGGAGCTAGAAAGTAGAAGTCTTGGTGAAATAGTTCGTCTTACCATTCTCTGATGTAGTCATCATACATTCACAGTGTGATTAAATGATGCTCAAGACCTGAGTACTGGTTACTTAATATACGTATTGTACAAGATGAGGAGTCCAGCACTTGGTATAAATCCTGCTAACTTTCACAAGTGCTGAAAGTCCAATAATGTGAGCTAGAAGTTCTTGTGTGTCCATTTAGGTATAAGTATTGTTGGTAGGTCAACAGAATTGCTCAGTCCAGGAAGAATCCTTAGGTCCTGACCCATAATTTTTAGGTCTGATAATCCTTTGTAGGTGATTAGAAATCCTGTTTGCATTCTGAATTTTGCTGTAAAGGTTGTGGTAAATAGAGCATGTTTTGACTGTGTGTGTGAACTCAGCTGTGAGGAGGAAGAAGTGGGACCAGCAGCTCCTCCACCTCCTAAGTCCCTGAAGGCACTGTCAGCCAGTCACTTTCCTTTGAAGGGTAGTTCTGAGGTGCCTCCTCTTTGTTCTGGGAGGAAGATAGTAAATAAACGTTGACCTATAACTGCAGCAAACTTAAAAATAAATAAAAAATCCTTTTTGGCTGAGCAGGCTTTCAGGATGGGTTTCTGATGCTTCTGAGTAGGGATAAGTGGGTATTTTATCCTGCAGTAATTAAATACCTCAGCCCTCAAGGAATCATGCTGTATGTCTCAAAACCTTATACAAAACATAGCAGTTTTGTATACTGACGTTGTTAAACGAAGTCAGAGGAATTGAACTGCCAAAACTTTCATGCACATCCCCTGGTCTGTCTGAACTGACTGTTGTAATTTGTGCCTGCCTGTGGCCATTTCTGTACCCAGAATTAAATCCTTATCAACCTCACGCAGAAGAGTTATCCCAATGGAGAAGGAAAGCAGAGAGATTGTTCCAGATAGGGAAAATCCCAGAGGGTCAAGGGCAGCCATAATTATAGCTGTTCTGCTGGGCTGGAGGAATGCAGAGAAACAACAGTGCAGGTCAGGCTTCGGTTAAATATAATACTCTTTTGTTTGCAGTAAATGCAATTTAGCAAACAAAACTTTATTCAGTGGGACCAGAAACATGTGTCAGACTCTGGAAGAAGTTGCATGACACGTACCTGAAGGAAGCTTGACACACTTTATATTGGAACACAGGAAAGGTGACCATTTGTCTCATCCTCAAGTTGTGTCTATTTGTTCTCTTTTTTTTTTTTTTTTTTTTACCAGGATCAAGAATATTTTTGCATTAGCATACTAAATGATAGCAAAAGGTTTGACAGGTTACATAAAAAGTAAAATCTTATTAGTGAGACCCTAGAGGAGTTAATAAAAGATGCAGTGCTTTTTAACACTTTCATCAGTGATTTGAAATCCAGGCTTCCCCCTGATTTCATCTGTGGATGATAAGAGAATAAGTGGAGGGGATAAAAGCAATTGAAGATCTATATAGGATGATTTAGCAAGCTAGGCACAGCTAAATAAAATTGATTTTGATATTGCTGAATTCAGAATGAAAGGCATGTAGGCCATGCGTCCTGCACCTCAACATCAACATGCTGTGTTAACCTGTGACGAGGAGCTGTAACGTGTTTCTTGGATATATACGCAGAGGAGCATCTTGCAGAACCATTCAACTTTGTTAAGGATGATGCTGGGGTGCTGTGTATACTTCTGGAGTCTGTAAGTCAACATTCATTTTGTGAAGGCAAGAAGGAGCAGCAAAGGGCACAATAATGATTGGAATAGATGATTTAATGATTTCTCCTCCATCTTGTAAGTATCAACGAAAAGCACAGTTATATTACAGCAAATAGGGTTGTATTATAATCCAGGAAAATATATCCTGAGTCTCCACCCTGATTCTCTGCAATCCTGGTTTTGGCTGCGAGAGAATGGTGGGGCACTTGAAGCCTTTCTGTTCTCTGTGCCCCTTGCCTAAGGTTAGGAAAAAGAAGTGCAAGGCATGTTGCCTGGCCACTGCTGCTGCTCAAGGTCTTGGGGCACTTAGCACGTGTTTGCCTGTGCTGTTCTACCTTCTATCATGATTCCTGGAGGGGTAAGCAGTTCAGTTGAGAGTTACTGCTTCCATCTGGGAAAAAAAAACCCAAAACCCTGAAAAAACCAAACTGTTCAAACTGCCTAAAAAAGATGCCAGTGTTTAAATCATAATGTCAGCATAATTTATGTTAATGCATTCATCAAAATATGTTACCCTCTGTTTGAGAAGCAAAAAAAGCAGTTGCTTTGACTATTTCCTCGATTAACAAGATATAATACCTGTAGTACCGCCTTGGTCTGTAATGCTGTAGAGAGAGGTCCCATTTTTATATGATTAAATAATTTAAGAATAAAACATATGTGTAATTATTTTTTGGTTTGCAACTTACAAATCTGTTGAAAAATAGTCATTCATATTACCTCTATTATGTTGAAAGGAACATGCCTTCAGAGATCTACACCAATCTGATTTCCTTCCCTCTGGACCCATACAAAACATACAGAAGTGGCTTTGTGTGAATAATGGCTTGTGAATACTTAGACATTTCTTACCCAGTAGTGACCATTCCTATCTTGCTATAAGAGCTGAAAAAAATGAGCTGGTCATTTTTGACTGACTGAGTAGAAATCTAGTTAAAAGCAAATGGGAACATTTACCAGCTCTTTACCTAAAAACTCTATTCAAGATGTTTGGAGTCAGGTTTCCAGTTTTCTATGGATGGAGAGAAAATATCCTTCAGTTACAGTTATTTGCGTGCTTTTACGACAAAGATGTATTGGGGAACTGCCCAAACTCAGACTCCATGAACAAAAGTGAACTGTGACTCCCTGTATGCATGTGTTCCTTTCTTTGTCTCTTTTTTGCCTGGGGTCAGTCATAAAGAGTTTAATGCAATTTTTGTTTTGTTTTCCAGCTGAAATAAAGATCTGTTTTAAATATTACCATGGTGTTAGTGGAGCCCTCCGAGCTACTACTCCATGTATCACTGTGAAAAACCCTGCTGTGATGGTAAGTTTAGCCTATTACTTCACTGGATTTTTATAAGATGATAGTATTAACTGTCAGATAAACTTATTGATATTTTTTCTAATTTTATCATTAACTGCAGTTTTTGCAAAAAACTATATTGCCAGAAAGAAATCATTAAAATTGGGAAATGCTTTTCTTGGTTTTGTGTTTTTCATTGACATTAAAATCATTGAGCTTAGTTGAAATCTATTATACTAAGGACTTGATTTTGCTCGCTTTCAATTTTGCAGCTTAGTTTGCTGTAATTTAACACCATAATAGAAATTTTTCACACTGGTTATCTGTCTCAAACTTATTAATCCTCAATCCTTATTAAAAGTCTTCTTATGTCCTAGTATTAAAGATGAAATTGTTGCTGAGATAGCAATTACTAGTATAAAAATGAGACTGGACAAAACTCTGCTCTTGCAAAAATTATTCATTTTTTTGATTGCTTGTATACCACTGAAGTCTAGATAATTCTCTGACCATTGAGAATTATTGCTGCCTTACTATACTTTCCTTATGAGACTTGTTCTTTTGAAATAGTAAAAATTTTAGTTGTTTAAATAGGTATTGGAAGAAGAGACTTCCAAATTTGTGTCCAGGTGCTTTTGATGGAAGTAATTTATCTAATAGGCTAGTTCTTCAGTTGGCATGAAGTTTCACAGTGCATTTATTCATTGATACCAGCTGACAAATATTTAAGATCACGTCTGTTAGGGTGTTGTCTTGACAGCAGTGCTAAAGATACTGTAGAACACAAGTTACTCAGACTGAAGAGCTTTTATTCTGATCCTGCACCTTTCCAGTGTTGTATATTATATACAAGTGCATGTTATGGCTACATGATATTGTATGTGCTATACTAGACTTCATATACCAAATGTTTTTTCTTTTTCTTAGAATTACAGACCTGGGTGATAGCATTGTCAGATCTTTGTCACATCTGACTGTGAATAATACCATTTCGCAGCAGGCATCTCAACTCTTGCTATTTTACAGAAGATGTGTTACAGTTAATGAGCTTGACAGCCACTGTCTTTAATGTCAATGTATAAACTACAGACTGTAAGGTAGCCTGACTTGGGGCAAAGGAAAAAATGCATCTCAAAGTAACCCTTAAAATGGGCTATGTGCTGCACTGTATTGTTACTGAGAAACAGAGTCATTATACTGGATGGAGAAACTATTGGAACTTGTGTGTTTTCTTGACCTTGTGATAATAGCTACCAATTTTTTTGAGATTCAGCGCTCAAAAGGACATCTGAACTTCTGTGTTTCAGTATGCATTTATTTACTGAAGACCTGTCTTTCAGAGTCATTGGTCAATCCCAAGTGGTTAACCAGGTGTCACTATTAAAATTTCTTTCCTTTGAAAGGTAGCAGAGCGTCCTGGATATTCTACAGAATTTACACTACTACTAGAAGGTTTAATTTTATGGAAACATTTTTGTTTGCACTGACAGTTTAGACTTCCAGTAATAGTGAGCTGTTATTTTTTCCCTGATGAGAATGTCATATGACAGCTCAGATGAGACTTCCTAAAAATATCATATGGGGTTAGTTGTACATAAGTACACCTATTACTATGTTAATACCTCACACCATTTTCATGGTTTTGGTCTTCAGCTTAAGCACTGTGTAGTAGAGAATACTTTATTCTCTTAGCACTGGTTGTGTCTGTTGCTAGAGAAATGCTGTTCATGGAAGCAGTAGGAGAATCATGACATGCCCACTCTTTTTTTTTTTTTTTTTTTTAATGCTGCAATAAGTTACCTGCTTACTTGAATCATTCTGTGTTTTTGCATTACGTGGTTTGGTGGAAGACATGTTTCTGGCTTTCCTCGTATTGATGGCGTATCACACCAGGCATTTCAGTCCATCGCATTTTTGGATTAGCAACTAACATTCCGTTGGGTTCATTTGAACCAGTGGAAATGCAAGGGCTGATCTAGCACTGAGAAACGCTGTGTTACCCCAGATGAGATGGCCTTTGTAGTGCAAAAAATCTAAGCATGTATGCTGGCATGAAATTTTCTACTTGGTGCGGAAAAATTGACATTGCTGTTCAGGCCGTAATGGAACAGGAAAAGGGTGTATAGAAAAACTGTGGAAGTGCTAGGGAACACTCTTACAATTCATTATATTGTAGCTGAATTGTGGGCAAATCCTATTTTCTATATAATGATTAGGAGTGTAAACAATATTGCTCAGAGTCAGTGATGTAGCAGAAAAATAGGTATAGAATGAGGAAGGCCTTTTTGTGGATGAATAACAAATGTTTTTAGGAAGAAAACATTGTGTGTTAACAATAAGCCCCAAAAGAGTACAGTGAAATACACAGCGTTCCTCTGGCCTTGCCTGGGCAGCATCACCATCCCAGGGGGATGCCCCCCGTGCTGCTTCCAGGGAATCTGTCTGTAGATGAAGGGACACTGATACAGCTGGAAAGAACCCATTGCTTTGGTACCCTCCTAATTTGACTATCAGCTGTCGCGGCTTATGCCTTCATTCCATAAAAATCACTGGGGTAATGATGTCGTGCTGGGTGGGAAAGTGATAGTTTCGAGCACTTTGGTGAGAAGTGTCTTACCTTGGGGTCGGTGGTGGATTCTGAAGCCAGCAGTGAGGGAGGGGGCCGGGCTGGTTGGTCAGTGGCAGCGCTTGCTGGCACGGTGTGTACCCTCACAAGACTGCTGAAGCCCATGGGGACAACAGGCATCAACATCATCACTTTTTCTTCATCACTTTGACTGCTTGTTACGTACGAAGTATTAGAGTTTTGCAATGGGAGAAGTTCTGTGTGTTTGCTAATTCCAGTGAAATTCCAATGTGCTTGCTGATCATTGTAGGAAGTATTTGAAAGCTAATGACTTAAAGCAATATAAAACAGAATGCAAAGCGGGTTCCTCACGGCTACCATGGTGCCAGAAATGATTTATCAATACGTTAACTTCAAGCAACGGGTTCAACTGCTCGGAACTGCTTTACATACTTCCTCTACACACATCGACATGCAAGTTTTTATTCAGCTTATTTTTTTTTTATCATTCAATAAATCAGATGACTTCCTGTTCTATCACTACTGTTAATCTCCAGTGCCATATTTGGCTGAAGCTTTTTTGTCAAGCTGTGTCACCTCTTCTGCCTGGGAGTGCAGTGCCTACCTGGAGAACAGTTTGACTTTAAGATAGCTCCATGGATGTCTTCGTGATAGATTATTCAGCTGGATGCACGTCTCTCTCTGTCTTGAAAGACAAATTCTTCTGCTGGTTGAAAGAGCTAGACATTAATAAGTCATTAATACCTGAGAAAGTTTGTATTTTGAAGTAGTGCTTTACCTAAGGAGGGATTTCAGTAAAAAGCATACCATAAAATCTGTGAAGCATAAGCTTTTAGACCACGTTCATATTTAGGTATCTGATGCACTTTTGTTCATAGATCTGAAGGCTTTTGTTAGTCTCTCTTTGATGTCTTTGCTTTTTTTGTTGCACAGTAAATTATCTATTTGTGGAAAGTGACAAGTTACACACGCTGTCACTGACCAGCTCAGTGCTTTGGTATGTATTACCAATCCATACTGTTGATTGTATTTTACAAAAGGGAAACCTGTAAGAAAATGTAGTCTCTTTTTCTCTGGTTAATGGTGTCTGCACATGTATTAGCCTATACATGTTCTGTTTGCAAGATTCCAAGTACTGGTGTATTAGCACTCTGTGGCATAAATAATAGATATTTTCCTAGAAACGAATGCTGTAGCTTTGCCTGTCAGTGGTATTAAACAATAGTTGGTCAGATTTTTCCCCCTCATACTACCTTACAATTACATTATCATCCTCCAGCATATACAAAGCAGATGAAAACTTCTGTGGTGTATTTCTTTTTTTTCTCCTCTTTAGATGGGAGTAGAAGGCACGGATGAAGGTGCTTCTGGAGCCCAGCACTCTAGGAAATTAGTCAGCTTTACCCTATCAGGTAAAAACCAACACTACCCTGTTTTACAACTTATTGCTTAAAAAAAAATAAATAAATTACTGTTTTAAATAACATCAAAGATAGAACACTTTCTTTATTAGCCTCTGTAGGAGCACACTCTAGTGGCTTGAAAGATGTCATTTCTTTAGAACTTCTGCTTGTTGAAAACAAGTCAGTCTCATGAATCTCCAGGAGTGAAAGAAATGGAT
The DNA here is from genome assembly GCA_033628505.1 of Tringa tobata. Taxonomy (NCBI): domain Eukaryota; kingdom Metazoa; phylum Chordata; class Aves; order Charadriiformes; family Scolopacidae; genus Tringa; species Tringa tobata. Next base: position 2,520,358 of record JAHREE010000161.1, read on the forward strand.
TTGATGGATCTCAGCAGGAAAAATTTGGAGAAATTTCCCGTTTGCACAAGGGACAGGGATGGTTCCTCTCAGATTGAAGAGTGGAAAACTTAGCCTCTAAATAAAATGCAAGCCTGTTTATATCACTTGAAGGAGTAAAAAAGCAGTGACTGCAAATGGTGGTTTAGAGAGGAAAAAATCTTTACTTGTAACAGAGCTAAGCTGTCACTACCGCAAAATAGCTGCAGGGGTACAGTCTACCAGCTTCCCTTGTTTTGATTAGCACTTTATTCCATGGGAAGACTTGTGTGAGACTGAAGCATATTCCACATGAGCAAAGACAGAAGAAATTTGCATCTGAATCTTGAAGAGCTGACAATGAAAACATTTAGAGATGGTAGGGGTAAAGCAGAAAAAAACCCCTGCTTTTTGAAATGGGCTTTCAGCAGTTATATAGGATACAGCTGATAGGTTGTATAGACTTACATAGAGTACTATACAAAAAGTTGTTTTGTGAATTCTCAGAAACCTATTGCGTTTAATAGAAGGTTATGACTCAGCCTGAGGAGTCCCTTAATTTAATTTTGAAAGGAGTATTGGCTGATAGGTCTGTAACATATTTCCTGGAACGTTTTTTGGTTGTTCATTTGCACGTGTGAAGTTGTTACTTTTAAAGGCAATTGCCCTTTATTTCATGGTGCTTCTACTCACAGTAGCTTAATTTTGAATGGTGGGTAGGATTTATTTTAATTTTTTTTTACTGAATCCACAGGTGTGGCATTTCATTTTAGTGCTGCAGTGAATTTTTACTGCTTGTATAAACTGCTCATCTAAGTGTGAATGTGCCAGTTGCATTAGAGTCATGAAGACCGCGTGCAGCATATTGGGGTACCTAATGGAGACAGATACTAAAATCTTGTGCTTCAGCAAACCTAAACAGAGAAATATTTTACAGTTAAGTCTAAAATCTAATATTATGTAAACAAAATACTTCTTTCTTTTGTTCTTGTTGAAGCTTGCACTGTCATTAAAGTCCTTGGGCATGAGAATATGCACCTGAGGAAATTATTGTTGCAAGTCACAGGGGCCGTAGTACTGAGGTTTCCCTAGGAAGAAAGAAGCATTTTCAGAAAACTTTGCCTCCTTTTATGTGAGATAATCTATCTTTTTCTAAGTTGAGAGAAAGTGTACATCATACTCCAGAGCAATGTTGGTAATGAATATTTGAAGCTATATTTATCGAAGTCTCAACTTTGGGAAAGTGCGAGTTCACTACATTGCCTCCCATACAGTTTTTTATCTTAGCTCCTTACCCAGAAACAGAACAAGTATTGTGTGATAGGTTTTTTGTGGTTTTTGGTTTTTCTTTTTAAGAGTGGAAATACCTTACATACTGAGAAAAACATTAGTAGGTAAGTTACAAGTTCATGCTTTTTGTTTCACAAATGGCTGGAGGCCATTTCAAAATGTAAATGGGGATGTTGATACCTTTCCTCCTTATGTTCTCTTGGGAAAACATTGACTTCCTGCTTTAACTGTCTTCTGTACACTGGATCCAGTTAACGTATGAGTAAATTTAAGTTGCTTTATTTAGTGTTTTACGGTGAATTGATTTCCTGGGTAGTATTTTAGGAATGTGCTACTTTGTGAACTAGCTTTAGTTTACTCAATTCCTTTTTCCTTCCTTCTTGTTTTGCTTTATAGATATTAGAGCAGTTGGACTTAAAAAAGGCATGTTCTTCAACCCTGATCCTTATCTAAAGATGTCCATTCAGCCAGGCAAGAAAAGTACATTTCCTACATTTGCTCATCATGGCCAGGAAAGAAGGTCGACTATCATCAGTAACACAACTAATCCTATCTGGCACAGAGAGGTAACGTATCCCTTTTGAGAGCTGATGCAGTGCACCAGCCTTGCATTTTCTCTTTATGCATTACTCCTTACTCTCTGAAGGCTGGGAGCTTATTTTGTAGCTAGTTATTTAAACTGACAGAAATTGTAGTAATTTTAGGAACCCTGTTGTTGGATAGAAACAGCTATCATCTGCATATTTAAGCTGCACTGCTGTGAGTTTTTCATTCCCTTCTCTGCTAACAAGAGTTGAACTCGCTCAACAGCTCTGTAGATTGCAAAAATAAATTAATTAAAATGGATTATATGCTGTGAGAAGACTCTTTAAGAAAAGGTACAATAAGTGACCATTTGTGCTTAGTGATTGCAACAACTGTTCATTTGGAAATGATATTCTCATTGTGCATAGCAGGTGGCAAGCTTTCAGTTTTTGTCAGTCAGAGGGGGATGCTCTTGCGTGTAGCCTCTGTATGTACTGCTGTAGGAAGGAAAGCTCAGGGAGGAGTTACAGCACCACTCAGCAAAGGGGAAAAAAAAAAAAAGGCAGTTTGGCAGAAGCCAGTTTTCCAGATGTGTTTATATTCAGTAATCTGTGCAGGTTTCAGAGAAGGAACTCAGTCTCACAACTGTCTTTGAGCACAGAAGAGCCAGGTTGTGCCTTTGAAGATAAACATTTAAGTGGGAAACAAGGTGAAAATACTGACCAAAGTCCATAACCCTTTCAGGACTGGCGAGCAGCATTCTTGATCTGCTCCTGTTTTCTAATGAGCAGATGCCTGTACTGTGTTTGATGAATGTTAATGTGTTCTTTAGGAAGATTAAAAAACTGAGTGGGCTTTCGAAAATGTTCCCACAAATCATAATCAAACCAAACAAGCAGTTAAGCAGAACAGAACAGGGCCAGCATTAGCACTGCTCTGGGGTACTTTGTTGGGGGAAAGTCTGTAGATGTGTGGAAATCTTAAAATCTTAAAAAAAAAAATAATCACAGTTCTAATCTCTAAATTGATTCTTCATCTTTCTTTTTGTCTGTCTTTCTGTCCAGTAGATAGAAAGAAAATCTACTCTTATTTTCCCCCTTTTTTCTCCTCCAGTTCTCCTTGGTTTTGAAGCTTATTAGAAAAGTGATAATGTTCACTGGTGCACGCATTATATCAGTTTGCTTTAACTGCTGTATCTTCCCCGTAGCAATTCTCTGACGACAGCAGCTTATGATCCCATTACATATGCTGATCTAGTAGTGCAGAATTGATTCTGTTTTACATCTACTCTTCCCTGCAAAATAATTTGCAATTTTATAGCAAACTGAGAGTGACAATTTTTTTAAGTTCTGTTTATCACAGGAACCCAGCTCTGACAGTTGCCCAGCATGAGAAAGTGTTTTTATTCCTGACCCAATTTAATTGCTGTTTTTGAATATATTTAGCTGAAGTCTACAGCTGAACCGGAGAGTTTTTCATTCTTTTGTATATTGTTCAAAACATCTTTAGCTGTTTAGCCAGGTGTGTATTAGGCATTGTACTCGGGTTGGGATTTGCTCAGAGGTCTTAAAGATGGCAAATAGTAAAAGTTATATCCCGATGACCTCGGGTTTCCTGAATAGGTTATACCATACTTTTTCGTTTGTTTATTTGAAATATCTTAAAACCCAGAGGAAAAATAAAAATCTTTGGTTCCTAAGCTTGTTATCCTAAGGGAATTTGTTTTCACCCTGTGTGTATGTGTGTGCGTCTGCCAACATGCCTGCACATATATTTGCCCTGTACCACTTTTGAATCTTTTGGCCATCTTCAGGCAGACTTGACAGAGCAGACAAGATCTCAAAGGTGAAGTATTCATAAACTGCATGAAAATTGATGCTAGACTGAAAAGAGTAACTGTGAAAATGTTCGCTTGTAGGGAAAGGTGGAAAAGTGATCTTACCAGACATCAAGAAATCTTTTCTAAATTAGCACCATGTTGTTTAAAGGCTCTAAGTGCAGAAAAGTGTTCTGTTGGAGCTTGCTGAGAAGATTAGTGAACGTTTGAGCAAAAATCTATAGAAAGGGAAGTTCCCTTGGAAGGGAAGTTCACTAAACGCAGTCTGGAGTGAGACATTTTCCTCCTTCCTCCTGCATTGACCTGGCTGCTCTTGTATAACCCAATAGAGTACAGCAAGGATTCCTTCTCTTTTTGCTTTCTACTATGCAAATTGAAGTAAGCACTAGGATACATTGTGTTCTACTTCCTGACACAGACCGTGAAGGTGCTGTTATCCAGTGCAGTTTCTTACTGAGCAATTATTTTCAAGGAATGATAAAAGGGTATAGGTTTTGTGACAGGCTAGTTACATATGCAAAAATACAGTGCTTAGTAAATGGTGTTGACATTATTTTGCAATATGGAAACTGCTGTCATCAAGCATTGCTTTCGGAGCTCAGTGCATAATAGTAATAATTATGTACATACGTTCTGAATAAAGGTGTATTGATCCGGTGTCAAATATGTTCTTTCCTTCCAGAAATATTCTTTTGTTGCACTTCTAACAGATGTCCTGGAAATTGAGGTTAAAGACAAATTTGCCAAGAGTCGTCCAATCATCAAGCGCTTTCTTGGGAAGTTAACCATACCAGTTCAGAGGCTATTGGAGAGACATGCAATTGGGTAAATTAATACGTTCTTAATGCTAACTTCTCTTGATCAGGGAGACTCAGCATCTAGGATACTGGTGCAAAGCAGCCTGTCTGGCTTACTGGCACAGACCCGCAAATTTCTACTGCATCTGTAGTAAGAAATTTAGTAGGAATTGTAATAGCTTTGTTGCCTGTCTGGAAGATGTCAGTCTTTCTAACCCTGTTCTGCGTGCATGTACCCATATTTGTGTATATGTGTGTCTATAATTTGTTTTCAGCTTAATTTCTGTACACAAAAAATGCTACTTTCACAGAACATATTACCCTCTGTCTAGTTAGTCAAGAAGCAAGGCATTATCACAATACTACGTAATTGTGTGCAAATTTTTTAGAAGAAGCAGATTTTATTGTCTCACTTCTTTTAGAGTTCAAGTATTTTTAATTGTCAGTTTAATAATGAGCTATTTAATATCTGTTCAGCTAATTGGCCAGAACTACAAGGCTGTGACTGATTATTTTTCAGAGTGCTGGTGGTACTACAGAATTAAAATCGCCTTTTGCTATGAATAGTGCACAGATGGGACTCAAAATTCACCTGTTGTGCTACTTTAAAAAAAAAAATTTGTTAATTTTTTAATAGCTAATTGTTATGGTATAAAGATGGCAAGTCACTTAGAAACTTCTAAGATGTTTTATACTTCATGGTAGTTACTGGAGGGGACCATAGTATAGTCAAGTGGGTGATCCAGTGAGGCCTTCATACAGCCATGTGCACTGAGAAGAGCCCGAGACGTTGTCATTGGGCACTGTGATACATTCCAGGTGTGAAGCAAATGTCTGGAGGTCTGCAAGTGATGCAGCAGTGTGTGCAAAAGTATAATTTTATATTTAAGACAGAGCAGTAATTGTAGAGTATATTGTTTTGTTAACATCTTTTTACATTTATATGCTATCTTTGACAAATTAGAAAAAATAATTCCTTGAAAGACAATGGGAGGAACTGAATTATCCAAATATGTTTTGTATAGGACCTAACTTGGAGTCTGCTTAAGTTGATATGTCTCCATTAAGTTTAAAAGGCCACTGGATGAAGGAATAATGAGGAATGATGGTGAAATAAAATGCATACATTCTGCCCTGAAAGTGTAGGGGCATGGCAATATCGTCATGCTTTAGCACAAAAATCAGGATATAAACCACTGGCCTCCTTTTTCACAGATATTCCCATCAAAGTAACAAGTTGCATAAATGGAGAAAATCAAATTAAATTTGCAAACAGTTTTCAGCTTTAAGTTTCCAAAGGGGTGCTTACACTGGTAAGTAAAGTAAGAATAAAATTGTAAGAGTAGCTTAAAATTTTGATGATGCCTTCTGATACAGAATTTATTTAAAACAAACAAACAAAAAACGAAAACAAAAAAATCCTGCCTATTTGTTTTATAGTGATATCCCAGAGCAGTTCAGGTGTATATACAGTCTAAGTTTTCTAAGAAATGCTTCATCTTTGAGTTTCAAAATATTGTGATGAGTTGAGCAAGCAGCTTTTTCTAATAAATTTGCACACTGCTAGGCACTCAAACATAGCACCGTGTGACAGACTGGTTTCAAAACCGAGTTCAGGGTGTTCAGTTCCATGCTAAATCCCCAAATGTTTTTCTGCTCTGGGATTTCTAGTGCTGTGAGGTCTGCAAATTACCCGTTTGCTGTGTTCATCAGTTCTTGTTTATGTTTTTTCCAACCACTATTCTGGAAGACATTTCGTGTTTTCTTCTCCATGCTTCAGTTCTGTATATTTGATATATCAAATCATTTTTTGAAAGGAAGGAGTGTATAATAAATGTGTAGCGAGAATGTAGGTAAGTATTCAGTTTGGTTTTGCCATGCTGCAGTTAGAACTGACGTTAAATCAATCTTGTGGCTATTTTTTGCCTCTTCGTCTGTAAGTTATTTGTCCATTTATACAGTTTTTGCGTGCCAGTCAGTTGTCAGAGTTCCTTTTTAGTAGACATTGTAAAGACAACAGTTCACCAGAAGCTTTGCAGAGGAAAGGAGTGGTTAATATAGACATGAAGTAGGAATGTACCAAACGTACAATCAACTGTTAGTTCTTTTTTACTTTGTTTTCGGTCAAGCAAGTAAAACATCTTCACCACCTTCTTTTCCATTTTGGTGATGTCAAGGACAATTGAAATCCTGTCCTGAGTGAACTTGAAAAATTACATGAAAAAAGTCCAAGAACTTAACAGTACACCATATGCTTAACTTGCCCTTCCCTGTATTAATGATGAGTATTAACGAATTGAAAGGTAAAGTCTAGAACCAGCTGTTTTTAGCCAGACTGCACCAAAATTCTTCCTGGCTTTTAGCTGTCGGCACAGCTCACAAGTTTTTGTAACAAAATGGCCAAGTGGCTTTAAATTTCATGGAAAATATGATAAATGAGCATGAGAATCATCTAGTATTGATTCAACTGAGTACAGAGCAGACATTACTCATGTCTTGGCTGTCCCTAGTCTCGGAAGGCCTAGAGTAATGTAAACCTTATGTAAAACTGTGGAAACCTCAAATGGCAATCTTCTGAGGACACCCCAAGTCCAGCTGAGAATTGTAATTGGAGTACAGAGCGATGAATCTGTGACAGATCTGGAGATACTACTATAATAATTCAATATGCTGTGGCCCATAGAGTAACGTGGGGAGGCTGTTTTGCCTTACGTTGTCCATTCAGGACTTTTTTTGCTAAAAGTTTGGATGCAAAACTGCTGCAGTTTATTTCAGTAATGACCTTGCATTCGTTGTAGTCTGTCACTCATATTGCAGTAGGAGCACTTCCATTAAGGGAGAGGTATAAATTTATTTGCATGAATAGCAATAATTTCCTATGGAGGTCTTCAGCAGCCCCCTCCTCTCCTTCCAGCTGTCCCCCTTCCCTTCGGGGGGATGAGGGGACAGGGAGGAGGAGGGCTGGAGGGAAGCAAGGGGGGGACCTGGGGCTGTGAATTCTGGCTGTGCCGAATAAGAATGTATAGGCTAGGATCTGATCTTATGTCTCAGGCTGACACAAGTGCTTAATCAAATCTGAGTCCCACTGAATTCAATAACCCTTAAGAACGTATTTGAAGTTTAATCCAAGCATTAATAGCTCTTCTAAAGAGGAATGCAGAAATGCTTTATTGAATGAGAAAATGTGCAGAAACTATCTGGGAATTTTATATATAATAAAAACCACAAGGGGGCAGAAGGCTTTAAAAAATGAAAGATTTTGTTAATTATAAAACATATATTGGCTTTGGGGAAGGATGAGGCTAGGGGAAAGGGGATCCTTTGCAATTTGATTTCTTTATGACTTAAGAAGAGATTTAGGGATGTATAAGAATTGCTGGGGCACAATATGTATTTGGAAATGATCAAAAATAGCTTTTTAGGCTGCTTTATCAGTTAACTAAAGGTATTTTACACCATTGTTGGTATTTGTGCTTTTCTGTACAAGCCAGGGTATGGTGCTGATTTTAAGATTCTAACAGAAATTATATGCTGTCATGCTCTTAACTGATAAAAGTCTCTCTTAGAAAATACTGGAAAAACAAAATAAGTAAAAATTGTTAAAAAAACCCAATATTTTTGTTTTTGCAGAGACCAGATTCTCAGCTATAATCTTGGCAGAAGGCTCCCAGCTGATCATGTAAGTGGGTATCTCCAATTCAAAGTGGAAATCGCATCTTCTGTTCATGAAGGTGAGAATTTATCAATGATCTGTATCCCCAGGTAGTTGTATGGAGAAAGTTTATATGTATTTCTATTTGTAGGATTTTCTGTGATAATGAACCTTGTCATTTGTGTAGAGTGCCTCTATTGTAGATTTTTTTTTTTTTTTTCTGTTGAGTTTCAAAGTTTAGGTATGTCACGTACTGCTTTAGAGATGAGAATTCCAAAACGCCAGCACTTATCATATTGTTTTCCTGTTTTCTTAAATAGATTTTTAAATTAATCTGCTTATGATTCTTATTTTATGGGATAGATAGGATAATCAAATTAATTGTTTCTTTTCACTCTGTAACACCTTTGGCTGAGAGGCAGTTCCAAGGAAGATTCCACCTGTGCTCTCCTCCGCTGCTAGCGTGCATGCAGATCACTCTGTCCTGTCCCCTTTTACAGGACACTGTCCTGCTTAGAACCAAGAATATCTGTTAAGTTTATGAGAATGCATGCTTCTATTAGGCAATTCTTTTATTTCCTTTTTTCTTGTTCTGAAGGCAACCAGCAGAACCTGGTTGGTACAGTTACACATTTGTCACATCATATACGTCTATTTACATGTTCGTGACCTCAGATTCTCCTTCACTAGGCTTAGTATAATCTCTTAGGTAGTGAGACATTGCTCTGTCTTTTTAATTTGATATAACCTTCTTGCCTTTTTTGTGGCCATGTAGTCCTGTATCTCATGAATGTTTTTGCTCTGTCACCGTTTAAAAAAACATGCTTCTGTCTTCAGTCCTGTTTGTTGTCAGGCACTTTAGTTCACTGACTTCACTGTTAAGTTTCTTGCAGATGTGTACAGACAGTTACAGCTGGATTATTCAGATTATTCAGCTCTCTGCCTGTTTAATTTCCATGTGGGGAGTTACCGTCCCATCTCTCAAATGAGATGAGTTATTTTCATTTCCCTTCTATATGTATCCTAGAACGTTACTTAAGTAATAAGTAAATATTACTTAATATCCTTGAACTTTACTTAAGTAGATCCCCATTCTTTACAGTGGAAAGTCCTATAAATGAACTCAAAATAAATTTTGTGTACTGAACTTAATATCTGTACACAATTGGTGATTCCTCATGTGATCTCAGGTGCTGGTTTGCATGCTGCTAAGTGGGTCAGTGACTTGCTTTGGATAAATCCTAATTTTGGATGTGAGAGAGATGCTGTAGAGAACTGGTTCCTTGGTTGTGAGGCTGGTTTTACTGACAGCTTGGTAAGATGCTTGGCAGTGCTCTGTCTTTTGAAAGCAAAATGGGAGTCTCTTAAAGTCATACTTACTCCCCATTAAATTTTCTATATCCTACAAATTAGTATAGACTTTATATAGAGAAAATTCTGTAACTGCTGTTACAACTCTGTAGATGCTTCTGTTGTTTTAATTGTATTTTCTTCCCTTAGTTGTCTGATTGAAATACGCAGTCATCTTGGAAGATGTGTATTTTTATATCACTTCTGTGATGCAGAGAAAGTAGAACGAACTGTCTGTTGCTGTGTTGTGTTTCACATTCAATCTTTGTGTCTCTGCAGATGCTTCACCAGAAACAGTTGGCACTTTGCTAGGAGTGAACTCTGTAAATGGAGACTTGGGGAGCCCCTCTGATGATGAGGACATGCCAGCAGGACATCATGATACATCCACAGTGTGTTCCAATGGTCCAGTCCTTGAGGAGTCTTCTGGAGAAGCAATCCTAAGACACCCTTTAAGGACTAGTACGACTCTGGAAACAGACCAGGATGACTTGACCTCTGGTGCTTCAAGATCATCACCTATCAGAGGTCGTCAGGACTCACTAAATGACTATCTGGATGCAATAGAACACAATAATCATCCCAGACCTGGAACGTCTGCCTGTGGCGAGCGCCCACGTGGAGCCTCCCCAAAACTGAGGAGTAGCTTCCCTACTGACACAAGACTTAATGCTATGCTTCACATTGACTCAGATGAAGAAGAGCATGAGCTACATCAAGACCTGGGTTTTCCATCTTCCTTGGAAGATGATGGTGGTTTAGTAATGCTTAATGGTGCTACGAGAAATGTTGAAAGAAATGGTTTAAGTTATTCATCAGATCAGGTAATGCAAGGGCCTGCAGAGAATGAAAACGTTTCGGCCTCTGAGGCTCCTTTGCCATCAACTGATGACCAGCAAGAGACTCTCCCAGAGCTTCCACCCTCACAGTTAGCAGGAGGTGAAGGCCTGCAAGGTTCTCAAAGCGAAGCACCAGCAGACCAGGCTGACGGTGAATTGTGTGCTGCTCAGGAGGCAGAGCAGCCTCCTAGTGGCGCAGATGCTGGAGCTGCTGATGCTGCTGCTGGGAGCAGAAGGGGCGTTAGTGAAACGGAATCCATTGATCAAGGGTCTGAACCTTCCCAGATGTCATCAGAAACCGAGCAGAGTGACCCTGCTCGCACGGAAAGCGTCAGTGAGGCTAGTACCCGACCAGAAGGGGAGAGTGACATGGAAGGGGCAGACAGCTCTTGCAACGAAAGTGCAACTGTGCGACGTTCCTCAGTTGAAATGCGATGTTCTTTGGAAAGTTCCAGGTTTCCTGAAACTCCAGCCTTTTCTTCTCAAGAGGAGGAAGAGGGAGCTTCTGCCACTGATGCAACTAGAGTTGAGCCAGGTGCTGAAACGCAGGATGCTCCAAGTACTTCTGGTTCTTTACCTGCGGTACAGTTACCTCAGGAGGAAGTACAGGAGGCTGAGGCAGGTGAATTACAAGACCAAGAGGAAGCAGAAGAAATCTGGCAAAGAAGAAGCAGCCTGCAGGCAGCGGCTGCCAATAGCCAGTCTCAGGATGAAGAGACGGAAGGAGCCCAAGCAGCTTGTGAGGGTGCGACAGCACAGGTTGAAGGAGCTACTGGAGGTAACAACTGCAGGAGGCACTTTCGGAAGTGACCTTTCTGCAGCCAGTAACAATTATTTAAGAATTAACATCTGAAAATAAAGGTCTTAGTTTCTCAATTTCGTTATCTCTCAAGATTTTTTGTTGTCGTTCCTTTGAGATTTATTCCCTTCTTCCTTGGGGTTTTTGATTTAACAAAAAATCAAAACTGAAATATCTAAGATATGTTTATTTTGAAAGTGGATATATTTTAATTCTTGAGAGACTAGTGAGAAGGAGAATGAGGAGGAGGAAGGATCCCACAGTATTACCCTGCTTGCTAATCAAAATGTTGATAGGGGGAAATAATCACAGAACCATGAAATGCAAACTAGTGTTTATATTTGGGTATTTTCTTTGGCGTGTTTATAGGGGGAAGAAAATATACACATACATTAACAGTAAAAAAATAAGGATAATCAAAAGAAAGAAAGTGGGGGAAAAAAAGTAATTTTTTAGTCACGCTTCAGGCTGTTTATCTTCCCTTTCCCAGTCCCTTATCTGTGCAGACAAATCCTAGCACAGCTGGAACCATGGGAGGAGAGGAATGTGTTACTCACTATAAAAATCTTACCACTTGTAAGATGGTTTTAGCAGTTGAGAATTTTGTCTCTCTAAATCACTAGAAGTAGAAATGTGTCCCTAATGGATTGGTTCAAGCACATTTCACAATGGATTAGCTGTTAAATTTCTTCAGGGATTGAATTGGATCTAGTACAATCAGGCTGGATTTCTGAATGCATCTCTTTCATAGCATTTCAAAAGTTTTGTGATCTATGAATTTTTTCTCTTCATAAACAGCTCTTTGATTTGGAAAGAATAATTTTGGTATTTGTTTCAAATGCTGTCAGTATGTGGTTTTTAACGTAATTTTCTAGACATTTGGGACTCTCTTTTTACTAGGTACCAGGTTGCACCGTGTTTGGCAGATCAGTGTGGCTGCAGCAAGGAAGGTCAATGGACAGTTTCACCTCCCAGTCTTACAGCAGGTTTCTGTGGTGGCCAGGTGGAGTTTTGTCCTTGTCCTTTGCTGGGATATGACTCAGGCACAGGCTGTTGTTTATGTGCCCTGGATCCTGCTTGTCACAGGTGGATGCAGCATGTCCCAAGAAGTGACATTCTCAGGACCAAGGCTGTAGCGCATCTCAGAGAAATCACTTACCCAGAACTGTAGACATAACTTATTTTGCCACCCAAAAATAGATGAATATTAGATATATCCTAAAATATCATAGTCTTGCAGAAGCTTTAGCTTGTTTTGTTCACTTCAGAGGCATCTCTAGGGTTTCCACACATTGACTGAAAAAATAATTTGTGGGCATTTTGATTGCAGGTTCTCAAGCCAATGGCCATCAGCCCTTGAGGTCGCTGCCTTCGGTACGTCAGGATGTTAGCCGGTACCAGAGAGTGGATGAGGCTCTACCACCAAGTGAGGTTCTTCATACTTTAATTGGGGGATAGCCTGCCTCAATCTCATAACTGAGATCTCATTGCATTTTGTTTTTAAATGTGAGAACTGAGAATGAGCAGCCGACAAGTTCCAAGTGAGGAGTGATGATAATTAAGTCTAGTGCTGTTTTGTAAAAGGCATTGTGCTCAGTCTGCAAACTATGAGGATGTGTTATGATAATTATACCTGGTGTATACAGACTTGCTAAGTGACATTTGCAGAGAAGCAGGAAGGCACGGTGGTGCCTTTTCAGTTTCCAGTGCACATGGGTGGGGAGGTGAGGTGATACACTCTATGAGACACTTGGAGAGAAAGATGTCAAGCACTCTGAAATCTCTGAATGCTTCTTGTATGGTGATGATTTACAAAGAAACATATAACACCTTTAATCTCTGCAGATTATGTGAAAGCTAGCTGTGTTTTCCTTGCATTTTTTGAGGCAGCATGAAGACTGAATTAAAATAAACATGGGTGTTAAGCAACAGTTAGATGAGTCTAAATTGACAGATAAATTGTAATTTCTGTAGTCCATATGAAAAATACATTGCTCCCAATTGTTGGACTGATTCACTTGCTTAAACTTGGGGCGGTGAAAATCTATTCAGTATTAGATATTTAAAGAAAGGACAAAGTAAAAAGGTACACAGCTAATATGCAAACATTACTTTAAAACAAAAGAACAAGTTAAATTGGGACCCACTGAAGTCTGTGGCAAAGCTGTATTACTTTAAAGGAGTCAGAAATTCAGATATTTAGTATAAAATTAATCTATCCTTATTTCATAGTATGGAATTGGGACTGTGATTGCTCTGTAATTGGAGAGGGTAACAGGAAGGAGCCCGATAGCAGATCACAGATAGAACTGTATATTGGAAAGCCTGAGTGATGAGAAAATTTTGCTCCCTGCTGCTCCTGTTGTAATCAGTGCATATAACAAACTAGTCCTGTGCGTAGATCCTATAGTTAATTAACTGCCACCTCAGTAGACCATTACTATTTTTTACAAAATTGTGCTAGGAAGACACATAATTCAGTTTCATTTTTATCACTTTTTGTACTGAAAAAGACAACGTTACAGGAAATACTCAGATTAGTGTCATAAATGAGAAATGCATAGAGATAGCTTTTATAGTATCATGGTTTATACATGGATTGCTTCTTGTGTTTCAGAAGCAAGCTATACGCTACAATAACTACTTGGAAAAACTGTTGGAATGTTAATGAGGAAGGTTTGGCTGTGTGGTATTCTAACATTCATGACATATGCTGGGTTTTTACAGAGTGATATGTGGGCATACATATACACATCGCCCCTTTACAGTCAAAGCCCAATGCAATCTTCATGTAGATCATTCATTTACTAATGTGAATAAAATCTTAAATATTAATTGTTGCCTAGATCCAGTTTTTCTCTCCAAAGCTCTACTTCCAGGTATGCAGCAGTTTTAATAGTTTGAGAGTGCAAAATTAGAGAAAACATTTAGAATACAATTTTGAGTTATAAACTGTAATTTCTTTGTATTTTGGGTTGTCATTTCACCAGAATCTGAAACTAAGAAAGAAAAATAGGTCTATTTCTTTCAGTTGTGTGTAGGTTAAGTTAAAGAGCAACAATAAGAATTGAAGTATTTATCTAGTATTTCTACCTGTAATATGCAACATTATGCTCCGATTTCTACATTCCTAGGGAAAAATTAAATAAGCTTGACCACACAACCTTGATGAGTTACAATTTTGCAATTCAGCAAGCTAAGGTATTTGTAATGCATTTGGCTAATGGAAGATATCCTTGTCCGTAGCAGCGCTGGTGCAAGTGCTTTACTTTAGAAGCCATTGCCCAAGTGCTTAAGCTTGAGTATTTGTGTGTCAGAATTGGACGTATAATCACCACAAGAAAAATTTCAACTATTATACAGTGGTTTAGGCTTTGACATTTAATCAGAAGAATGAATTCACAAGTTTAAACTGGCTTGTGTTTTTTTTCTACCCTATGAACCCTTTTTTTCTGCCCTTCCTGGAATACTTACATGGTTGGGTTTTTTGTTTACAAACTCTGGTTTAAAATTTTGAGTATTTTTATTTAATCAGAAAATACTATTTTTTGAAATAGACCTTTGCACAGCAACATCTGTTTCAATCATTTCTTTCTTTTTAAAAAATGGAAACATTTTTCAGAGAACATTGAAATGTTTGTTTGCTTTTTTGAGATATGAATGAATTTTTTAAATAACTTTCAAATGTGTTATACTTTAAATAGCAAATACAGTGATTACACCATAAGCCTTATATTGATGTAATTTTGTTTATTTTTAAACTTGTATTTTAAATTTACAATATAATATAAAATTTTGATTTTTTTTCTCCTGGAATTGAAATTTGGACCTGAAATGGTCCTCTTTATTCCTATCCTATTGTGCTGCATTTTTTTTTTCTTCCTTTGGGCTTACTTTCCAACGTAGCTCTCGTTCACACTAGAAATGCTTTAAACACTAATAGGCTGGTTTGATTGTGCATCATAAAGATAGAAGAGTAATTTGCATTGTGGCCAGCTAAAACACACAGCTGTCGTGCGGAGATGACACAGTGAGTTTGTCTCAAAACCTGCCTTTCCTCCCTCTTGGTGAGTCAGCTCAGGCCCTACAGTGTATTTCAGTGAGCCACTTGGCTGCCTCCAAGAGTTGACAGAAGTCACAGGGCACTTACAGTAACAAAGCCTGAGGTTTTAAAACTGTCAGTATTAAATACCTTACAGTACAATTCAGTTCTTCTCTGCTGTCAAGACATTTTTATGCCCACTTTCCTTGTGGAGCAGCGTTCATATAGGATTGGTTGCTCGCCAGTAGTTTCTAAAATGTTACTGCAGTGACTGATGTTTTCAGCTAGACTTGCAATATAGAGCTTCTCCTTTAGAAACCTTCTGAGCTCTCAGACTGTTTTTCAACTGACGTGCTAAATGGTTTGCACGTTTTCTGCCATTGCTAGTGCCCCGAGAATCAGACATGTCTGTTTCTGTACATAAAATGTCTTAGTTTTTTTTTCTTGTTACATGGCCCCCAGCTATGATCAGTGTTTTGGTATCTTGCTCATTTTATAACCAGTGATTAGGCAGACAGTGTTTCTGCCCTAAACAGCTTTTGATTAAGGACTAGGTGTTGAGGTGCGCCTAGTTTCTGATGAGCATTGTGAAGCCAGATGTGGCTGGGGCAAGGTCCCAGCACCTTCATCTCTGCTCACCAGATGTGTCTCCATGGTCTAAACTTCTAACATTGTCTGTAGCTTGTGTTGTAAAACCAGCGGACAGCATTATAGTTACTGCTTGCACAAGAAGTTGCATTTGCTTTATTTGCAGAATCAGTGGTTCTGGGACATGCATTTAGTATATGAAGGAGTTTCATTGTTAGAATTGTCTGTCTTCTCAGGCAGGTTGCTGAACTTTAACATAGGTACATGTAAACCCAGAAAGAGTACTGGGATCTGTTTTATTACTGTTACTACTAGCTGAGGAAAAACAACAATGGGTGTCAAGCTTTGCAAAGTTTTTGGTACATATCCATTGGCCTTCTGCACTGGAAATAACCCACAGAGATAGGATCTTGAATTACTTCAGTCCAAGAGAATTAGACTAAGTATACTCATAATTTCTTTTTTTCTTTTTTTTTTCCCCTGGGACAATTACCGGTTAGTGGGAAACAGAATACAGAAAGGAGTATAAATTATTAGATACGGATTCTGCAGAAACTTAACTACAATGGGGAACTTGATTTGTGGGATAAACCAGAGAAAAACTGTGTCTCTTAACCCTTCAGTACGAAAGTTCTGTGCTGGAGTCATCCTGTAAAAGAGAATTAGAGACTTGGAACAGTAGATTCAGTTGCAAAAGTGACAGAGCTAAAATAAACAAAGAAATAAACCCTACCACCTCCATAGTTCACAGTTTTTTATTGCTACTTAGACTGGGAGGCTCGAATTGACAGCCATGGACGGATTTTTTATGTGGACCATGTGAACAGGACAACAACATGGCAGCGACCCACAGCCCCCCCAGCCCCACAGATTCTCCAGAGGTCAAATTCCATACAGCAAATGGAACAGCTGAATCGCCGGTAAGGATTGCCCTTGTTGTTTGTGAATTATGTGTTTGCAAAACTGCATTGACCATTGTAAGGCTGAGTATGAAGACAGGTTTACAGCTGGTACTGCAGCTGGCCATATGTGTTTATTTTTATGTAGCTGTCCCTTTTAATTTGCATGTGAGCTTCTAGGACTTTTGTATTCCACCTCTGTTTATAAGCTATATGGCTTAAAAAAAAATCTGATAGTGGTTTCCAGAAATTCAAAAGGCTATTAATGCAAAAATTAGAGGTCAGTGTATACTAGACTTCATGGCAGCAAAGACGGACAAGCTCCCTTGGAGCCAGAATTGGATCATAGTTACCATATACTATATATAAAGTCCAGTTTCCTAACCCTAGGTACCAGAGCATCCGAAGAACAATGACTAACGACAGGCCTGAAGAGCATACAAATGCTGTGGATGGAGCTGGAGAGGAAACCGACTTTCATCATTCTAATGCAGGTTAAAAAAAAAGATTATTTTTTTTTTCCCCATGATCCCCAATGATGAGGGAGCGCTCATCTCATCATTGATTTAATGAGAGTGACATAAGGCAGAACCTAACTTCTGCCCCTGAAAGTCTGGGTGAAAATGAAACATTGTGTTTTCATTGCTGTCTAGTTTTTGAAGATTACGGCTCAGCCTGTTCAATACACTGAAGAGATGAATGTGAGATGCAAACCATTTTTCTGTCAGTACCTGACTGGGTAAAAGTATAGGCAGGACATCTGCAGTGAAAAAGTGTAAAATTGTGTGGTCTGGGTTAGAAATATTTTGAATCTGCTACTGCATTTTGAATAGTAGAATATAGGACTAGAAAGGACTTCGGGCAGTCATCGACTTCATCTCCATGCCGAAGAAAGTTTGGATGAGCTGTGCCTAAACCATGCTTGGCAAATGCTATCATCTCATGTGTTCTTAAAACATGTTCTCCAGTTAATGGACATTCTGTAGCTTTTGTAGACAGTCTGCTCATATAATTTCTCAATGTTTCCTTAAATCATTACTTCGTAGTCTTTGCTGTCTTTCCTTGTGGCTTGTGTTTTTAGGTCTCCAGTTACTTTGTTGGCCTACTCAGGATTGTCTTGGTTGGCCTACTCAGGATTGTCTTAGTTGGTCTGCAGCTCCTGAGGAATATTTCAGAAAATAAATGAAGCTCTGAGACTGCTGTACTGAAGAGATGGTGAAAATGTCACACATCTTATGTACAACACTCCCTGTACATTTCTCATTCCTGCATAGTTTTTTTTTTTTTTTTTTTCTGATAGTTTGACACTAGCCACTAGTGTTCAGTCTTTGATCTGCTAAAACCAGGTCCAGACCCTTGTGTGCAGATCTTCGGCACAGATGTCTGTTTTTCATCTGGTGTTTGCACAGCTGATTATCCCTACCTGCACACAGGTCTTTGCACTTTTCTAATGTGTCACTATGGTTTTGAATCTTGTCTGTTTTGCTGTTCAAGTACTGCAGCATCTCCTCGTTGGAGAAAATTCTGTCCTCCCTATCCAATCATTAATACAAATATTGAATAGGACCAGACCCAGACAGATCTCAGTGAAATATTACTTGGTGTACTCTTTTTGTTTGACGTAAATCATAACTACGCTTCAGTTCATCTTTGTAAACTGCTGTGTACCCCTTTCCAGGTGCTTTCATCTATTTCAGGTAATTTTCTCAACCAAAATGATCCTGAGTGTCAGGTAAACAGTATTAAAGGCCTTATTAACATCGAAATATGTGGCCTTTACACCACTAAAGTAGTAGAAAACAACTTCATTGGTTTGCTATGATTCATTCTTCAGAAACCCTGGGTATTTAAGTTTCTCCACCTTGCTGTCTTCTCATTGCTTTGAGTTCATGTGTCTGAGAACAGAAAATACGTCAACTCATCTATAGTTTCCTTTGTTATTTTTTTACCTATTCTTAAAAATGGATATCATATTTATCCCTTTTCTTTTCTTCTGAGAACTTCTTCATACCTCTGAAATAACCACCAGCGTCTCAGAGATTGCTTCATCTAGTTTCCTAAGCATGTTCAAGTATAATTCATCAAGCCCAAAGGGTGTGAAAATCTCTGATTTGCACCACAGTCTTTAACCTGCTCTTAACCCTTTTCTAGACTAAGAAGAAAGTTTTTAGTTTCTGGTTGTCTGGATGGTATAAACGTTTTAAAGGAAGACAGAAGGAAAGATTTTTTTTTTCATGATCTCCAAGCATCGTTTCTAGTTTTTCTTTTTACTAAGCAGCTATCTCCTTGGTCATCTTCCTACTACTAATTTACTAATACATTTATACATTTAGTTTGTTACCCATCCAGTCCCTTGTGTTGTCCAGTTGTGTGTTATTCTGTGCTTTCGCTTTGTCTCTAGATGCTATTGATACTCTATTATAATACTCTTTCCTAAATTAATCTAATACTCAAGCAATGCTACCCTTTCTTGAGTTTCAAGTCATTGTAGAGCTTGTGATTTAGCCACGTTCTCCCTTTATATTCTTTTTTCTTCTGCTTTTTCCTTTTCTGTCTTTGTGCATGTGCAATTAGATGGTTGTTCTGTAAACAAATCGGTTTAAAGCTAATTCAGGCTAAACCCTAATCAGCAAGTTCAGCTGAATAAGCTTTCCATAAACCAAATTCATAAGACTCTAAACTGCAAGAAAAAACCCACCTGGTGACACATTCTGGTTTCCAGATTACCCAGACTATGACAGCGGACCTGTGACATCTGAAGCATGTCCCAGCATCTTCCAGGGTGTGAGAAGTACACCCAAGTTTTGTACCAGAGTTGACACGCAACCACAGTGCGTGCCTGGAAGACGCTCCCAGCCCAGGTGTTCAGGCACTGATTCAGGCGTCTTTATGCCACGCTGCTGTGGCTCCATAGACATGCTTCAGGTGGGAGGGCTTCAGGTCTATTGTTTAAGAAGCATCTCTAAAACTCCCCTTGTTCATTTATTTTTCCTTTATTTCTCTTTTATGGTTTCCTCTAATGCCTAGAACTAACTTCTTTATTTTCCCCATCCCCTTATTGAGTAGTGTTTACCCATCCATATTTAGAATTTTACTGTCTTTCTTCTTTTCCTTCTCTTTTTAGATTTTTTTACTGTTTACTCAGTTTAGATTCTCATTCGCTGCCTCTCTTTTCCTTTCTCTGCCTGTGGGTTATTGTTCTTTTATATCCACGGTAGGTGTGTTCTGTGTGAATAATGTTCATCTATGATTCTGTGATTTCATGGGGAAGTGTGTGAGTAGTGCAATATGTCAAAGAACAAAACTGTGAAATGTAGAAGATGGCATACATTTTAGAGTAAAATCACTGCAGAACCAATTTGAATTTGCAATTTTTCATTTATATTAAAATATGCCTCCAAATGTCCTGTTGATTTTCAAAGGTAATTGGGGGGAACAGTTTTAAACATTGTAGCAAATACCACTTAGAATATATTTTCAGTTCCTGGTACTGTTGAAAAGTCAGTGCACTTCTGCAGTTGCTAGGAGAAGACCCAAATGTTTACTGAAAGTGGAAACTTGAAAGATACTTCCTTGGCAACGTGTTTCTTACTTATATAAGCTGCTTAAATACTGTATCAGGGTTGTGGCTGTGTTAATGACAGTGATTTTTTAATTTTTATTTTTTTAAAAGGAGGAGTCAAACATTTTTAAGTGTACAACGACTTTTATATCCATTAGTTAGCATTTAAAAAATAACTTATATGCATACAGTTACAGGGTAGCAATGTGGGCTTGCCACAGGGTTCTTGCATCTTATACATAGGCATGTTTGGTAACCCAAATAATTGGGCAATTTTTTTAAATGATTGTTCATCAAAAGTAGCAAGTAAAAGTTACTAAACTAAAATTGTGATATTTTCAGGAACTTCAGTGCTGTGTTAGAAGAAATTCAGGTACAATTCTGTGGAGATTACTTAATAAATCTGAAATAATTGCATACCTAGTGCTTTTCTTGCTTCTGTAATTAAAATCAATATAGTTGTTTGCAGTGATGTTTTGGTCATGATTATTACTGGAAGTCTTTTCATTCACTTTGCTGTTAGATTTTCGAAGAGAGAATGTGCTGCCTCACTCTACCTCCAGATCCAGACTTACTTTATTGCTCCAGTCTCCCCCTGTGAAATTCCTTATCAGCCCAGAGTTCTTTACAGTGCTGCATTCTAACCCTGTGAGTATAGCGTCTACAGCTGAAAGACTTTCATAGATACGTGCTTACAAATGTAGTTGTCTTGTGTACAAAGACACTGCTCAGTGTTTAATGCTAAAATGTTGGTAGTAGGTAGGGAGGCTGGATAAATTCAAACACTTATCTTCATTCCTTGCAATTGGTGGGCTGTCATAGTTGTCCAAATTGGCATTAAAACTTCTACAGTTTTTATTTTTCACTTAAGTCTTCATCTATCTTACGATACAAAACTCATTTGTTTATTGAAGCAATAGCTTTCTTACTCTATTTTGCAGAGGGTGAGAGACAATTCTGACTGAAAATGGTGCTTATTTTTTAAGATCACTTTGCTGCTTATGGGATGATTTCTTTTTTCTGGATTGCCTGGTTTATATCAAAATACGTTAGAGGTCACACTGAACAAAACCACATCTTAACATGTATTTTCCTTTTCTGTTTTCATGTTCTTCAGTGCTGCTTACTATATAGAGGTTTTTTCAATGTTTCTTTTCCTTTGTGTAATGGGATGTATTGTGCAAACAGAAGTAATGGAATGAATACTTTGTGGTCTGAAAGCACACTAGTTAATAATTCAGTGTTTTTTAAATTTTAAAGTATTAGTTTTGGTTTTGATACATCCGTATGCTCGTCTGTATTTGAATAATTCTGCTTAGCTTGCATAGCTTTACCTTGAATATAGGAAATAGGACAGAGGTAAACAAGACCTCGGGCCAGAGGGTGGAGGTGTAGGGGTGCAGAGTGACTTTAGGCAACAGTACAGTGCAATAGCAGAGCCCATGCCTTGGCTTCTGTCTATTGCTAATCCCAAGAGAAAGACTTGGTTTCTGGTTGGATGGGTTTTTTTGGAGGGAAGGATGTTAACTGTTTATTTACTCCTTTTATTTAAAGCTTTCGCTATTCCTCAGTGCTTTTCTTTCACTCTCTTATTCACCATTTGTCTTGATTTGAGATAAAGCAAAACCAATTTTCCATTTCAGTAATTTTAGTTTTCAGTTATGTCTCTTGTACCTGAATGCACTCTCTAAAGGTAATGGTATATTTTTCAGACAGTTTTTGCTTCTAGCAGATAACATCTGATGTTTAGAGTTAATACCAAGGAATTGGTGTGCAGAGAAGCACTTGCTTATAGTTATTGCTAGAACAACCAAGGTCAGCTGACTGTGTTATGTGCCGTGTTGGAGGGCCAGACGCGGAAAAGCATAGAGGGGTCACACCTGTAGGGAGGAGAGGACAGGACAAGTTACCCAAAACTGACCAGCAGGATGTTCCATCCCCTCTGCATCGTGCTCAGCGTAAAACCTTGAAGAATCAAAGGGGTCAACCCTCTTTGCTTCAATGGCCAGCATCCAAGGAATGCTCTCTCTGTTCTTCTGCCTTTGATCCTGATCTGTGCGTTCCTGAATCCAGTTCCCATCCATCGTGGAGTCCAGTCTGGGATTTTTCCAGTATCTGCCAGTGGCATGATCATCATCCTGGGAGCTCAATACTATTTTTTTATATATTTGAATACATTTCCTTATTTTCTTATTAATATATTTTCCTTTTTTATTGTTAATATTTCATTAAAGCTGTTTTGGTTTTTTTTTTCCACCCATAAATCTCTCTCCCTTATTCCCTCTCTGTTCCGCTTCTGGAAAGGCAGCAGGGTTTACAGAAATTATCTATCGTTTGCTTAGTGGCCAGCCTCGTTTAAACCTTGACATAATTTTATTACATAGATTACGCATGGGCATGCAATGAGAGAGTATTTTTGAAAAATCAATAGGTGGAAACAATATTTAGGTAAATTTGTGATAATTTCTACAAGCTTATATATCTCTGTCCTGCAGAAAACCTTACCAGCTTTATTGCTGTATTATGTGGCTGCATTTGACTTATTATTCCAGAAATTAGAAAATTTATATGAAATCATCTACTTTTAAAGCAATTTTTAATGTTACGGGAATCTTCACAGTTCCAGGGACAAGTGTGGTAAATGGAACCTAGAATATATTTCACATTTTGCTGAAGCGAGTCAGTTAAAAAATTTTGTATAGTTCAAGCGAAATGAGAAGCATCAAACACTTATCCCAAAACCTTGGAAAGAGGACCATTTTTTTCATAGAATTATAAAATTGTCTAGGTTGGAAGAGACCCTTGGGATCATCGAGTCCAACCATCTACCCTACTCTACAAAGTCCTCCCCTACACCATATCCCTCATCACCGCATCTAATCGTCTCTTAAACACATCCAGGGACGGTGACTCAACCACCTCCCTGGGCAGCCCATTCCAATGCCCGACCAATTCATACTATTGTGGCTTAGCTGGAGATAATTTTAAAGATCTTATAGATGATCAGATTATTTATTTGCAGTGGAAATGTTGTCTTTTGTAGTAAGAAGAAATTTTACCTTTTAAAAATAACTTCCTTTTGTTATCTGTTTTTCAGAGTGCCTACCGCATGTTTACAAATAACACGTGTTTGAAGCACATGATCACCAAAGTCCGGCGGGACACCCACCATTTTGAGCGCTACCAGCATAATCGTGATTTGGTGGGCTTCCTCAACATGTTTGCTAACAAACAGCTGGAGCTGCCGAGAGGTTGGGAAATGAAACACGACCATCAGGGCAAGGTAAGGGTAACGAGCATGAGGCTCTGTTGAGTGCTTGATCTTGGATCTTGCAGTGGTAGGACGCGGTTGCTCTTAACAAGTGCATAAGTGCATATAGTTTTCCAGACCTAAAAGGTGCACGCCCTCTTCTCCTGTGCTTGCCAAAAGAAGACAGGAATTTCTCTTCTGTGCTGACAAAGCATTATATGAAAGGAGGAGGAGACTGATAAGTGGATATTAATCATTACAAAGAAAATGACTACAAATTCTGTAGCCTTTTTGCAATGAAATAAGTTGCATGGATTCCCTTGGATTTTTAAAATATCCGTTGAAAAAAATTATCTACTCTATAAATATAGGCAGTTCAGTGAAGTTCTCTGGACTTTTACCTGTGTGCTCGTAATAAATTAGATGCAAAGTTACTTTTATCTGCTGAATTTTGTTTAGTAGTTATTGTTGAGCCATTTGTCTTAGGTTTTTTTTCTTGTTTAACTGTCAAGCTTTTCCTTAGGGCTTTTTTTTTTTCTTTCTTCAATGTCAAATCTTGAGTGCGATTCATTAGTGTGCATTATTTGCACTTTTTTTCTTTACTAGCTAACCATTTTCCTAGGTGAATCCTCTACCCAAATGCTAAGTAGATCCAATGTTCATCAGTTTCTGAGATAAAACAGATTCACTTAAGACTGGAATAGCTCTGGGGGTGATGACTCTATTGCTTATGTATTGGTTAACAGGAAAGAAATTGTGTGTAGTAAGCTTTATTAATAGGGTTCTTGAATAGTTGCAAGTCTTACTGCTATTCAAAAAAGGTATCGCTTTTCAATTTCTAACAAAATATCTTAAAATCACAGACATTTTAATAGTAATAATGTAATTTTAATGTAGCTTAAGCTAGTGTATCCTCACTATCTAGAATATTCTTTGCAGAAGATAGGAGGGTTAAAAATAGATTGTGGTTGGCATGTGAGGAAATGATAAGACTATCAGTTCATATGAGAAGTCCTAATTAGGACTATAGGCATATTGAGTTTCTTGGTTCTTAGGTTTATCAGTCTTGGTACGGTTAGCTGTGAGTGTCCATATAAATAATGATCTTGATGCTTGAAAAGATTACAGGCAGATTCTAAACTGAAGGGTAGAAAAAGTGCTTGAGGGTTGTTTCCTTCTTGGGTTTATTAACTCTGGAAAGCACTCTGTTTTTTTCATTAGAAACACAATTAGGAATGTGCAATTGCACTAACCTTGTTCTTTGATTCCCTCACTCTTTTCTGTTGTAAGTAATTCTATTTCTGTTCATTTCTTCAGCGGCCAATTTTTTCCTGAAGAATGCAGAAATTTTCAATTGACTTTAATAGGCACTCCATAGAGAGAATTAGACCTTGGGATTTCTGGTGTGGTATTGGGTAACTGTGATGCTTACCACAACCTTAAGCAACAAGAAGCACTGAATAACTCCCTGCTGGGATTTCTTCACTTTGAATTAGGCTCAGTATTGTTAATTTTCATTATGTTGAATTGCCTTTGTCACAAGTGGCACTTGTGGCCAGTAGAAAAGCCTATTCAGCACTCAAGAGAGATGTTGGCCAGTAGATGGTGACATCAGTGCTTGATGAGACCAAACCGAAACTGGACCTGCCTTTATTAAAGCATAAAGCTAAAGAGAAGCAAGTAGAAATTAGCCATGCCACAATATATAATTATATTTCCTTTCCCTGGCTACTCTTCCCTGCTTTGACAAAGTTTTTCTATTTTTCCAAGTATATCATAGTAAGAGGCTTGGTGCTCTTGCTTACAGGACACAGTGACCATTCTGACCCTTGTGCAGTGCTGAGTAGTAGAGTTTTTATTCCCCAGTGTCAGTGTGGTCCTGGTTGCTTGTCCTTATTGCAGGCTGTCTTCCAGGGTCTTCTGGGAACTGCCTACCTTTGAACTTCCTTCAAGGTTGCACAGCAAAGCCCAGTTGCCCACTCCTCTTTCACCCTTCCATGTATCCCCTAGAGAAGATAAAATTGGTTTGGCATGCAGTTCTCTCTAAAAGGTCTGACATAACTAGCATATAGTTTCTGATTGGCATTACGGATGAACCTTCGTCAGTCACTGACCACAGGGAGGCAGAAGACCATTGGAAAAAGTGGTAGCAGGAAGCATCATACAGGCTGACTTGGTCCCTGAGCTGAACTCAGTCTGATGATTTTGTATGCAGCAATGTAGAATACACACATGTATATACAGATAAGCACCCCAGTGCATTTGTGCAATATGTGTAAGCATATGTTCATATTTTAAAGCCAGATGCAAATGTATATACTTCTTAATTAGATCTCTGCAAGGTGTGCAAGTGCATAATAAGTTATTATAGGGCATTTATTTTTTGTTTGTTTCCTTTTTTCTTTCTACAATGAAGGAATCCATTGTAATTGATTATTAATGTTTTCAGTAGGAAGAAAAGGTACTTAGCAAGCTTCATACTTGGGCAACTGTCTATGTTTAATGGAGTAAATGTAGTTTTGGCACTACCCATCTTATGTCAGTCTCTTCAAGCATCATAGATTTATGGATTATAACTAGACAGGAGTTATGAGAGGAATTTTTTTCAATGAGACTGTGAGCCACTGTGTTTTGAGCTGTGTGCCAATGTCCAGATTAGCCCAAAGCCTTGAAGCTCCAATGATTATCTTCACTGAAGCTTCAAAATAGTAATTTATGCTTTAAAGTAGGCTGCTTCTAGCTGACCTGCAAGCATTCATATTTAATAAGACATGATGGTCTTTAACTTAATATTTAAACTGAGTTGTTTATTTAAATGTAATGCTAAAGAACACTACATGCAATATTAGATTGCTGCATTAACTCAAAGAATTGTGTAGTGCAACTCTGGGTAGTGCTTTCTCCTATATTGAGTCAGTACCTTTTTTTCTTCGAAGTGATTTTACAGCATAATGTTGACTTACTGAAATCAACTTTTGTTTCGATGAAGGTGCTTCACATCTTACAAATACACATAGACCAGACTAGATAAAATAGTAGAGGGACATCAAAAAGCTCTATACCACCCACTTGCTAATAAGTGAAATAAACCTATCATTCAGGAGCAAAATTTTCAGAAAGCCTGGATATGTTCCAGAAGCCTTTTCCAGTCATTTTCCAGACCCAAAATGGAAATTTCAGAGTGGCTTTCATTCAGCTTTCCCACTGGTTTCATATTCTCTAATCTGTATACTTACCTTGCAGGTGACATCATTATTTGTCAAGGTGAACAAGTCCTGCATTAGGCTCAGATGTTGCAATTAAAATTGCATTTATTGAATACACTTCATAGTTTTTGAACTGTGTAACAGTCAGTTTCAATTGTATGCCTGTAACTATGTCAGATGATCAAAACAGAGTTCTTCCTTAATGTGGGGTAATGTGATTCCTTGCTTGTAGGCACAGGTTACAGGTACAGGCGATCACTGTTGGGGCTGCAGAAGGCTTGCTTCCCTCCTCTGGAGTGTTTCTAAGATTTGCAACTTTGGTGCCCTTCCATTTGCTTCTCCTTCCTTGGGAAATGGAAGGATGAACATTTTCTCCCGCCACAATGATATTTAGTTGCTGTACAGCACGACACACTGGTTTGTCTACTTACCTTCGTAGCAGTCAGAAGAATTGCATTTTTTCAGGTCTGGCTATACCTTGCAGTCTCAAACAATGATTTCATGAATACTATAAGCTAGCATCGCTGCCAAAAGAGCCAGTTCTGCTCTCCTCTCGTCCCTGGTGGGCTCACTGAGGTCAGAGGGACAAAAAGAGTAATTTTAGCCTGGACCAGCTCCCCAGCTGGGTTCACTGTGTGGCTACACAAACACTTGTGCCAGCAGAAGGCAGGAAGGGTGCGCAAAGGATGAAGCAAGTGGTCAGGATGGGGGAAGATGAGAATGTTTTTTTTTTTGCTGACACCACAGGACTAAATTGTTTATGAAACTGTGGTTGAAGTACCTCACTGGTATCCAAACAGAGAAATGGCTCCCCAGCCTCCTCTCTGCTGGTCCAGATTATTTGATTCCTTAAACCAGATGTCACTTTCCTGTAACTGTCCTGCTCAAAACCAGGATATTTTTTTACCACTTCTGCATGTTTCCAGGATTGTGACTGAAAAAAACAGTGTGTTGAAATAGAACAGCGCTGGTTTCCAAGTGCAACACTGCCACTGGGAAAAGTTTAAATTTCAGGGCTTAGAAAACTTTTTGGTTCAAATTGGGCAGAATGATAGGAGGTTTTCATTTTCTAGGACACACACTCCTGTGACCTTGCTTTCAGCAAACGGCTGATGGGCCAATATGTAGTAGTTCTCACCAGCTGCCTGGTTTAAAAGCTTTCATTGCCATCATCTTTGTGTCCCTGGCTCACCTTTCTTTTTGTGTTTTTTTTTTTTTGATTGGTTGTGGGTTTTTTTGTTTGGTTAGTTTGGGCTTTTGTTTGGTTTAGTTTGTTGTTGTTGTTTTTTTTTTTTTTTAAAAAGGTTAGCAAACTTAGAATAGTTGTGTCAAGAGGATGGCAAAAATGCCTCTTGGCCTGTAATCATAGTTCACCAAAGGATGCAATCATACACTTGACATATATACACCCAAATGTGTTCATAATTAGATGGTAAATAGTTCACAAAAGGGAACGGTTTTGCCACATAATGACATCTTTTTAGATACTTATAAGGAAATAAAAGGGAGAATACACCAGGATTACTTTTATTAAACATTTAAGTCTCCTCTTCTTGACAATCATAATAAAGCTTCCTACTTCTGGTGCTTGTCAGATGAGAATTTCAAATGGCTTTATTGACATGAATGAAGGAAGGCATTAAAGAATTCATCTTTTCAGTGAGATGGAAAACTGTTGTGCCTCTTCTGCCTAAGGGAAGTGCAAGCCACAGTAATGTGAGGAAGATTTCCCCAAAGCCTCACGTCAGCAAATGAAACCTGGGTCCTGACTAGACATTAAACTCGAACATATTTATATTTAAAAAAAAAAAAAAAAGAAAAATACTAGTTATACATTCTTTCTTCTTTCTCCTTCTCTAGGCTTTCTTTGTTGACCACAATTCCCGCACTACCACATTCATAGACCCCCGGCTTCCCTTGCAGAGCAGCAGGCCCACTAGTGCTTTAGTCCATCGGCAGCACTTAACCAGACAACGCAGCCACAGCGCTGGTGAGGTAAGTTCCATCTGCCCATTCTCTTTGGGAACCACCGGGTTTTTAGAATCATCTTCTTTCACATTGTTTCGTTCACAATTCCATGTTATGGGGAGTATGATTCTTCTTTAAGCGTACGGTACTCATCCAAAAATATTTATTACTTGCTAGCTGTTGCTGCTTTTGAAATGTGTGAATTCAGAGGAAAAACATCAGACATGAGTTTCTCTTACTTTTAATTCGCAGTAACCCCATTTAACCACAGGAGAGCATCTGATTACAGATTACCAGGATCTGTATCCTGTCTTTTGCTGCCAAAATATGTATTGTTGTCTAGCATGGTGTCTGCCAAATATGTTGATATAACTCTGCAAATTAGACGGGTAAAAAAAAGTGGATATACACATCTAGATGTGCAACTTTCTGAATAAGTATAAAAAATCTTACCACATGTAGGCTTATGAGACTGCTATATGCATTTGCATATGTGTTTCATCTCTACTTTCTAGACAGAAATACATGGAAAACACTGTTTTGGTTGTTATGTCACTGTGGACCATTTTCACGGGCAGTCTCCATATTGTTGTTGTAACTTCTTTTTACTTGAGAGCAAGCATATGTACAGTGACTTAGGCTTCAGTTGTACTTTATTTGACCTCCATACTGTTGACTGTACATTGTCTTTTCAAGGGAGGACTACTCCATGTCAGGAATTAAAGATAGTACAATTTAAAATGGCAAGAGAAATGCTCTGATTTATCCTTTTTTTTATAGCTCAGTCTTGTGGCAGATGAAGTTCTGTCAGAGGTCTGTTTCAGAGCAGGCATGAACCTTCTCTGGTAGTTCTCTAACAGGACTTCCGCTGAGCTGCGGCAAGCAAGTGCAATACCAAAGGCTGCATTTCTTGTTATATCCTGTGTGAACATGGTTTAGTCACCCACAATACTTTCCACTCCCTTCCCCCAATGTAAGATATATTTTACAAATGGTTTTAAATGACATTTTCCGTCAACTTGGTGATGTGGTTTAGACAGTGATGTCTTACAGCAGGCAAGGAAGCTAGAAGTGTCTTCATATAGCTCCTTAGATTTTTGACAGGGTAAAGCAAGTATTTCTGTTTACAACAGAGCAGAAATAATTTTTTTTCTTAACTTTACCAAATATGCACTAAAATTATCTTTTCTTTAAGCAGCGTGCAGAAGTTCTGCACTTAGAGAGATTCATGCCAACCTTGCTGCTGAAGTTGTCAATACTGCAAAATAAGTGTAGTTTATCCTACAGGAAGTCATCATATATATTGCATATGCACAGCGCTGATTACCTGCCAAAATTTCCCACTCCATCTAGATACATAAAATTCCTTAAACCATGTTTCTACATGTAGTTTTAGAAGTATTTCCTTGATACTGTTACAATTGTAACTTGAAGTATAATTCCAGATAGGAATCTCAAACATAGCAATTCAATACAATATTCCCATTAATGATGCAATGATGTTCATTTATATGCATATGTATGAATCCAAACACCATTTTTTCTTCTGCACTTACTACTTCAAGTATTGCATATTTGCAGCTATTTTTCCTGTTTTTAAACCATTGCATCAAGGAACTGGACATTATTGCAAAAGATGAATACTTAATGAAAAAAATTCTCAAAATACTTTATTTGGATTTGCCTTGCCATGAACTTTGATGTTTTGAAGCCACTGACCCAGTTTTTACAGGGAGATGCTCTAAAGCAAACATTAACCAGTGTAAGGAATGACTTTTTAGCTAAAGCTGAACTGCAGTGAGAAGCTGGAGCTAATAATAATGGCATTCCTTTTCCAGCACAGTGCCTACAGGAAATAATTTTTCATTCTTCTGAGAGCGTATTATCAGAGACCACAAAGATCTTGGGAGATATCTCGGGACTTTTGCTTCTTCGTGATTTCAGAGACTGGATTTAAAAATAACTTTTATAATTATTTGATCTTTTGTAGTTAGATGTTTTGAGATCTTTGAAGATTGGAAGCATAGTTCAAATGCTAACCATTACATGTAGGCAGAGAAGAAGTAAATATAAAGGTCCAGCAGGATGAAAAAGAGGTTGAATAAAATGTTTTCTATAGATAAAATGCAAAATAATGACATTCTAGAAATTACTAAAGCCTCAGCACACAGAAAACTGCAGAAGTTGCACTAACATCACAAATGCTACCAGGAACACTTTTACGTTGTGGTTCTACCCTAAAAAATGTTCATATGCAACTTTCTTTAATTCCAGATGATGTACACACAAAAATCAGAAACGTTTTCCTGAGTGATTATAGGAAACACATTTTTACCAGTTTTGGACTTGCCTGAATGAACTTGTTTCTTTATCCTCCCGCTTCAGCTACAAACTTGTTTCCAGTTCAGATTTAGGGAAACTCCATTCATGCACAGAGGTAATAGAGGTGCTAATGAAGGAGCAGAATTTGATTTTTCAGTACCTTTGATATGGAAAAAGATGTCTGTGAAGTACAAAAGACCCTCTGAAGGAATCCCGGCTTGAATTTTTTAGTCCCTTTTCAGAATGGGACTGTCATTTAAAAATAGCAGTAAACTTTCAGTCAGTTTTGATCCTTTGTATTAATAGACACAATGTACTAAATAATGTCTATTAATAACTAATTAAGAGTAACGTTTAACTAATAACAAGACGCAGCTGATTCCTACTGCAGTGGTTACAGGGACAGTGATCAAGCAAAGCATTTACGCACATGCTTATTTTTAAGCCATCTGAGTTCTCACTTTTACATACCCAGGCGCATACGGAGCCACTCATTGTGGTTACTTGCACCTTTTCAGGTCGGAGAGGACTCCCGTCATTCAGGACCACCGGTTTTGCCCAGACCGTCTAGCACATTTAATACAGTCAGCAGAGCTCAGTACCAGGACGTGGTTCCAGTGGGTATGTCTCTCCATCCCTGAGTGTGTCGTGTCAGAGAGTACTGCTGGGTTTTCCATGTGGTTGGGGTGGGTGGAAGTTACCATTTGTTACGATTGCTTCTGTCCATCAGCATTTCCCAATTGTTCAGTCGGAACCTGCAGGAATAATAATACCAAAAGTGTCTGTGCAGAACCAAATAACTGGTGTAAAACTTCTGCCTTCCTGCCTCACTTCCCCTACGCGGTGACAGGAAGAGTTGAAGCCCATGAGCCGAGTTGTGGACTCCTTGTGTTCCCAGTGATTTTTGTACAACTTCTGAGCATCTATTTTGGCAGAGTTCCAGAAAGTGTTAATCAGCTTGGAATTAGTCATTAGCTTAACTTCTGTTCTCAGTTACATACACACAAAGTTACCGACTTCTGTGCCGTCAAGAACAGAATTTAGCTTATTGAATCTAACAGCTGTCACATTGTGCTAAATCAAGATAAATTAATCCGATTGACTATAACAGGCTCTTTGTACTGTGGAATGTTTACTTGAAAATCTCTGCTAATTTAAATCCTTCCCCTGGCCACAGACATGGTGTGCATACACTGTAGGCTCAGCAATTAGTGAGGATTTGATATGGGTGTTTCCAGTGACTGCTTAATATTTGAGAATGGATTTCAGTGCAGTGAAAACCACAGTCCCTCCAAGTTTTTTTTCTGGCAATGAATATTCTAGTTCGACCTTAGATAAGAGGGTGAGTGATAAAATATAATAGAAATTGCTAACAAAATTAGAGCTGGTAACAGTGGGAGGGGCGCGTCACAGTCAGATTTGCTTCATAGTGAAGAAATGTGTTCCCTAAATGATACTAGAATCAGTAGCATTACACGAAAAAGCATTAACACAATACTGCTAAGCTTAAAACCGTGAAGATGAAGTCTG
The DNA here is from genome assembly GCA_033628505.1 of Tringa tobata. NCBI lineage: Eukaryota > Metazoa > Chordata > Aves > Charadriiformes > Scolopacidae > Tringa > Tringa tobata. The sequence continues at coordinate 2,552,811 of JAHREE010000161.1, forward strand.
CTGTCATTACTGTTCAAAACTCAGCAGGAATGCAGTCCTGTCTTTTAGCATCTCCTTGTTTCAGCATGATATTTTTGTTGATGTTTTCAGCTTACAATGACAAGATTGTTGCATTTTTGCGGCAGCCCAATATCTTTGAAATTCTGCAAGAGCGTCAACCAGATCTTACCAGGAATCATTCACTCAGGTAATAAAATTAGTGAAGTATGCTATTCTCATTTCAGTACAAAATGCTAATTAGAGTTAGTTTCTTTCATTAAAATCAGCAGTGGAACACAGCAGATTGTAGACTTTTGGCGTATTCAAATGTATTCATAAAACTGTTAATAAATAGTTCTTTATTGTATTTCTATGTAACTCCCAGTAAAAACATTTATGAGAACAGAGGTGATGTGTTATTACCAAGTAAGGTAGCTACAATAAAGCGTTTGGAGCAACTGGCATAAGAGATTTGCTGATGTCTTCAGAATGTACCAAGACAGCTGGATGGCACAGCAAATGTGCCCATTCATTTGAGTGTGTGTGCAGCTGGGACTGTGAGGCAGAATGGCATTTGGTTTTGTTCATATCTTCTCAATGCGTGTTTACAGAAAGGCTGCCCTGACCTAATGACCTTCGAGGTAATCTTATATCAATCAGAATTTTTAGTGTTTCTCTAAAATTAAAAAAAATGGGTATCTACAGGTTTTTGTATAGTCCAATGAGGTCTGATGAAGGATGATCTTTTTTTGTTATATGGTGGCTATAACTCCCTCGTATGGTTAGACTAGGAATGATAAAAGGTGAAATCCAGAAAGCGGCAAGATCCCTCTTAAAGTGTATCCCACACAAAGAGACTTCAGTTCAGGTACTTGGGTGTAAAAGGTGGAATAACTAACAACTTGGATATTAGTGACTAGGATGCAAATAACTATCTATTCTTCATTGGACATTAACTTTAAAAAATACTGGTTTGATGGTTGCAGTCTGTCCTGTGCAGAGAGCTGCCAGTGCAGCGTTCTGTGTTCCATGTGCCTATCCATGCTGACTGGCACAGGAGCCAGCACTGATTTTCATTCTTTTTTCTCCATTCTCATACTGTTATTTATTAATCCCTTTTCCTCCATGTCCTGCAAATTCCCAAAATTCAACAAGCTGCCTGTTTCACAGTTTCCCAAAGCATTGTGTTCTATCAAGTTTTTTGATGAGGCTTCTATGTTAAAGGTTTGTTTTACTCTCTAAATAAATTCTGGCTGATGAACCTGAAATGACATACTAGCAGAACACATGTTCTCTAGAAAATACAGAGAAAATGACAAAAATAAAGCCTGCGGTTCTCAGCCTGTCAAAACACTTGCTATGTTGCACCCCTATCACTACAAGCAAGTTTGTCCCACCAGACTTGGTTTGAAATATGAGCAAATTAATCTGTTGGGAAATAGCAGACAATTTCTGATTATTAGTACTTTTACTATCCCTTTTTCCTTTCCCCGGGTGCTTGGCTTCCTTTATGCTGATAGCAATCAGACTGACATTTTCTTTACGTGTTTTGTGATTTTTTTTGGGCAGAGTTCAGACTGTTCAAAAGAACTGTTTGTATTATCACATTCTGCTTATTGTAGAACCTTGTTTCCTGGTTACAGAATCATAATTTGCCACAAGCTGAGCCATTCTCAAGAGAAAATGGTTTTCAGATTAAAAATGGAATATCGAAGTATAAAAGATACTAGTTTGTGTAACTCCTTGTTTACTTGAGACTGTGTGTGCTTCTGTATACTTACTGTATACTTCACATCGTAAATAGACTGAAGATCTGTGTCTAACTTACTTGCTTCAGCAGAATGATTGAGGGTTTTAATGAATGTAATTTTATTTTGGTCAGAGTATTCATTCTGTTAAGCTAAATCATTCCATTCTAGTCTTAGTCTTTGAAGTTAGTATATTGAAGGTAAAGTATCTTCCATTATACCTCTCCTGTATTCTTCCAGAGCTGATGCTTCAGTTAACGCTTCTTATGTTTTTATAAAGATCCCATTTCTCCTAGTTAGCCTTCTAATACCCTGATTTAGCAAGTTATTGGAATCCACATCTATTTCACACATTGTGAGGCTAAGCAACTCCAGTGACATCACCGTTAACACTTGATGAATTAAGACTTAAGTGAAATCCCACACTACGAATTCTCTGTGTCATTTTTTTTAGTGTAGTGATCAGTACAACTGTCAGTAATGTGGTTTTTTTTTTGAGGACCTCAGTGCAATTGAAGTAGAATGACTATGACATTAAATATTATTATTACTATTATAATTAGTACATAGGAGAGGAGGAAAATCAGTATTTGGCCAATGGAAGAGGACAGAGATAATTTGAAAAGATCTCTTACATTTTCTGTCTAAAAGAATCTCCAATTTCTAAAAAGAATAAAGAGGTGTGATCAGAAATTGAGGGTCTATTAAAATATACAATGGAAATATATTACAGGTGCAAAATTGTTGTTCAGAGTTGTTATGGTGGAGTGAGAACATTGTATTTATCATATTGTTATTAAGCATATAGCCGGGATCAAATCTTACTGCAAGCCACCACAGATAAAACTGAGAGGCTGTTAAATAATGTAAAAGGCTTCAGGTAAAGGCACCTGTTATACAGGAAACAGAAGTTATATCTTAACAGCAGGTAAAAGACATATATGGTAAAAAATACTATCAAAATCACAACTGTCATTGGTAGCCCTAAGAAGTCATGGATTGCATTCATTTGGAGGGCTGCATATGTTAGTTAACCCAGAAAATGTCCTTCTGATTCCTGGTGTTGCTGCCAACTAAATGCTAAGACATATTTTGTAATCCACCATTTATTTCCTCAAACCTTGCCATTTGGGCACTGATGTAAATTGGAGTAGGTTCTGGAAGTGTCCAGACATCCTTGCCCTGGGCACTCGTGGAGCTGTGGGGCCTCCAGGCTGGACTCGAGTCTTGACTGGCTCCAACCACAGCGTTGATAAAGTGCATGCTTGACTCTCAGGACCTCTCTTCATAGAGAAACACTGAATTACAGATGCCTGCTACAGCCACAGCTGCCACCCTGGCAAGCTCTGGGCACAGCGTGGCTGTGCCCTTTTTTCACCCTTAAATATACTGTAAATGTAATGCAAGTTACCAGGGTATGTATGTTAGGTCTGTTTGAGAAAGTCTTTATGCACCATGATTTGAGAGGCAGCTGGCAAGAAATTGGGTTTGATCCTCTTGTTGAAACCACTGCCCATGAAATGATGCGTTTCAGAAATTCATCTTGCAGCTTAAACTGCGCGCAGCTGCCACCACCAGCCTTGTTACAGTGCGGGTTCCACAGAGAGTTTTTGACCATCTTCTCGTCGCTGATGGTAATAGCGGGGTAGATGGACCTCTGAGCTGAGTCAGGGCTGCTGTTCTTATGCGGAATTCTTTTCTGCTTGTTTGGTGATTTTCTCATTTGGAATTGGGACAGTTGTTACTAGCTGGGTTTGTTTTTTGTTTTCTTTTCCTCCTAAAGAGTAAAGCCAAATTAGAATTTCTCTCTCCTGTACCATCGTATACCACGTACTGATAGGGAGAAAATTTAAATAATGTTCTTCCATTTTAGAATGCAGGAAAAAACTCTGAAGAGAAAATGGACAGGAATCAGCCAAGGAATTATATTTGATATAAATCCTAAAAACTTGTGTGTTACTATGCTCAGAGTTTAGGATGCATAGATTCTGCAATAGTGACCATGCTGGGTCTGGGAGGAGGAAGGGTGTGTGCTTGAGAGGGACAGGGGTGAGAAATAGTACAAGGATTTTTCTGGAAGATCTCTTAAATGCAGTGTGGCATGAAAACATGGCTTTTAAAATCACAAGTGTGCGTTGTAATGTATGGCTTGTGTTTGTACAAGGGTTAAAAAAAAGGCAGTACCTCTTTGAACAGTTCACTTTCAGAATAGTAATGTCCTCCCACAGGGCTCGGTCTCCTACTTTGAATTCAGGGACACAGGTAGCGTGAACATGAAGGATTGATTTTATTATTATTTTTTTTCTTTTTTAATGGTTGGATGACTGTACTACCCGAAGCAGCCGAGCATTGAAGAGATGAGGGCAACAGGAAAATCACTCCTCAGAACAAATTAGCTTTTTTGGTTGTAATATTTTCCTCACATGGACATGGTGTGGCAGGGAAAAAAAATGGTTTCTGAAATACAGAAGCATAACCCAGAGGTTTTTATGATATACCCTGTACTTTTTCTTGTTGCTGTGGTGTACATTGGTGCCTTATTTGCAAAAGATATTTTGGAAGTCTTTTTTTGCTTATACAGGGAGAAGATCCAGTTCATCCGGACAGAGGGAACACCTGGGTTGGTGCGTTTATCCAGTGATGCAGACCTTGTCATGTTACTCAGGTAGGCACTGCTGCTTTTGATGCAATGTGGAATATGCTGTGTCAGCTGCTGAAGAGCCTTTCAGTGAGTAGTGGGTGCTGATTTAGTGACCTAATTGTTTCCCTTTCAGTACTTGGCTTGCAGCTGGAAGAGCTACTACTCAGGGGTCGGATTTTTTTATTTTCATCATGGTCAGTTTCTAGATGGTAGTTGGAGGTCATGTTTTTTCATAGGTATGGTGGAGTGTGATGTTCTATCTGAGGAAAGGCAAGTGCAAGATTGCTGTGCTTGTGATTTATATGGGTTTGCCCAGATCACCTTTTATTGTCCTGTTGCATCCAGTTCTGACGTTGGGATAGGTGGTACAGTTTAGACCTCTTTGCAAGAATGTGTCTTCTGCTGCGTCAAGAATGCATCTTTTTAGTTCTGTGGTTTTGGAAGTCTATATTTGTAAACATTCATACTTAAGATGTGGTTTTGTTACTTAATGTCTTACTGCCTCTTCGCTACACTGTCAAGCATTGTCCCCTTTAATAAATGGGATGTTGTTACAGAGTTCAAGAAATGGGAAGCTTCTTTATTATTTTTCATTTAAGCAATTAACTCAAAAAAACAGGCAGATTGCTAGAATTAAACCCCTGTATCTTTATATTGTAGTCTCGTCCATTGTAAAAGTGCATCAAGAAATTCACGAGTACATTTAAAATCAAATCTAGTGAAATAGGATTGGCATTAGTAGTAGTATTTTGAGATCAGGTTGCATAATGGTAATCCTTTCTGGTCCCTAAATCTCTGAATTAATTACAGCTATAAAAAAACCCTCATTTTAAAGCCATGCAGAAGCTTTATAAAAATGCACATATTGTTTCTTAATAAACCTTTTAAGATATTTGTTTTGATATATAACACATGGGGATGGCACAGGTTTTAAATAGAAAAGTCTGGCTTCAGCTATTTGTTTTTAAATAAAGATTGCATGAATGATTTTATCATTGCTCTTTGACTGGGTTTTGTTCCTTCTAGTGTTCTGTTAACAGCAAAGACTTGCAAATAATTCTTATAGTGGAAATAAAGCAAATTCAAAACTCAGTGTTCCTGGGGCTCTGGACACTTGGGTTCTGTATCTAGCTTGGCTGGTTGGATGACCCTGGAGAAGACTCCAAGGTCATGTGTGCCTCTGTTTCTTCAGCTGAGGTGGTGGAGGAGGAAGATATAATTGTCCTGTAGAGCGCTCTGAGATGTAGTAAATAATTGGATGGAATGACTATTTCTGGTAATTTTTATTGCTTGGGAACACTTTGCATTTTTTCACATGCTTCAGTAAAAGTAAAGTTGTTACTAGCTTAAAAGAAACAAACGAACCCCTATGTGTTTAGGGACTGAAGGAGATACAATGCATCACATTTTTTAAAATACTCTAAGAATGGCATTATATTATGCTTCAAGTGTTAAGGAGAAAATATTTTTCAGTTTCTTCTTCCAAACATGTTGTTTGGTGTGCAACACAAATCATCATCTTAACTTTTCATTTAATCCAAGATTGAAGTAGTGGTTTATATTTCATCACATTTTCAGCATCAAAATGTAACTTGGAGGAAAAGAATGCATGGTCATGAATTTAAAAAGAACTGCCAGAAAATAGCTGTTCCAAAAAAACCTCATACAAAAAATTTTTCTAGGTATCTGTTCAGTGAAAAAACTTAGTAAGAAAGATCTTTTATTTGACCATTACTTTCATTGGTTGAGCTCTATAGTAAAAGATTGGCTTGTCATTCTTTCTGTAGCTCAGTTTTTGAAAATAAATTTTATATATGATCTCAACAGTTTATTCTTATCTGTGTAGTTTTTAACATCCAGCATAGGTTTTGACATCAGATCCATTCTGATATTAGATATTCTGTCTCTTTTTGGATTTACTTGTGTCAATTTTGGGAAAAGGCTGAAATTTTAAAATAGATACAGACTATGTACACACATGCAGTGATTAGGCTGCAAAATATGTATTGTTTTTCTCTTAAAAATTGTGTATCAATAACAGATGAAGCATGAAATAACTCAACCTGAATAGAGTAGACGTGAATCCCATTTCAGCAGCAGTGTTAGTACTAAAGATAAAATAAGGAAGTAACTTGTTACACCAACAAGCTTACTATTCAATACACTCAACAAGTTCAGATGTGATTCTTAATCCTGGAGGTTTAGAATGTTTGTCTCTGTTCCTGGTCTTTGTGCAGTATTGCGGATCTTTTTCCAGGAAAGCGTGACTAAGGTTATTGACCCCTTTGTCATGAAAACGCAAGTTTAAAAAAACAAAAAACCCCATATACACCCCACTCCCCAATCCAAACAAATAAATTTTAAAGATTATTAATTATATAAGGGGTTATCAGACATTGGAATGGGCTGCCCGGGGAGGTGGTTGAGGCACCATCCCTGGAAGTGTTCAAAAGACGGGTTGATGTGGTGCTGGGAGATATGGTTTAGTGATGATGTTGCTTTTTTTTTGATGTGTGGGCGTTTATTTTCATCAGAATTAGGTTGACGGTTGGACAAGATGATCTTTAAGGTCCCTTCCAACCTCAAAGATTCTGTGATTCTGTGATATTTTTGCCTTGAAAACAAATACCATGCTATGTATGGTGATGTCCCACTAAAGTAGTAATTACTGTTTTCTAATAACTTTCAAGGTCTGATTGGAGGAATGGCAAAAAAAGTATTCTGTAGCACTCTTAAGTGTGCACACTGGAAAGAAAGCAGGCTAGTAACTAAAGTTTTATTTACAGAAAGTGAAAAACGCCATTCATTCAAATAAACATGTTCTTTCTTATTTGCTCCTTTTTACCAGCTTGTTTGAGGAGGAGATAATGTCATACGTGCCGCCACATGCCTTACTTCATCCTAGTTATTGCCAGTCCCCAAGAGGCTCGCCGGTGTCTTCGCCTCAGAACTCTCCAGGTAAGTTGCTCAGGTGCAGCTTCTGCAGGGACTATACGAGACCATTTCTCATACTTGGTAAGGACTAGTTCCACATCAGTAGTCAATAGCACACTCCTGCTGCCTTCCCCCATGTCGGAGAGCAAAAACAATAGAAAAATGATTTGACTATATTTTTTTGTTTGCTTTCCAAAATGAAATCCATGGCAGCCAAGAACCTGCTGTTCAGAAAGTATAACCTATTCCTCTCTGCGATCTCCAACTTTTAGATGGGTGAAGTTACATAAGGTGAAGCAGCTTCTGAGTGGTCAGTGAGCTTGTCACTGCAGTACTTTAATTATGATGGTATCTGGAAGATATTGCAGTAGAGCCAGTCCCATAATATAATTTACATTGTGCTGCATGTAATGACTTTCCAACTTTCTGAAGATTCAAGTTCTGTTGCTCCAGATCTCCAGATCTAGTCCAACAACAAAGATCTAGTTCTATTTTTGAGCAAAGTCAACAAGTGTGATTGTATTTGACTGCCAAACTTGAACCTTTGCCTTGGGCTCACAAGATGTTTTGCTGGTAGAAAAGATCGGAGCGTTACAACTTCAGAGGTTGTGATTTTGTTCTGACTTGTAAAACATGGAAACTTGTTTCTCACTGACATGAAACAACTAAGTGACTGCTCATGCCAGGATCCTGATGCCTAAATAATTAAAAGTATGAGTTGTAATAACCATACATTAAAATGCTAGTGTTAATGGGGCCGTGAGGCAATGAGCGACAATTTTATATAAAGGTGGAATGTTGTCCCTTAACGTGAGTTCAAAAGATAGCATATTGCAGCTGTCTGGAAATACACATCGGAACGGAATGGAATTGATCACTTATTAAGTTGTGGATCAGGACTAAAGTATTTCAAATATGACAAGTTCCATTTGACCTCTGAAGGCTAAGTATAGCAATTTGAAGTTTATAGGCATCACTATTCTTAGTTTTCTCAAGAAAGAAAATAGGTAAGTAAAATAAAATCACTGCAGTAAATCAGAAGTCGCTTAAGGATATTTCTACAAATTTGTTAACAAAAGTACAGATAAATTGAGAACATTTGGGACGTAAGCAACTCTAGGTAGTTCCAGATAATAAGGAAAATTTTATCAGAAAAAGGTACTGTGATTTTAAAGGGCATTTCCCAGTCCACAATCATAAAAAACTTTGTCTTTCCAAGAAACCAGATCAAAAGCTACCTGAGTGGCAGCTTTTCCTGCAGCTGGGCATAGGACCTCTGTGGGACCTATTTGAAGAAACTACCTGAAGACCTTAATGATGCTATGGCATTCTGCAAAGCAGCAAAATTTAATACATTTATTTGTATTTTTGAGATATATATATGTGTGTGTGTGTGGTTTAGATAGAACTGTTTTGCTTTGTTGAAAAGAAAGGAAAAATGAAATCTGGATGTTTGTACCTTATTTCCAACTGCAAACTTGGCAGTCTTTTATGAGTAAAAACAGTTTTGGCTTTCAGAGTTAGAATTTCCTTATTACTAGTATATGCACCAACGCATGCTGGGCAGGGCTTCACGCTGACAAAGTCATTTCAAAATGCATTCAATCTTTAACATGGGATATTCTCATCTATTCCTCAAAGAAGCGGCACATAGTAAAGGACGAACAGTGATGGTTTTAGATCTGTTCTCCTAAAAATTGTCATCTCTCTTCTATTTCATAGAAAAATACAGAGAGGCCATTGAATCGCCCCGTCAGTCTGCGAGTATGCATGTTTGTGTTGGTGTATAAATGACTTTTTTGAGGAGAAATTGTAAATAGCCCATCATTTCTATGAAGGCTCTGTGTTTTTTCTGTCAGCTAAACTGACTGTGTTGCACTGCACAAGGTTGCGTGTTAAGGATCCATTGTTCAGAGCGGGCACAATCAGTTGTACTTTCTCTTTTGGGGAAGATGAATAGTCATGAAGCTACTCTTTATATCTGCTTTAGAATATAACCTCTTTGAAAATCAAATACGATTATCACATCGCTGGCATTTTTTAGCTCTTCCATTAACATCTTTTGTTCCCAAGGTGGAAGTAATCACTATAATTGCCCAGGAATTTCTTGGCAATGCATCTGATTTGCAATGAGGACTTGTCATGTGCTGACAGAATAATATACTGCTGATTTCTGAACTGTGGATTAATGTGTTACCAGATTTATGTTCTGCAGTATCTCTCAGCAAAAACTTCCTTCAGGGGTTAAGATTAAAGTATGCTTTTGTTGTGGTTTTTTTGGTGACTGTGTTTTTGTACCTGCTTTGACCCAAAGCGAAATAAACAAAGTAGGGGGAAAAGGCCAAAACCGAAAAGGCTGTTTACAGTTTCAGGTTTCTGTAAGTTTTCTACAGAACATAGCTGAGTGTACCTTTCGAAGCCCTTGGTGCCCTAGGTAAAAAAGAATAACCACGATACACATTAATCAATGACCATGATTTGTTTTCCCAGAGGCATCCTGCATGTTGGAGCTCTGAGGATTCCTTGACACTTTCTATTCCTCCCACACATCACTCTAAGCCTAGAACAAGTGGCAAGTGTCTTTCTGGTCAGACAGGTCTTTCAAAGACCTGTAAATGGCATTCAGTGTTAATACTGATCTCACTTGTTCCCGCTCTGATCTCTGCAGAGAAATTGACTCTGCAGCTTCTTCCAGCAGCCACTTCCGCAGGATGCGCTCGTCGCCTTTGCCGTCAGACCCGTATGCTTTGTGGCTGAGCAAGCTGCTCTCTTTTCCCCTGGTCTCTGCCCACAGGCTGAACGAACACACGTTCTCTTTCTTTCATAACCTGAAACGTTGCGTTCTCACGCCTTCACCCACAGTAGCAATAAATGTTTCTGTATTGGCTTAGTTTCTTAGAGGGAGCCAAAAGAAAACTCACATAAGGAATTGATTGTCACTTAAAAGACAGAAGTCTGTATATGCTTCTAAACTGTTCATTGTATTTCCAGTGCATTATGAGCCCCTTAGATGACTCCCAGTTGCAGATAAGTGGTTGACAACCTATGCATACTGTAGGGCATGAGAAATTTTAAATGTCCTCGGAGTTTTTTGTGGCAGATGTCTACACAGGCATTCAGGCATGTTAAAAAAAACTAGGGGTGAGAAAAGGAATGTAAAAAGAGCTAGGATTAACTGCTTCTTTGGCACACTATCTTGTAGTCAAATCAATTGAAGCCATTTATCCAGGAAGGCAGTGGAAGTTCTAATGGTTGTAATATTCAGAATAAATCAGACTAAATACCTAGTTTGTATATACTAGGCTTGTGCATGCAGATGTGGGGGTATGCCCGTTTTTTGGCAAACAGATCTCATCTCTTCCTGCTTTTAAGAAATTGACCCTCGAAAACGGTTTTTCAAAAATAAATTCACTTGGATGACCATCATGTATGTTCCTGCAGTCACATGTAAAAACTTCCACAGACTTAAATTTGCTGGTCTTTCCATTTTTCCAGTATTTTTCTTCCTTTTACTTCCCCAAGGAAAAGCTTCTACTAGGGAATTTCCAAAAGTCTTCCTTCTTCAACTTGATGTATTCAACAGGGGCACAGCAGAGCAGTCTGTTTATGCTTCGTTTCTGAGTTCCTGTTTTTCATGATAATATTAAAACCAGAACAGAGCAGAACATTTATTACATGAGCTATTTTAAAGGTTATGTGTAAAGTGTACGTGACAAACAAAAGTCTTTCCAGTTGATTGTGCTGGTTTTTCAGTCCATCTTCTGCTTTGACCTCGATTAGCTCTTTTAAGAATTTCTTTGCAAATATGACACTATTGGAAATGAGTAATCAAGAAGTCTTGGATGCAGAGCAGACTTGAAGATGATGTCGGTTTTACTCTTTATAAAGATGACTAAGCCAAACACATACTATGCTTTTTGCTATTAAGGAGTCTTTTCAGTAGAGGATGGGACATAAATAATCTCGTATCACTATAGCTCATTCTTTGCATATTGCTTCCTGCAGGTACTCAGCGTGCCAATGCCCGAGCTCCAGCTCCTTACAAAAGAGATTTTGAAGCCAAACTGAGGAACTTTTACAGGAAGTTGGAGACTAAAGGATATGGACAAGGCCCAGGGAAACTGAAGTATGTTGAAGAATCTCATGAAACCGGATTTGTTTCTCAGGCAGCTTGCCTTTGCCTTGCACATCTACAGGCTTCTTCCCACTGGAAGGAATGCAGATGTTATGGTTACCCTTGCACTTCTGGAAATACAAAGCCTGTCATAAAAGACTTAGTGCCAGCATGTGATTCACAGCAGAGAATACAACAAGTTCTGAGCACTTCTTTTCTCCGTTTCTTTCAACTGTATTTTCATACAAACATTACCAATACAGTGGCAAAAAGTGCCTTGGGAATTCTTCCATTACAGCAATTACTATGATTTAAATACTTATATTTTCTCATTTGTCTTTTCACTGAAAAAACTAGATAGGCTTATCTTTTGTGCATCATTGCCTGTATTGGTATCACAGTACTCTTTAGTAAAGAGAAGTCATAAAATTAAATGTTATTAAATTCTAATGATTGCCTTAAAAAACCTAATATTTTTACTTCAGCACTCTGAATGCTAAAGTGCTTGGAGTGAGGTCTTCCCTTTTTCATTTATTTGGTAATTGTGTCATTACATACTGTTGTGTTAAGGATCATCATCATAAGATAGTTTCATAATTTTGTAAATTACCAAGTCTTGTGCCAGCTATTACACTATCATAGCTTGGTACCCTCATAGTAGCCATGAGGCACTAGAACTTTATTTTTTAACCATTTCTTCTATTAGAATAGAGTGGGTAGGTTTTTTGTTTGTTATTTTTGTTCCCTCCGGTCGGTCACTTACCACATTTTGCAGGAATTTGTGCAGAGCTCAGACTTCATTTATGTGAGCTTGTTGAAAGTTTTCCACAACTGAAATGGAATTAAAACGGTATTGTTTAGACAATCTCAAGAGGAAGGGCTTGGACATTGTCTGCATGTAATGTACTGATATCACAAACCCTTAAAGCTTAATCTATGAAAGTTTTGTCATTAATACTTAGCCAAATAGCTGGTAGAAGAGGATGGTATTTGCTAGGTGTAAGTACCATTACATTTCTTGCACCTTTTTTTCTTGACCTATTTGCCATCACGCTGTGGATTTTTAAGCAGAACAACAGCTTGATTATTTTTAAGAGAAGTTTTCTCGGGGTTTCTTTCCCAGGCGTACACTGCCCTGCTCCCTTTTTTCAAACCAGGAGCCCAGTACAACTTGCACACTGCCTGGGACCTCTTGTTGCCCGGGTACCTCGCCGATTCCCGGCCTCTCCACTTCTGTGTCCTCTGCAGGACAGCAGAGTGCAATCGCTGGCTGATCTCTGCACAAGCAGTAAGGCCAGCAAGGGCTTGGCAAGAGGCTGTGTGAAGGGGTAAGCTCCCGGCTTCAGTCTGACTGATCAAATGCACACGTAAGGCAGTATTTGAATAGAAGGCAAGCTAAGTTTCAGGAAACTAATTAAACACCTTTTTTTTTTTTGGCAGAAGATAAAATGTTTAAGTAAGGAGGATTCTTTCACCTCTTATTTTAGATCTTAATGACACTTCCTCACTTTCACAATTTTCTTTTAGAAGGTACGTTATATTTTCACATGCGATGCTTCAGTCTGGTTTTGGACAAACAATTGCCATTCCTTCTAGACTTTTTGTTCCTTCATGCTTACACAGGGGATAATGTAGGGATATGTGATTCTGGAGTTACCATTCGGTGACTTTCCCATGGTTTTATCTTTTTCTTTGCTAGGAGATTGATTTTTACATAAAAGGTTGGATTCTTGCTTACAGTAAGACTGATTTAGAGGCCCAGCTTTACAAAAGGTTTTTAAATTGAATGAAAATGCCCACTTCAGGACCTTTCCTATTGAAACTTTTAATTTAAGGAAGAATCAAGGTGCAAGAAATAAAACTACGCTTCTTTGTACGAGAGACATTTTATTGAAATCTAAAGTAGATCCTTGAGGGAGATAGACTAACAGACAGAAGCTGCCTTATCTGAATCAAATTATCCAGCAGAAGTGTGTATCTCTATGAAGCCACCCTGTTAGCTTGCAGTGTAAATAGGTGTTTCCAACTCTGGTTCTCAATAAACGAATTGCTGTTTCAAAATTATTTTGCTCTTCAGATTAATCATCAGGAGAGATCACTTGCTAGAAGATGCCTTTAACCAGATCATGGGCTACTCCAGAAAAGACCTGCAGAGAAATAAACTCTATGTCACGTTTGTTGGGGAAGAAGGGTGAGTAGAACAAAAACAAGAAAAATGTGATCTCAAAACTCAGTGTGTCTCGCAGCTGCTGTTTCACCCAACTTCTTGTGGTCTGGAGTGAAAAGAGGAAGGATTACAGTCAGGAAATGCCACATACATAAGCCTAGAACATACAGCTGTTCAAGATGACTTTTTAGGCATTGTGAAATGTAATGCATCCTGCCTTTGCAGAAGTAATGCATGTGTTTATGTGAGTTTTCACAATAGTTGGTGTATGTTTCAGAATGTTGCTGGGAAAGCAAAGAAAAAACAAACAACTTTCTTGTGTTATTAATATTTCTTTTCTCTCAGTGCTGACATTATATCTCCAGTGTTTGTTAAAAGACAGCTGCCATTTGTTGGAGGGAGAGTGCTTCAAGAGTAGGCTAGAGGCTTAGTCTTTAATTCAACTCCTGTCTGGGGCAATGGGAACTGAAAGCCCTCAGTGGTACAGGAGGTGCTCGCTGCCTCTCCAGGCCAGGGCCAGCATCACAAATAAAAGCAACTAGGCTGTTGCGAGTTGTCAGATAAACAGAAATATTACTGTCACTTCAGAGAACGCTCAGTCTGTGTGTAATCAAAGTCTAACGTGTTACAGGTTGTGAAATGTGTGTTGCAAAGCAAGATGTGGTTAAATTTTCTTTGCAAGTGAAACAGGAACGATGTACTACTTTGTCTCTTGACCTCTTTGTCAGATCTTAAAGCCTATTGCCTTAGACGCAAATATTTTTATTGATATATTTCATGAATGTATTTGTAAATACATTCAAAATTTTGTTCCTTGATATTTAGGAAACTGTAGCACACAGCTCTTGGAATTCTGATGTGTGCATTATTGCCATGCGATGTGTGAGTCTTTAAAATACCTACGTGGTAATAGAAACATCCCATACAAGATTAGATAAAATGAATCTGTCTTTGAAAACCCCTAAATCCTGTTGTTTGTTTAAAGTTCACCCTGAAGTGCTTAGTGTTAATAAGGACTCACTGAAGTCTTAAAATAAAAAATGTTGACAGCTGAGAGCCAAGTGTGGACTTGTTCATATAAATAATATCACCATGCTGTCTGAGGCCAAACTCAGAACTGGAATGACAAGGCTGGTGCAGGATGAGATTACACTATATTGACAGAGCAGGGTGGGGATGCAGGAACGAGGCCTGTCTTACACAGCCCTACCAGCCTTTACTTTCACAGCTACAACCTCAACTCAGATTTAAAAATGAAAGGAAAAATTTAAAAATCGTACATGAGTTAGAGATTGATCCCGATAGACTGTCTCCTTTCATCAGACGTCAGGCTTTTGCATTTCATCACTCAGTACAGCGAGATGAAGAGTGACCTGGAAATGGGGGTGACACATCCTGTTCCCATTATATCCAGCTTTACACAAGACTCTCTTAATGGAAAAGAATGAGTTAATTAAGAGCAAAGTCAAATTAAAATGACGTCAATTCTCTATTTACAAATCTGTGTTTTGAATGAAGAAAGGATGTGTGCAAACAGTATTGTTTCATCAGAGATGGTGCAAGGATATGTATCACCTCAAACTATTTATTTGGCTAGGTGTAGAAAGACAGGTTGGGGCGGAGGAGAGGAGGACTATGAGGAGGAGGAATACTGAAAGTTAATTGTTTCCTATTTGCTTCTCCTTTTTTAAGTTTTTAAGTGGGAGATTGCTCTTGCATTTCTTTTCCTCTTCATACAGAGGTGTAGGTCCTAAAGTTGTGGGTAATGAAATCCTTACAAATTAAAAGATTTTAGTAACTATTATTTGTTAATGCATAAGTTAGTAAGTAGAGCAACTCAGGCATAGTTCTATTCATATGATTTTTATCGTAAGTCTTATAATGTTTGGTATCTTCCTGGAACCTTCAATTTCTACAGTCATGCAATTGTGGTGCTAATTTAGTGTTACATTCATACTTCATAAATGAAGAAAATTTTGATACAAAATATACGGTTCCTTTGAAGTTATTTTCCCTAAGTTCTATTAACTATTAGCAGAAGCTGCTTTACATTTAAGAATGGTAAACCTGAAGTATTAATGGTGCTTCCTAGGAGACATGAGTCATGTTGCCAACAACATATACTCTACTTCTGAATACCCAAATGCCCCACAGTTGCAGCTGTTGTGTGGTTGCATACCTCTTGTATGAAGTTTTCTCACCCTTGTGCCAAGCCTTTAATTGTAGGATAAATCTGACTGGCAGTGCAGGACTCTCATGATTGATTTATTTAACATGACTCACAGTAACTCTGCGTACAGAAGGATCTGTATGAAATGGCTGGTAGTCAAGCACACAGTTTCTATTTTATCTTAAAATTTCATAGTAAGTCTGATTCTCCCAGAATTTTGCAAGAGACTTCCTGATGACCCTTTACTTGATCCTGGTATTTGTAGCACAACTGAAGTCCAACAGTTGTCCATGATACCAAGCCATTTTGGTGGTGTTTTTTTTCCTGCAATTTGAGGATGGAATCTGCCCTTCTTGCCAGGGTAAAGATCTGTTTCAGTACTTCACTTCTGAAGCTTAACAGAAGCAAAATGCTTCCAAATGACTGAAGGAAAAATGGCTTTTATTCAAAAGAGGAAGGAAGCTTTGTCCTCAAGTTGATAATCGTACCTAACTTTACTTTCCTGACAGCTTCATCCTCAAAAACAATTCTCATCTCTGTTTGTCTTCTGTTCATGAGCCAAAACATTAGTAGCCGAAGTCGTATGTGAAGGCTGACCTTCTCTGTGATAATTCTGTCCATGCATTGTCTTAGTACTAAAGCAAGACTTTCGTAAAGTCAAGTGTGAAACCTCCAATCTATAGAAGGTATATCTTTATAAATCTTTGGTTTGATTCTAGTAATCTCTTTTGCTCACAAGAAAATTTCTAGTTTTCTGTATTCCATTTTCCGACTCTACCAGAGCATTAACTTCATACTTAACTCATTTTGCTGGTGACCTGCAGTGTAATGTCAAAATTCAGTCTCAGTGCTTTGTCAGCAATGAGTTTGTTAATGATTCAGGAAAAAGGGGTTATTTAGATTCCTTGTTCATTAATACTGGAGTCTTGAAACAGCCAAAAAAAAGAACAAACAAAACCCCAAACAACCAAAGGAAGTGCACTCTCCAAAAGACATTTAAATGCACTCAAGTTTGGAAGACAGACAAGAAAATTTAGACCAAGAAAGATAAATCACTGAAGTAATCTCAAATTATATTGTTGAAACAAAACAGAAATATTATCCTTCAAATTGTCCTATTGTTGCAAATCTGCAAAGATAGCATATGAGCATTGTTCATTTTCATTCTCCATTTGTCAGATGCAGATAGATCTCATGTTGGCTGTCTTCATGTTTCCCCCTGCTGCCAAATTTGGTAATATTCCTGTGGCAAAGAGGCCATTACAGCTGAAGCCAAAATTTTTGATGAGAGCAGCCTGCATGGAGCACTTCATTCCAGTCCTCCAAGCCATTCCATTTCAGAATAGCCCCATGAGGGCTTCACATACCTTGGCATTAAGCAATCTGCAGGATAAGGGTTCTGGTTAAAATCTTACGAAATTTTAATTAAAACATAGCTTAAGGAATGTAGATTCAAAAAAGCATTTCTTTGCACACAGTGACCGCTTTATAGTAATGTCAAGTTTCTCTTTAAAGGTTGGACTACAGTGGACCCTCAAGAGAGTTTTTTTTCCTGGTGTCTAGAGAGCTCTTCAATCCATATTATGGTTTGTTTGAATATTCAGCCAACGATACCTATACAGTACAAATAAGTCCCATGTCTGCTTTTGTAGACAATCACCATGAGTGGTAAGAATTATTTTTCCTTTCTGTTTTTCAGATATGTTTTCTGTTGTAGACAACTTGTAGACAACTGCTCATATCTGCTCAGACGTATAACATAGAATCTGATCTTTTTAACCACCAGCAGAATAATTGCATTTCTTTAGACTTTCCTGATTTGTTTTCTCTTGTGGTTTTAAATGGTCTTATTTCTCACAAGGTCAGCAAAACTATGATTCGGAAAGTGTACCATGGAATTGTCTCACAACACAACTCACTGCATTTCTTGTACATTAGTAGTCATTTCATGAAAGCAATATTAGGCTCTTGTGCATGGGAAAAAAAAAACAACCAGACCAACCAAAAATGAAACATTGGCTTTTTTCCAAGGAAGGAGATTAAGGGAAATTTCAAACAGGCGTTACTGTATGTAATTTTTTTGAGTCTTCCTAAAGAGTACAGAAGTCTCCTCAGTGGAAAAAACCCAACATACCTATTGGAAGGAAATCTATGGAGGTATCTTAACTGGGGTCAGGGAGAAGACTGCTGATTACATAGCTCTTAAGTAAAGTCTGTACATACACACATAATTCTAAAATATTTATCAAGGATTTTTACTTAATCCCATTTCCACAATTATAAGACAATTTAAATCATCCTTAGTAGATTTAAGCCATGGCATCACCATAAATCTGTAAAGCTGTACTGTGAATATTAACAGAGAATTCTGTTGTATAGGTAGTTAGATTACAGTAATAATGGAATGACAACTGTTTCTCTGTGTACGATGGATATGTACTGAGTTATTTTTTATTGGAAACCAGTTATGAAGAATTAATATCAGAAAGGTATCTCATTACTAGTTTTAAACCTTAATAGAAAATTAAGTGGTTGTCTGCATCCAGTTGTTAGTTGAAGCAACCTACCTGTTAAACTCCAGTACTATAATAATAGATGGCATATGCTATATGGGAAAGCAGAACATTCTGGCAAAAAGGGGAGGAAAAAACCTTATGTGCTATGCAGCTTCTGACAACATTTTGTATTCATCCCTCAGTTCTGCAGTGCTGGACCCAGAGACCTTGGGTGTGAGGGAGGCATGACCCCTGTTTTTCTGGGAGTGCTGGTGCCAGTGGCAGCATTGGTCTTGTACAGCCTCAGGGGGAATTCAGAAAATGCAGCTGTGACAAGTAGTTATGTGCAGGAGAGGGCTGTGCATGTCACATCCTCATCTTGCAAACCCTGTGTACAGGCAGGTACAATAAGGGCCTAATCTTTTCAAGAAAAATGTTGCTGGGAATGCATAAACAGAAAGTTTAGGAAGTGTTATTTTCTTTTAAAAAGAATACTAGACTTAAATCTAGTTCCAGAGATGTGGAGGATTTTTCACAATGGATCTTTATTCTCATGGGAATATTTGCAAGGCCTTACTATTTCAAAGTTGCTGCCATCTGATCTCAAATCTGTCAAACTCCTCCCCTGCCCTCCCCAACCCTCCTTGCCCACCTGACAAAATGAAGATAATAGGGGAAGAGAGGGGAGAGGAGACGTTGATTTAGATCCCATTGACATAGGACCAGAGAGCACTGTGGAATATGCAAAAGCTTCAAGCTGCTGTTTATGAAAATATATATAGACCTTCATAATCACCAGTCAGAAGAGGGAGCAGAAAAGACAGACAGCAAGAACCATCAGGCTGGGAAAGGGTAGAAAAAACCTTTGGCCTCCCAGTAACATGAAAACAGGTTAACCCTCTGTAGGGGTGTGTGAAGAAAATAGATGGTGGCTACCATTTTGGAAGATATGCTTTTATAAAGAGGCTAGTCTGGCAGGGGTCGATTGGGTTAATATGGATTTGACATTTTTGAGAAGCTGCAACTTAGGTATCTGAGGGATTTTCCACACCCTGCAGACTTGCGTTTTTTCTGTGCCTTACTAAGAATCTAAAAGAAACACAAGGAAAAAAAAAACCACCAAGAATACCACAATTTAGACATAGCTATCTGATTTAAAAATGCAGTTTGGAAATATATGTAAGTTTTGATGACACAGCAGTGTACAAACCACAAAGTTTCCGTATAACGATTGTAACTCTTTCTCTTCCAGGTTCAGGTTTAGTGGTCGAATACTTGGTCTTGCTCTGATACATCAGTATTTGCTAGATGCCTTTTTTACACGGCCCTTTTATAAAGCCCTCCTCCGAATGTGAGTAGAATTGTCCTGTCTCCTTTTTTGTTTGGCTCCTTCTCCACGGGTGATGCCATTTTGTGTATGGATAAATGATGGTATTCTATCATCAAGTAATACAGGCCGTTATTTATAACTTAATCATTTTATTTCAATCCAGGATTTATTTTTTTTTTTAAGTTTACTTGTTTCTGCTTATTATCCAGTTACCCAGTAACTCAAAATGTTGTTTCTGATTGGTATGAAAAGCTCCTGTTTTGTTTTTGCCACATTTTCAGCTTTCTTCTACAAAATCTTACATTTGAAATTGTACAATGAAATGCTGTGGTTTTATTCCAGATATTAATAGGGTTCTTATTCATTTGTCTTATAATGACTCACAGGATAGGATATGAATCACTTTGTATCTTAGACTGTAATACCCATTCTGAGGTAGACTGATTGTGGTAAATCTCCATTTTAAGAACCTTTACTTTTATATACTTTAGACTTTGTTTTCAGAACTACTGCTCCTGTTCTTGCTGAAACAATGAGAACAGCACTTGCTTAGCATGTCTGGAATTCAGACCTAATGAACTTAAGGTGCTTCACTCTTTCTCTTCTATTTGAAAGCTGTTTTTGAGAAGTCTGTAGGGATATATCTTGTATAAAACATCATACACTCTAGTAGCGCAATAGGAATGGATGCATTACTCCACCCACGTATTTAAAAATACTTAAATGCTAGCAGAATCATTTTAATAAGAATGAGGACTTAGCTCAGATGGACTTTAATACCAGTATTGTGTGACTGCCAAATTAAATTAATTGTTTAGCTTGGCGGTTCTCTAAACAGTGAAGTTAAAAATTCTGGCGTGGCCACTTTTGCACACAGCCTAATTCATGCAGCATCTCCATCTAAGCCCTGGACCTTCACTTTTCTCAGAACTAATGAGCCATCCAGACTACCTATCCTTCAACTTTGATGTAGGGGCTGGTGCTGCAGGATGTCACTTAAACTACACTTGAGCATCCAACTAGAAGTACAGGGCCGCCTTCTGACTTTATACGGACCCAAGAACAGAAACAGGCAGGGAACCCTGCAGCTGAAAAGCACCTTACTTAATGGTTATGGTTTGAGAAAACCCGTAACAACTTACTGTCTTTTAGACAATTATTCTATCACCCGATAACCCCTCCCCACTCAGGAAAGGGAATCGGGGAAAGCAAGGAAACATGAAGGTTGAAATATAAATAAATTTAATAGGATAAGACTGAATAATTAACAATAATACTAAAGAACCAGTATTAATCCTGATACTAACATAAAATATAGAAGAATTATATTCAGCCAATTATATTAGTAGGAAGCTGTGCACTCCCAGCAGTGGACAACGATTGTGGGACACTGCGAGTGCTACGGCTTCGGGAGGAATGGAAGGCCTGCATCACAGCAAGGAGTTCTGTGGACCACTGCCATCAAAGGAGAGAGAACTAGGCAGCAAACTTTTCTAATTTATATTGAATGTGATGTTCATGGTAGGAAGTAGTCCTGTTGGTCAGCCTGGATCAAATGCCCAGGCCTTGCTTCTCCTTGTCCCTGCACCTGACAAGACTTGAAAACACTGAGACCTTAAATCCCACAGAGCCTAGCTGGCTGTAAAGTAAATATTTTCATTCATTCACACTCTAGAGTCTTCTAAAAGTGCAGTTTTCCCCAGCATTAGAAAACAAGTTAGTCCTGTATCACTCAACCCGGGACATTAATGAATAGCCCCAGTGTCCTATTTCACAGAACAGGATTTAAGGAGTTAAGAAGAATGGCGGAAATTGCCACCGTGGTATTAAATATTATTAACAGCTGATACGTTCAAAGCTTGAAGTAGTAACTGTTAAAGACAGCAAGGGGCAGTTGGATTTACAGGTTGGATTTGTAAAACAAGGATCAGGTAAGGGGAAGTACGGCAAAAAGTAAAAAGATGTTTTTGTGGTATGCAGGCTGTCTGAATGGACTTCTTTGCACAAAGAAGAGATGAGAAAGGTGGAAGTGTAGTCACATAAGCAAAAAGGATAGTAGTTGCTTGTTATAAAAATGTACTATTTCTTTTATGATTTGAATTTTTTGTCTTTTCAATCTATGTATTTCCATTATTCCAAAATACTCTTCACAAGAAACGTGGGACAGACTCGTCATAAGCCTAAAAAGATACATGTCTTCAAATTAATAAATTCTGGAGTTTTGTATGTTAACAAAACCATTTTGTGTTACAGAGTAACTGCTATTACTAGGCAAATAAGTAGATTTGCAGTAGCATCTTCTTAATTCTATTGATTTTTCTCTTGGCTCCCATTCTCAGTCTGTTTTTCAGGACTGTCCTATCTGAGTTTAGTTACTGAGCACATGTTACTGCTGTCATCTGTATTTTTGTGTTTTCTTCTTCTTCGTGTTAGACTCTGTGACCTGAGTGACCTGGAATATCTCGACGAGGAGTTTCACCAGAGTTTGCAGTGGATGAAAGACAATGATATCCATGATATCCTAGATCTCACATTTACTGTAAATGAAGAAGTTTTTGGGCAGGTGTGCAAGATTCTTAATTTAATTTCCTGTGTGTATTCTACATTAGATAAACATTTATTTGGAAGAATGATTGCCATTCCATGCTGATTTTCACTTGTTTTTATAAAATTCTAGTTGATTAAAACAATGTTGAAATCTAGGGAGGAATTATTATTTGTAACCGGTCAAACATGTCTTTCTGGTTAAGGAGATTTTTCTGGAGACTATCTGAAATATCAAAATTTTGCATTGCTCTGGTGGAGGTAGTTTACCTGAATTTAATTGCAGCAGAGTTAGTATTCAAAGGTATTACAACACCTTTCTTACGATGTTATTTAGAAGACTTCACTACTTTAATAGCTGTAAAGATTGTTTCTTCTTCTCAGCTTATTCTTCATACTCAATATGAAGATTCTTCAGACTAAATGGGATTTTAAAATTGATTTTATCGAAAAATAGATTTGCTGTATGTTCTCTTATTTCATATATTCCAGTTTCCTAAAGTCAGTCTCGGGTAGTGCTTTTGAGAAATTACTTCAACTTAGAAGTTTAAATTATATAAATTATAAATATAAATATATATGTCATTTGGTCATTTTTTTCGCAAGATCACAGAACGGGAATTAAAGCCAGGAGGTGCCAACATCCCAGTCACTGAAAAGAACAAGAAAGAATACATAGAAAGAATGGTGAAATGGAGAATTGAAAGAGGAGTTGTACAACAGACAGAAAGTCTAGTTCGTGGTTTCTATGAGGTAAAAAACTCCAAAATGAAATTTACTTTCTTCCTTTATCCTCCCAAAATATTTTTCTCCTCATATACATTTCCCAAATACAGAGTCCCCAAAAGCAGATACATGTGTAATCAGAAGTATCTTTACTGTATTGGGGCTGGGGTGGGGTGTGGTATCATGGTTAGTCAATGACTTAAACACTATGGTTATATATCTTCTTTAAACTGGAAAATATTATTGATCGCTATTGGTATGCAGTGAGCGCTTGCTAAAGTGACCCATCTGTTTCTTTATTGGGCCTTTGAGGTTTTTTGTGTGCATGCCCTACTCAGTGTAACATGTTAGACTGAGTATATTTCAAGATATTTTTCTCTCACCTGTTTTAACATGGATAGTTAAATTTAATGTATTCAACTTAATTTGTCCTGAAATAATTCAGTATTATTTGCCAATAAAATTCTCTCCAAATCACTGTGATCCTCTAATGAAACTGAATGGAACTACAGTGGAAGAAAAAGTACATTTATTTGCTTTTAAAAAGAAAAAGACCTTAATCCTTTCATTTGTGAGAGAAATGTTACCTAATAAGTGTCTTAGTAGCCGACAAGCCTTTTATGGGGAGGCAAAAATCAATAACTGAAGAAACATTGCTATGCGTTTTATTTCCTTTCACAGGTGGTTGATGCAAGGCTCGTGTCTGTGTTTGATGCCAGAGAACTGGAACTGGTTATAGCTGGAACAGCAGAAATTGACTTGAGCGACTGGAGAAATAATACAGAGTATAGAGGAGGTAACCTCAATTTTGATTTGCTCACTGACAGTGTTGGAGGCCCAGGAATTACCCAGTTTCTAAGACACTAAAGAACTATCCCATGAGATACGTCTTCAGTATCTTCTGAGTTTCTGTAGTTAAGTCTGGGTTAGGAGAAGGTAATTTGTCCATTTTAGTTTGCTTCATTGCCTTCCCATGCAGCTCTTCCCGTACTGTTTTTATCTGGACAGCAGAACAGAGCAGTCTTCTCCACAGAAAGTAGTGTGCTCTCCTGCACACTAGTAGAGTACCACCCAGACACCGGAGGCAAACGGAAATGGTAACCATTCTTAGTAGGATCTACCTCCCTTCCACTCTCGAAGATGACAGGAAATTAGAAGTAATCCCAGTGACTGCAGGCTGGCAGTTAAGATAATTTGAGAGCAATGGAAGATTTAGGAACTACTTTGAAGAGAGATGGTTGCAGCATCATTTGTGGCTTTAGATACATAAAAAGCATAGCATTGGAACATTTCAAGAATTGGCATTCCTGTTAGTGATCGATTAATGGGAGAAGTGCTTGCAAAAGAGATTTCACTTCTAGTAGATTAATTCTCTGCCTTTACGATTTTTAATCATTTCAGGAGTAGTTTTCTCTCAGCTCCTGTCTCTTGCTGCAATTGGATGAGAAATGCAGCATTATTGTGAGTAGGGCTGAACTAGGGAAAGCTTCCTAACTATTCTCTCTATCACTTTTCTAGCTCTTAAAGGCTCTTCTCGTTTTAACAGGTTATCATGACAATCACATCGTAATTCGGTGGTTCTGGGCTGCCGTGGAAAGATTCAATAACGAACAACGGCTAAGACTTCTACAGGTAAGACAGCTGATCTGTGTAGAAATAGTCTGCAGTGTTAGAATTAGATGCTAAACTGTTTCCATCCAGGCATGTGGCATCAAAATTTACATTGGTGCTGCCTAGTGGGAATGATCTTACAATCCTCACAAACTTACTATAAAAATTCTAAGTGACTGAAGCTCACAGCTGTTTTTATAGTTTTCTAAGTTAAAAATACATTTAAGATAAAGGATCTGATGTCAATAATCGTTTACTGTTGTTTAATTAGATGTATGTTAAGACTAGTAAAGATAGAAAAGGAAAACTGTGTAACCGGTTAGATCACGGGGTAGATATTTTAACAATATTTGTACAGTTTAGGAAGGAGACAGCCTAGATGGAAGTTAAAGTGCCTCAAATTAGAAAACCTGAAAATCAGTCCAATTCCATTTTCAATGAGTCAGCCTGAAGAAGCCCATCATGCTGCTGATAAAGGACAAAAACCTCTCAACAGAGGAACATTTATACATGTAGGTTTACTATAGAGTTAGTTTTTTTTAATTCAGGTTACATTCATCATATCAGACACAAGAAAAGAAACAGACAAACTCCTACCCCAAACCATACCATGTTCTTGATCTATTATGAAATCCACTGTTTTTAACAATTCAGAATTTGCATCTGATCGTTGACTTATATATATGAGTGTGATGAGGGATTTTCTTTTTTTATCTGTTTAAGCACTTTAAAAAGGTCTGTAAAAAGCAGTGTGGGACATCTCATTTGGTGGAGAGCCAGAGATGTCTGCTCATATGTTCGTATCACATCTGTCAGTCAAATGTTTTTATCACATCCAGATCATTAAAAATTAAGTAGCTTCTGGTCTGTCAAAAAGCGTATTTGATCTGTTCATGGCAGATTCTGACTAAATCTGCTCAACAGGCAGCATTTCAGCAAATGTCAATGGGCATTCTGCCTAACCTTCAGAATTTAGTCCTTTTCTTGAAGTACTTAATAACTTCAAGATATGAAATCCACATAGCCAAAAGGTAAAACATGAAGGCATTACCATACATTGTTACTTTTATTAATTAGCTCTTAATGCAGAAAAATGACAGTAAGGTAAAAAATCACTTAGGCCTAAGTTTAAGTAACTTAATATTTATAGTGTTTTATTCTACAGTGTTTATGTAGCTTAATTACTCTTCCAAAGAGAAACCTTTGAAGGAAATTAATGTGGTAAGTTGTCTTTTATAAAGCCCTATCAGGAAATGGTCTGGTTTCCCTTATCCTCCATTTAAAATAGCTTTTATTACTTGTGCCTTACAAATTTCCTTATTTTGCAAATGCTTTTACATAAGCTTCGGTGGGTATGCTGACATAAATAAATTTCTAACCTGCACCATCTGTGTACCCAAACTCCGTCATGTTGTGTTTGCGCTGGCAGTTTGTTACAGGCACGTCCAGCATACCTTACGAAGGATTTGCCTCTCTACGGGGGAGCAATGGTCCGAGAAGGTTCTGCGTAGAGAAGTGGGGGAAGATCACTGCTCTTCCAAGGTACTAGAAATACTTTAGAATATCAGTTACTGGGATAACAGGCTCTTTGAGAAACATGTTTTAACTGAATATGCAAACATACTGTGCTTTACGTGAAAATTTCCTTCCCCATTGTTCCAGTACCTGACGCATCCATTTTTCTTTGAACTCAGTTTTGTTCTCAAGAAATGGACAAGGCAGTGTGACTGTGGCTGACATCCACATTGTAATGCTTTTTTCATGGAAGATTATATTCGAATGGTATTTTGATTAGATTTTGATTTCGTTATATTTGATTAAATGTGCAAGTATTTACTTCCTGACTATGTAGTTCATCACTTAGGAGGAAAAATTAATATAAATTAAAATTAAATAGCACTTGTGACTGTGTCTGAGCTAATATCAGACTTTTTGCATTAGACACACATAGCCTTTACCATATAGTTTAGTGATGTAATTTTTATGCTCTGTCTGATGTCAAGAGTCAACAAATATGGAAGAGGCAACCTATAAACTGCAGAAGAGGTGTATTTTGACATAATAGGCAGCACAGGAATAAAAGAGAGCTATTTTCAAAGGTCCGTGGTAACAATACCAGGACTAGGCTAATAATATATGAGTGATGCATGAAACATCTTCTAGCATGGATGCTTTATTGGCAAAAATGTAGAGGTTCCAGTCTTTTCTATGTTGTGATCAAGCTGACATGTTTCTGGAAGATTTCCTTTCATCCAGTTCTATCGTTCTGTAGCCTGTAGAATGGGTTAACAGTGGTTAGACATACAGATTAGTGTGGGGAGTGTGGGTGAACTAACTCTACTTAATCAGATCTCAGCTTTAGTGTGCTGCTTATAGCCTGTGGTGGCAGTTTTGGGCTGGGCTGATCCATGGAGGAAATTCAACCCTAATCCGAGCCCATTCCTCTTAAACAAGATTCCTCAGGAATAACTTGCATTCAGAGTCTCTTTTTAGATGCAAGGTGGCTGTCAGACACACAGAGAATTTCTCTGATCAACAACCCTTATCTTTTTCCTCCAGCATCAAGTCAGATTCAGAGATGTCTCTGGGGTTGGCTCCTGCCTGCAGGCAGCCATCTGAACCGCACTGAGAAAGCCAAAGACACAGAAGTGGCACTGTGGAATCCACAGGCATGGCAGGTGGCCTTTAAATAAAGCCATCTCACCAGTTTGTAGTACAAATGAGATCCAGGCAACTGAGGATTAAAGATAAGCAAATTCTGGAACTTCCTATTTCAAAACAAATAGTTTAATATCTTTTGAGTGCCTAGTAATACCTTGTAGCCTGGTAGTCTGCTTTATAGTTGGATTATGATTGACCTATGGACTAGCTTTGATTCTGTTTAAAAAGAAGAAGCTTTTATTTTTTAAAAATAATTTCTGACTTCAAAATACAAGATTTTCATGCAAGTTTAAGTAAGAAAAGCGATTGTGGGAGTTTTTCCATATATTCTCTAATACTGAAATTCCTAGTGCTAACAAGCACAGTCTGCAGCATGGAAAAGGTCAGGATGTGCCAGAACAGGATGCTCAGAATTTCCTCTGAAAAGGTTATGCAGAGCCCTCGTTGTTTTAAACTGCACATTAAAACTACTTCCTGTAGTGCATCATGGACAAATGTGTCAAGAATCTTTGCCACCACGAGGTCTTCAGCAAGTGTGAGGAAATGCCAGCCCTTCACATTTTAGGAGAATGTATCATGCCTTTGAAATTGCATTTATGATCCCCTTGGTTAGGAAACATTTGATTTTTGTCTCTGTGGATAGTTTTTAACATACAAGTGTGAGAATTAAAATAAACCAACAACACACTTGTTTTGTTAAAATAAAAACAACTGTGTGTGACAAACATCTACAGTTGTCACGAGGTGGCCATTCCTGGCATTTGTACATAGAACCTTGATCTCATAAAAAAAAAAAACCAACAAACGATCTTCCATGTTTATGTTTAAATGGGCTACGTCCTAAGCAGAGAGCAGCATTTGCATTTTTACATATCTAGTTCCTGCGTGCAGTGTGGCTTCAGCTTGTGTCTCACCAGCTTCAAAGACTTACTGTGCAAACACCAAGTAGTACTGGCTTGAAGGTAAGACATTGTTAACAACGACCCCGAGTAGCAAACTTCCCAGAGGTTTCCAAACAAGCCCTGCATATGTAAACACATTACTGGATCCGCGGAGAATGCCGCCCTAGGACTCTGTGACTCTTACTGATTCTCAGATAACTAAAGCATTTGTGTTAAGGCACCGTCACTCACTCATTGCAGTGTTCTACTTTTCAAATTGCCCTTTTGATTTCAGTGGGAGTGCTTGTGAAATTTGATAATACTTGGTATGAAGGTGGCAAAAGCTGGGACTCAACAAGTTACTGGACTTCATGTTTCTTCCTGTGTTTCTACTGCACTGCTGAAAACCCATCCTCATCCCTTCTTCTTGATTTTGAGACAGAGAAGGCAACTAATATAGTTGTTTGTTGTAATTACTTAGCTGTGTGATTGTGGTCTTAGTAGCTGTGAATATAAACAAAAGCATTCACTAGGTAGTTACCTGGTTCCCACTGTTCTGACTGCTGTG
Organism: Tringa tobata; assembly: GCA_033628505.1. NCBI lineage: Eukaryota > Metazoa > Chordata > Aves > Charadriiformes > Scolopacidae > Tringa > Tringa tobata. The sequence goes on from JAHREE010000161.1 coordinate 2,581,380, forward strand.
TAATCAGTTCTGCTGAATCAAAATAGTGAGATTTCTGTGAGGCGCATGTCAGGTGGCCTGGCTTCTGTCACTGTCTTTTAGACTAGTAGGTCAGTAAAAGTCCCTGAAAAGTTTATTACAGGTTTAGCTTAACTATTGCTATCCCCAATGCCACTTTTACTTCCTCCTTTCACACTGTGTTGTACGGCAGAGGGGCTGTTACTCTTTCCATTCACTTACATGTTGATAAATCGGTTCCAGGTTCATTGCTGTACATTATATATACGTGCATGTGATGATTCACATGCAAATAGTTTTTATGTCTGACTGCTGGATTTTTAACTCTGAGTCACTATATTTTACTATTGTAATCAAGATGAAGAGGAGATTAATTTGGAATCTAAACTTCAGGAACCAAGATGTTTTTCGTGTTGTCATAAAATGTGAGTCCAGGAAGATGAATAGTTAGTGCCCATGTGGTTTGAAATGTTGGAATGGGAAAATTCTGTCCAGAAGGAAAAAACCCACTTTCTTCTTGAAGACTTACGAAGTTGTTTGCTAGGGTGAGAAAGGCATGCGTTCCCTCAGAAGACAAAGATCGTAAGTTTTTGTCTTTTTTAATGACTTGGTTTTCCAAAATTGCCCTCAAAATTAAGATAAAACTCAGTTCTCTTAATAAATGTAAACAATGTGCCGGCCTACTATTAAACCAGTTTGTAATGAATCCCTTGCTAATTATACACTATGTCTGTTATAATTTGTGGTTTTACAGCCCACACAGCATGATCCATAGTTCTAATGAGTGGCTGTCAGACCCATGCAGCAGAATTGTGTGGTTAGACTGTTAATTGCCTAAGACTCTTCTACACTCCACACTGAACTCAAGGGATCACTGAGTTCCAGTTGCCCATTTACTGCTGGGTCTGAATCAGTCTCTTTCTTCAAAAGGGAAATTTCTTTTTCACTTTTTTTTAAAGTGTGGGGAATGGAATAATAATTTAATCTATATCATAGACATACTTTGTAAGGTTTTTGAAGAGGCAAGCAAGGAGTACAAAGAAAGCTTTCCTCCATGAGCCTTAGAGGGATGGAAGGGTGGAGAAATTTTATCAGGCCCTTGGAATACAGGGTATTCCACGCCCTCTCTGCTAAAGAGCATAGCAGTGTACTTGTAAGCGTAGTGTATTTGGGGAGGGTGCAAAATTCAATGCTTTTTTAAGTGATTGCATATTTGATGTTTGGACTGTGTTTATAATAGTAGTATGACCTTCTGTACTGTGTACATTTCTTCAGCCTGATGTTTTTATGACGCTATAAGGCTGTAACTAAGAGAATGTTTCACCTTCATTGAGCGTTTGTAATGGACTCATTTTTTTAACAAATGAGATTAACCCACTTCACTTGATGTTCCATCCCTGTAGTTGGCAGCTGAGAGCCACTTAAAACAGCAAGTAATACATTTGCTCCCATGGAAGACAGCACTTTCTAGGTCAGTAGAAACTCAGTACAGGTCTGTTGTAGACACTCAGATTTCTGGGATTGGTTAAGTTGAATGAGGAGTTGCATTTGCTGCAAGGAGGGAGTTTGTTCAGTCCTTCCATTGATGTTAAACATTTCCATTTAATACAGGTCATACTGATGAAGGGCAGGTCACTGCGGGGAAAGTTTTTTTTCAGCTGGATTGTATTTAAATAACTCTGTGATGAGTTTTATTGCAAAAGAATAAAGTATTTGCAAACAGAGACCTGCCAAAATACAAAAAGGTTTTTATCCTCTAAAACCAGTCTGAAGTGAGGGCTTGGTACAAAGCTTCAAAGCAGAAAAGATGCTTCCTCCAGCTTCTCTTTGCATCATTTCTTCCTCAAGAACCCATGGCATTAATAGCTGTGCTATCTATTTCACTAGAGCAGGTTCATCCACTGTAGTGTTTTAGAAAGTATTATCTTTAGCCTGCCCTGAGGTCAGGCACTGATAAGCCATTATTCTGCTATGAGCAGAAACCTTCATTATCTCCCTTTTCATTCCCTGGAAGAGGTTTTGAGAGTCAGTTCCAAGTGTGTCGAAAAACGGAGGTAGGTGAACTTCAGAAACTGAGAAATAAATCATGTGGTTGTCCTCTTAAGAAAGCAGGGTGGTATGCTGGAGGTACGTGCATAGTTCTGTGTCATTACAAACAGTATTATTCTAAAGGTCATTGGCTTGCAGGGCCAGGTATGTACATAGTGTAAATCAACACAAGCAGTAACTTCCCAAGAACATGATCCATATGCTAAGGAAACATAGAAGGAAGAGCATCTAATTTGCCTGTCCTTTACTACTGTGGGACTGTTTCCTGTATATCTAGAGTATTTTTTTAAATATTTCATCAAATCGGATATCTTATGCATATTCAGTGTACTGAAGTATCTTGTTTGTGATTACAAATACAGTATTGAAGTATCATCAGTACAGAAAAAAGTACTACTTCGCAGAAGATACATTTAAAGCCAAGATTTAGAACAGACTATTTGAATTGTACCATGCTATACCATTCTTTTCTCATGCACATTTAATGGATAAAATTTATCTCATGCCTTTTGAGCTGTCATTGTGTTTCTAAGGACCTTCATAAATACTTCTTACTGGCTTACTTTAGTTAGAAGAAAGTACATTAAACCTCACTACCTGTTCAATTGGGAAACATCATTTGACAGAACAAAGTCTCCTGAAAGAATACTATCTGCCCATCTCTATGCAAGCACATACCAGTCTGTGTGTTCTCTTTTGAACTTTTAAAATAATGTACTTCTTCACCTCCTCTTTTTTTCCCCCTTCAGGGCTCACACTTGTTTCAATCGTCTGGACCTTCCCCCTTATCCATCGTTCTCTATGTTATATGAAAAACTGTTGACAGCAGTTGAAGAGACAAGTACTTTTGGACTCGAGTGATACACAAACCACAGTGCCCAGCTCATTGGACTTTTGTGGATCTGTCTTCTCAAGGAATGAATGAACGTTTGTATTGGATTTCCTAGAGGAAAACTGTTTCACAGTGCAATTCAGATAATGAGGTTCCATGAAAGAGCTTATGAAGCAATTAAAAAGCATTGTGGTAGTGGCAAAATTCTCTACAGTGAAACTGGAGTGTGCCTGATATGCAGGGAAAACCAAGTCTTGCAATCCATGGTTTTTCAGGACGGCCAAATTTCTTAAGTTTATGTTCTGAGCAAACAAAAACCGTGATCCCATATTGTGGTCAACCTTGCTACTGCAAAACTGACACGTACCCAAAAACTTAATTTCATCAAAGTTGTTGACTAGAAAATTCCAGTTGAAATGTGAAATCATTCAGCCCCTTACCTACCCAGTAAATTATCAAAAGATCATACAATAGATTCTTTTAGATTCTTTGTTCTTTTCTTTTCTTTTTTTTTTTAAATTCATGAAGGTACATTACTTTATGCCATAGGTTATAATAGCACATCCAGTACTTGCTTTACTTAAGACTACAAGTGGCTGCGTGGTGTGCACCAGAGTTCGAGTTCCTGGGGCAGAAGTGAATTGGAAGGAAAGTCAGCAACAAAGGATGTAACGACAATGGCTTGCATTAAGGAGGTTTGTGGAAATGTCTTTGTCAGTGGTGTGTATGACAAAAGATGAGCTGTTATAATGAACTTAATAAGACTGATTTTATGCTTTATACTGCATGGAAACTATTTTAAGAAGAAACTAGCGATTTATCACAGCATATCAGGAAAAAAACCCTAACACAGTGACTTCTGTTTATTTTTATAGGTTCATTATATTATGTTTCTTAGAGTGTAAACAGGAAATAAGCAAACTAAAACGCTATTTCTGTTTTTGTCACTTTCCATGCTTGAACAGACATTCTGCTAGTGTTTATTCTTTAAGCACTCTCAAGGGAAAAAAATGCCTTTTATTTTTATAAGAGTAAAAACTCCCAAAATATTTTGCACTGAATGTACCAAAGTTGAAGGGACATTATGATCTGACTGATAGCAACCTGCATCACTATCAAGTATCTGTAAAAATGCTTAGGAACCAGGCTTTTTTCACGGTGCCATGTCTATAGATATCAGGACTGTGCACAGAAGTAATAATTTTATAATACTATATGTGATATTGTAATATGCATTTATTTTAAATGCATCTGGGTCATTTTTCATGCATTGGATAACTTAATGCAGTGGAGTTTAATACAGATATTTCATATGCTCCCCACAACTTTTTATTTGTACAGCACCATGAAACACTAGCTCATCTGCAAACCCATGAGTAACCTACTTTAAGGTGAGCCGCTGGTTATAACGCCACTGTTCCATACCAGTGAACACCTACAAGATGTAAACTGTTCATAGTGTCTAAGCTTGCATTTTCACTGATAAATAGTTTTCTTATCAAATGTTATTTGAAAGAGTTTTTACGGCATATCAAACACTGCATGGACGACAGTTTCTTTATGCTTAATTTTGCTGAAATACACAAGGCTTGCTCGCATCTATTTTTGGTACTTTCCTCCAGATGGTCTTGTGGAACACTTGTGCAGCTGCGCAGCATTTCTTGTACAGCTGCTGTCACGCAGTGCATCCACCACATTTTAAAATTCCAGGAAGTTTCACTTGGATACTGGATGACAAGAACATGAATCTAGCTTTGCGCTAGCCCTCTTGATAGCACTGAAGCACAGCAAGCCCTGTTCTGTGGGAAAAGTAGCTTTTGAAATAACGTTCTCACTCTGGACACTCTTGAAAGGGCATCTCAGGGAGGTATCCTGCTTGTTCTTGTGGGAGTCTTTTTCCGACGGAGGTGAACGTCTATGGAGATGTTGTCAGCAAAGACTGCCACTCCACCCAAGTCGGAAGGCAGGTACAGCTGTGGTGTGATGGCAGCAAAGACTGAGAAAAACCTTCGGGCTTACTGAGACAATGTTACCTGTGCAAAGGAAAACCCACTTGCAAAATCAGAGTGAAAGCATCCTTTTATTTAAGAAATAATTAAGCTTCTGCATGACATCTGGGACTCGCTTAAGTAACATAGGTTTTCTTACGCTACTTCTGGCTGGTATGAAGTAGCAAAGAAAAATCCAAACAAGTCACCCTATTTTTACACATATATTTATCACTCTTTGCTATGATTGCATGTCACAGATCCTAATGCACATCTTTTTTCAGAACACAAATGAGCAGTAGGCAAACTGACTTCATCAGGTCACTCCATCATGGCTCATGTTTCATATGATCCATTCACTGAGTAGCTAAAACTCTGGCAATCGAAGCAGAATGCAACTTTTGCTTGGTTGAAGGACTGCAGAGTTTTGATTTTACAATACTGTGTTATCTGAGGTCTAAAAAGGAGATTTCCCAAACTGTATCTACAAGTTTTGAACCAGAAACTCTTTGGAATGAAAAGTTTAAATATTTGGCACAAAGTAAGTTTCTACTAGTCTGCCTTTTAAGTTATGCTTTTGTACAAATCGAAAACAATAAAAGCATCTTGTCAATTTTTATTTAAATGTATTTACTGCACACATTTGTTCTGTTTTCATGCATTTATAAATAATAGAAATCAGTCACGATGATCCACTATTCTGTAAAGATAATGACAGGTCAGAAGTGGGACAGCTGTCAGTTAAAAAAAAGAAAAAAAATTTAGAATCCCTGTAGTGTTAAGACTGAGGGACAACGGGGAGAAGCTGCTGCCTTCCTCCTTTGCTGCCAGCATCACCTGGGGGACTCTAGAAAAATGCTGTTTGAAAGTGATGAGGAGTTAACTGCCCAGATATGGTTTCTTGAGCGCTTGGCCAGCTTTTTATGTTGATGTTGCTCTGAAGAGATTAGCAGGGAGGGAATACAGGAAAGCAAGCCTGAGCTTTCTCAAATAGCCACACCTCCTGGCTACTGTGTGGAATATTGTCCTTTCAGTGTGGGAAGCCATTCCCATTAAACATGTCCCAAGTGAAAGGCAACTTTCATGTCCAGCAGGTGACTGCAACAGGCAACCGTGGTGCTTTTTGCTTATGACGTGCTGTCATAAGGGTCCATAAGGTCATAAGAGGAAGTCTGAGAAGCCTTTCTGAAAGCTCTGGATCTCCTCAGAGCTCTTCCAGATGGTGCTAAGGAGCTTTGCATATAGGGAGGGAAAAAAAAGTCAACCTGAAGTAGATAAAAGGTTCCCTTCAGCTACAGCGTGATGACAGTTTGTACTAACTTAACTGGCAGCATCTCCATCAGAGTCTGGCTGGGGAGGTGTCTGCAAGAGCTGAAGTGAGCTGCCCATGCTTCCTGCTCTGCCGGGAAGCAGAGCCATGATTAATTAAGGCATTGCTAGCCAAAAAGCAGCAAGCAGGGTCCGCTGGCAGCACGGTAGGTGCCAGTGGCCTCTGTCCCCAGTGCCCCAGGCCCACCTCGTCCCATCATCCCAGCCAAGCAGAGGTATGCTTTGCTCCCCTGGCTCTGCCAGCAGTAAATTTAACCGTAACACTCCTAAATACCTGAAAAGCTTGTAATCAGTGAAATTATGCAATGCGGCACCTACTCTAGCAAGCAGTTCCACACCTGCAAGGCAGCAGCAATTAGGGTAGCAGTGTTTTCACCCACAGCAGGCAGGAGACAGCCATCTGCTGCCTCTGTCACACCCGCAGCAGCACCTTGCAGGGTGACACGGGAAAGCTGCCTTTCAATCCAAAACAAAGTCCAATTTAACACGCAGTCCCACCGACGAGAAGCAAACCTTTTCCCCCAGCCCCTGCCTGCTCCTTTTGCTTAGCCATCAAATAATTGCCTTTTTTGCTTTTAAACATAGTTGTCCTTATTTTTGTTGTGAACATAGCACCATAAAAAGGTGTTAATAAGACTTAGAGAGGATGTAGGGTGAAATCCATCTGTGCACACAGGCCTGCTGGGCACCACGTACACTTCACATTGAAGCAGTTAACCTTGGGTCGTGTATGGCGAATATATGTAATCTTCGGCTAAACTAAAAATGTAGGCAGCAGTGTGCTGGCAGGACATCAGACAAAGTTTCTGGCATGAGTTAAACTGGCAGAGGCCTGGACTGGTAGTTTGCTCAGTTTAAAATTATAGGAAAGAGAAGAGTTTTGTGGTTTCTTACGTATTTTTAATCCTTTTAAAAGTAAAAAAAAAAAGCAAAGCTTCCTTCTGAAGCATTTGTAATGGTATCATCTGGTTGCTAAATGTAATCTCAGCAGTATTAATTGCAGATGTTTACTGAATTTCTGCAGTGGTTTATGGAGATACTTCCAAGCACACTGTCTCTGAACTGAGGGAATTCTTCACAAAAGGCGTATCTGCAGCAGCTGTTTATGTAAGTTCATTTCCCATAGCGTAAAGCAAGTTAATTCTTTTCAGCAAAGGAAAATTATTTGTACTAAATTATGCTAATAGTTATGTTTTTCTTGGTATTCTTATGTGGAGGGGTAGTTTATTCCTGTTAGCACTAATGGGAACTGAGCAGTAAGTTTGGTCTCCAGTCATAAGATTACAGACTTAGCTTTAACGTTAACCTCACATTCTTAATCCTGAACCACCGCTGCTGTTTCCTCTTCTCATCTTTTCCTCCACAAGCAAGCAAAGTGAACTCCAAGCAAAATTTCAGGATAGTTACTCAAACTTGGCTTCTTAAACTGTTGGTATTTTGGCTCAATTATGAAGTACGAAACAGAACTGTAGAAATGTTATGGGTTGACTTGCTCACCCATTGTGAGTAAAAAATCCTTTACAATTTTATTAGCACAACCACGGAGGCTGCTGTTGGACTAGTCTAACTTTTTGCCTAAATATTTTACAATAAAAAAGGGGTTTAGATGGTTGAATTTGAAATGGCTTGTTTGATGGAAAAATAAATATACGTTAAGTAAATAGTAGGGAGAAAGAAGAACTTTATTGTAAAGCAAATAAGGCTAAAAGCCTGTTTACAACCCATTTTTGTTAGCAGTATGCAAAATTATAAATCTGACCATATAAACACCTGGTTTTCACACTGGGTGTTGGTTTATGTTTTGCATCTCTTTCAGATAGACCACGAGCTTCATAGTTCTTCTGTTCAGACTGACTAGTTTCAGCACTAGACAACTACTGTTCAAAACATTGCCATGAAAAGTTCTTTATTCAAACTTTTCTAGTATTTTATAAAATAATTTTACTGTAAAGAAAGGTGGTGTTTGGGTTGAAACTTTGTTTAGGGCTCTACTTCATAGGCTTTGCATAGAGCCATGTTACGCTATTGGTATTTTAAGGTGAACTCCTGATTAATTTGAGAGTTCTGCTTAATACCAGTGATATTATACTGACCTCCTGTTCACTGCTTAGAAAGTCTCCTCCTGACTGTAGGTAAAAGCATGACAGTCAAGGACTCGAATGGAATGGTTACAATCCATTGTAGTATCTGTATGTATCCAAAATGCAGTTTAAAATATCTCTTGGTGACTATGTGAAATAATTACTTTCACTCATTGATTAGCCCTCTTCTAAGTAAATAACGGGAATTTTGAACTGTTTCCTTTGCGTACCAAGTGCAGTCAGATTACATTTCAGAACAGTAATTAAAACTTAACTATAGATCTATCCTGACAAATCTCTTAAAGTTACAGGGAATGCGAAAGGGAGCTGTGCTAGGCTCCTTTCAATCCTTCCTCCCTTTAAAAATTTCTGAATAATGAAAACTGTATTTTGGTTTTCAGTTGTTTCTTTTTTAGAACTTTCAGAATCTTCTCACTTGGCCCCTACTAGAAGAAACCTTGTCTACTTAGAGGGCTTTTGCTAAGCACTCGGGAGGTATATTGTTCCACTAATTTAACATAGTTTTGTGCTGACATCAATGTAATCAGCTTTTAAATGTATAGACCTACAAAACTCCACAGGACTCTGATCTCCTTTATTCTGGGCTGTCTTCCAAAGGCTGGCCGTCCTCTCCCTTTTAATTGCACATAATCCTACAATCACCCAGAGACAATTGCTGACCACCTACGCTGGCTGTAGCTATACTATGAGTGGGTTTGTTTATTTTTTAATCAAGAATTAAACTGGTCTCCTTCGCAACAAGAGCAGCTCCCTTTAGTCCAGAGAGTTAGTAGGATCACAGTTACTCTGACACCTAGATTGTGAGTGGTTTAAGAAAAATAGTCATAAAAGTTTTTTGGAAAACTTTTGGGGTAAAATCTCCTTTCATTTTTGTTTTTCAAAATTAATTACAAGGCAGGGAATTGTTCTTGCCATGTTTTCTATTGCCAGAATGTTACAGCCCCCTTGGGCTGCTTCACACTGTTGGCTGGAAGGGTGAGTAGCTCTTTCAGTGAGGCAGGTGAGTACTGATCCAGGAGTCACAGCGGTAGGTGATTTATTACCTTAGGACTGTGTCTTCCCCAAATGGAGCCTTTGTCATATAGCCCTTGAACAGGTTTCTTCGAAAAGCACGTTCATATCTGCATTGCCTGCTCCTGATAATACTCCCTTGACTGTTCCGCATCTCTCATTTTAAATGAGAATTACAATTTTTATAGTTAGAAATATTCATATAGCAGTATAAATCAGGTCAATAATAGAAGATTTTGCTGAGACATCATCTTTGATTGCCATGCTGACTGCAGTCAGACATTGGAGCTGAGTAATTTTAAAATAGATTACTGTATGAATAAGCAAGTAAATCTCTGAAGCCTTATAAATAATGATAAAGAAGAAATGTAATTGTAGGTGCTGTAATGGTAAGATTCACACAGCAGATAGAGCCTACAAAATGCAACCATGGAATAGCGCTAGAGAGAAGACAAGACTGAAAGAGTAGGCACAGAAAAAGGACTAGACTTTGCAAATAGGGAGCAGGACAGCGAGCTGTGCTGACCACTTGGGTATACAAGAGGGGATACTTTTTGCTTGAAAATTAGGCTATGATAATGTGCCCAGGAAAATTCATCATGAAATACATTAGTGTTACTGCAACTGCAAGACATGTTTTACCGAATTACAAGGTTTTGAAAATCTAAGTACACAATCAAAAAACGTACTTCTTTGTGGGTTTTTCTTGTTTTTTGGGTTGTTTGGTTTTGCTGTTTGGGGTTTTTTTTATGTGGACTACTCTCAGGAAAGTGAAGGCTTCTAAATAAGGGTGGTGTCTGGAAGTCCTCTTTTATTGTTTGTACAAATAATTTTTGTGTTTATTACTAGCTGCATTTAGCAAGAGAAGTAGCATCTGATAAGATGTTAAATTATCACTGCAGAAGGTGACTTTAATTTTAAATGGGATAGGCCAAATCCCTAACATTTAGATGTGTGAAAATGTAGATTATTTTTTTTTATTTTTTAAGATGGTTGAGGGTTGTTATGATTGCGTAAGAACCATGAATTTCCACAAAAACTCTTTTGTGCTTATTTAAGGTAATTAAAATATTCTGAATGATGTAGTTAGCTTTGGCCAAGCTGATGCAAGTCTTGACTACATTCACACTCTAATGACAATATCAGAAAAAATACTGTGGAAGAGGGTGGGAAGAATTTAGGACCTGGTTCTTCACCTAAAAGCTAAGACTATTAGATAAGTCAGTGTAAGTCAAAAGAATTCCTTGCAAGTTTTCTTCTTCAACATGGTAACTGACGTGGCAAGAGTTTCATATAAACTTCAAGTCCTAAACTAGAAGACAACTAGTACGTTGGACCATAATGGTTCAATAGTTCCATATAGCAGGACATTTTTCTGCAATGAGTCTGCAACACTCAGGAGACTGCTGTTTATTATCAGCGTTGCAGGGAGGAAGAAGAATTATAATAATATTAAGTACAAAAATTGTCTTAGGAGGATGCTTTTTCTTTGTACTCTGTTTTTCCTTGGAATGACATAGCCTTGAGGGCATCCATGAATCCTGATCAGCAAGGCTGCTTTTTGTATAAGTGACTGAACGTTTGTCCTTGTAAGGGACGGTACAGTATGGAAAGGGAAAACTTGGAAGAAAAAGAAGGTATTGAGGGATGTGGTGTGGAATACTGATACCCCCAAGTCAGTCAATATTCTTGCCCTTGTTAGGCTACAGTTTGGATTATTCAGCATGTTTGAAAGCGCATATAGTATTACAAGTTTTTGTAGTGGGGATGCAGGCATCCAGAATCTAACAGGTATATAGGTGCATCTCCCTCATTTTTGACAATTACTTGATATAATTTTATACCAAGTTCTTTGTTTTTAAAGAATTTCAGGCACTGAGAATACAGAGTGCATATTTATTTCTAAGCTTTAAGTAGAACACATGTGGTGTATTTTTTAATCCTTTCCATACTTCTCAGTTAAGTGTTCACAAGACTGTATATCAAATACAATACCAAGTTTTTCTATCTTTCTACAAGCCAATTTAAGTTTCATCTGAATTTGGTATATGTCTTTCACAAAACACTAAATGGGGAATATGTGCTTCAAGCATTAAGATGGTGTATGTCCTTTTCTCCATTTACATTGCATTACATTTCACTTTTTTTTTTTTTGAGGCAGAGAGAGCAGATATGAAATGTGTTGGAGTGTGTTACAGGGGCACGCAATGGGTTTCATTGTGCCTGGCTTCTAGGAATGTACTATAATGTTTGACTGCTCACAGATTTGCATAATTATCTACTCAGTTGAATACAGGACTGTTGTGTTGTATTTCCTGTTATTCAAAAACATTTGGGGAAAAGATTTTTCTGTGTATAATTTTATTTTCATACTGATCTCTATTTTGTTTAAGACCATGTTTCATCATGAAATCACTTAATTAAAATAAATCTTCTTACAAAATCCACTTTGGAAATCAACGCTTTTATTGTGCCTCTGAATATATCATAGCAATGTTTTTTAAATGAGTACTTCTCTCTAGATCATTCTATGTCTTTTGTAGCATTTTAAAACCTTTAGATATGTCCTTTACAGCATTTTAAAACCTTTAGAGAAACCACAAGATACTCTTTGTTATATCACCTTTCCTAAGTGATGTCTGGTGGCTTATGGAGCCTGGCATGGTACAAATTGTAATTTTGGAGACAGAGAAAGTAAGGCTCCTGCAGCTACATGCAACATAATTTAAACAAGAACTACGGATGAAACAAAGACCTAGCACAAATTAAGCGAACAAAGCACCAGATACTAAAGTCAACACGTTGGAGAGGCCCAGGCTTCACGAAAGAGCTGCTGCTTTTGAACGGAGCATCAGAACTGACAGCGACATACTTTGCAACAGTGGCTGTAACACAAAAAAGCACTGTATTTTCACCGGGAAATACTATCAGGTAAAAATACATTTTTCTCTCTTCAGTAAGTCAGTGGCCCCCACCAAAGGTGCCCTCCTGCTTTTGTAACAGATTATACTGGTTCCAGTTAGGGATACTGGTCTTTATTCAGCACTTAGGCAAGCGTTCTCCCCACCAAAACAGTCAAAGGAGACCTTTGCTCCAGAGTGGTTAAATGGCAAGTTCTCCTGCGTTTTATATAAAACTCTTTGTAGAATCTAATATTGAAGTGATATTGCTATTACTTTAACTTTTTCTAGAAAGTAATTTTGTGGTATCTTGCCGCTACCACAAATGCAGTGCAAGCTAACCTAAATCACTGGAGGGGAGCTGCTGTGGGAAGAGAAGAGGCTTTTGAGACTTGAGCCCTTTCAGACTTGGTTCTGTCATAGTTCTTGATGGCAGGCTTGTGAGACAGTTTCATCCAGATCACTGACAACTGATGCCACGAATTAAGCAATTGCTCATTTTTCCCTCAGTAGAAGGATTGGAGTTTGTAGAAAGCTCGTGCCGGGTGACACTGAGGCAATTCTGGTAGGCAGTGACTGGGTGAAATACAGAGACTGTTTGTCCATCGCATTGAGGGTTGCCTTTGGTTACTTATTTCCTGTGTGCAAACGTGGTGGGATTCTTGGCAGAGATTTTGGGATGGGCAAAAAAAGTCACATTTATTAAAACCACCTGTATTAAATAAAAACATGATAATTCTTTATGGATGAGGTGAGTATCTATATTCAATATTAGGTTATTTTCAGAACTGACAGTTGCGGGTACGGCGGGAGATGGCAGCCCGATTCTGAGGGACCTATGGCAAAATGTCCTTCTGTGTTTTGAGTATTTCAGGTTGGCATTTGGTACCAGGGAGGTTGCTTCAGCTAACAGAGCCCTTGTAGATGTTTGGGACACAGGTAATCTGTACAGGGCCATGGGGCGTGGAGGTCTTTTTGCTTATTTTATCCCTGCAGAGTGAGGGAAACAACAATCGGTGTCAGTAAGTACGGGAGCATCACCCCTAAGAGAGGCAGTTGATGCTATAATCTGAGAAGCACTGAACCAGCCCATTTTTCGGGTAGCCTGCTCCGTGTGGTGGTCTGGCACACCAACCCCATGCTCTTCTGCCAAGCAAACGCCTGTGGGTATTCTGCACAACAACGATCATTCACTTTGCAGGCAGATTTCCTCTTGCTTCTTGAAGGCTGCGACAGTAGAGGCATCATGCAGAAGATGTGGATCTTTTCCCCATGACTCTGAGCTGAAGGATACTGCAGATGCTCAGGTAAGGCTTCGTTTTGCATGTTTTCATGTTACTTACCCACGCACTGTCCTGTGGAATGGTGATGCCGCACAGAGACTTAGCAGCTTAGCTACTCTTGGTACTCATTTGCTGTATGTTTTTTGAGGCTTTTTTTTTTTGGTGCTACAGATCAGGGTCTTGCTTTGTCAGTGTCTCGTCAAAGAAGTTACCACAAAGAAGTTGGAGAAGGCGACTCCCAACATTCTCAGCTTCCATCTATGGGCTCTTAATGTTGTCCACTTAACCCCCACCCTAGTGACGTGGTGATCTGCTGAGAAGGGTAGGTTGCTGTCTATTCAGTCCAAACTACATCAACCCTGTGAAAGGTTTGAGTGTAAATCGGCACTTCTTGAGGGGACTGAGCTTTTTCCACGAGGTTAGCTTCATAAAACACCTATGGCTCTGATCAACCTGAGCTCTACATCACAGCTTTGCTAGGTGGGCAACTGATCAAGAAGAAATAGTTCATTTCATGAAAGTCTCTAAAAACTGTAAAAAGCCAGCTTTGTAATTCGTAGATAGTTAAGAAAAGCAAGAGAAGCAATCATTGTTAAGAATGGGAATTATGAAGCTAACACCTTTGAGACAATTAAAAAACAGCAATTAATGACCAGGTGCATGCATTAGTTATAAGCGTAGTTCACGATCCTGTGCTGTTGTGACCTTCAGGCTACCGTTCCCCCTTCTCCACCCTCTTTGTTATTCTGTGTGGTGGTGTATCTAAGTAAATTCCAAAGTCCTCAGGGTGGAGTCCTGCCAATTATACCCTTCTCCAAGTGCCATACGTGTTTTTATGGCATTATATAAACAGATAACCAAGACTACAATAACACGCGTGTCATGAAGCATTTTTAGTATGTATTTGGTTTTCAGAACTTAAAGGGAGAGTAGAGCAAATCCTGGCCCTGAAAAGCAGGGGTAAAGACACACAAGCAGCTAAGGAGACAAACATAAGCACTGTCATTTACTTTTTGGCACCACGTGCTATAATAACCTAAAACATCTTAATTGTAGCCATCATTTAATTTTATTCCTGTGGATCATTTGGTATGTTTGGAATGTTGCTTGCTTTTCATACTGCACAAAGAACGCTTCTCAGCAAAACTAATCTTTTCTGCATGTTGGTTTGGGTTTTTTTTTTTGGCAGATGTATTTGAAATCACGTTGTAACGAAGAAAGGGTATGGTCTGGAACTCTGCAGAGATGGTGGAACTCTGTGGGAGAGAGTAAAGATTTTGGACTTTTTTTGTCAAAAATACCCATAGCTCAAAATGCTAAAAATCTAGATGGAAGGTCAAGTGAGCAGGAGTTAATGCTTGAAAGGCAGCTCTTGTTCTTAGTAGGTATGTCTTACTGTGCCGGCTACATGGTAGAACATACTCCAGAGTCTTCAAGAATACTTTCAGTTTTCTCAAACTGTGTATCTAATCTTCATTTTTTTACTTTACTATCTACTTTATTAGTATTTACTAATTGCTTTAACTAATCTTAACGTAAGCATTGCTGTGACAGCATGACTTAGGTACTGTACTTGCCACGCACACAGCAATTACCCATTTCACTGGCAGTGCCATGGCATAAACAAAATTAACCCAGTAAGTAATGGTGCACTGCTGAAATTTAAATTTATGACTCTGAAACTCTTACGCTATGTTACTATTACTGCCTTTATGGCAAATCTATTATAAAACGGATGTTTGCAAATTTCTAGGGCAGCTGGTTGGATTGCTTCACAGAGGAAATCAATTTGGCAAACAAATTGCTGCTATTTTAGAACTCTGTCTAATTTCAACTTATTTCTAAATCATGCTTTCGGCTATTTTATATCCTCAAAAAGGGTCTTTGAAACCACAAGTCAAAACCTTTTAACTTTCTTTTTTTTTTTCCCTTCAGGGCCTTAAAGCAAGAGGCTCTAAAGACCCAGTTGCCATTTATGTACTTAAAAAAAAAAAAAAAAAAAAGAGATGGTCAAACAGGCCCTGTGTGAGCAGTGTGCTTGTATGAAAAGTACTGAAATTAGGTTCTGGCCCCGTTTTAACATGCATATGCAAATGTCAGTGGGAACTGGTGTACCGATCTCTATTTTTAACTGGGTCTAGCCAGGAACGCGGTTCCCCAGACTCTCCGAGCTGCGTCATAACACACAGACAGCCCAGCCCTGCGCAGGCACTGCTGGTAAGCACACGCAAGTTTTGTGCTTGTGGGTTTCTTTGTCAGATC
>JAHREE010000161.1:2597319-2622861 GCA_033628505.1 Tringa tobata
GAGAGGGGACGAGCGTGCGGGATGCGGATCCGCCGCTGCCCCTCCTCGTTGGCTCGGGAAAGGGCTCCTGGGCTGACCGCGGGTGCTTAACCTCCGCCCGGCAGCCGCTCCTGCGCATCTAACTTTGGCTGCGGAGCGGGACGGGTCAGCGCCGAAAGGCTTAAAGCGCGGCTGAGGCGAGGAGGTGTGCGGGGTCAGCCGCCTCCCCCGGGCTGGCGGTGAGCGGAGGTGGCGGCGAGGCGCGGGGTGCCTCCCGCCACTCCACACCCAGTCAGGGGGGTGCGCGCCCCGCAGCGTCGCCTGGTGACCCGGTGCTGCTCCTCCCGCGTCCTTCTCCGCTGGAGCTGAACCTCTTCCTAGCCCCGGAGCAGGGACTTGATTTTTTTTCTTGGAAACGGTTAAATCAAGGGACTTTTTTGCCCAGTTCAAAATAGTTCAGTAGGAAGTTGTCTCTTTAGTGGGAAGCTCGCAAACTTCTGGGAGGTCCGTTCTTCTAATGTCAGTTCCTCGGGGCTTTTGGTGCCATATGAAGCAGCACAGGTATCACTTGTAATTTTAGAAGTAGTTAATGTATTAGAATTTGTGCCTTTTTCACAGCTAATTGCAATTGAAATTAGATTTTTTTTCTCCTGAATCAATTATGTGCTTGTTTCGTGTTTCTGTCTGCTATGAATATATGTTTTTCTCTATTTTTGATGATACCAAGCTAAAAAGAGGAGATGTGGTATCTTACCCGAGAAACAAAGTTAATTCAACGTGACAGAAGTTCTCCTTAATAACAACTCTTTGAGAATAGTGATATAAAATGAAAACTGACATAATAAAATTGATAATAGTAAACTCTTAATCAATTAGTCAACTGTCTAGGATAGATAAATGTTTTTGTGCTGAAGTAACAAGATAACTTTAACTGTTAAACAGTATTGAGTACATCTCTAAAAAGAGTAATAAAATTTCCAACATCTGAATCAGTCTCTTAAATTATAATGTATCATATAATTGAGGTAAAAGGAATGCATGTTTGTTACAAACAAGGCAAGTCAAAGGCTTATGTGTTAGATTGTAGTGTTACCCCTTGAAATTTTTTAGGAATTTATTTTATGCTCATCAAATGCTACTGTAGATATTCCTAAACTGTGTAGTTTTTTAGTTTTTTTTTCCTGAATTGTGATTTAAATCCAAAATAGTTCCAATATGAATAGCCATGTTCGAAGAACTAGTAGCTGGAACAACGTTTGATGGATTATATTTGAATGATAATTAATTCGAGTGCCCCCCCAGGAGTTTCTGGTAGTACATATCTGTCATTTGAAAACTGAAAGTGTATAAGTTTGTTAACTGTATCTGATCTGTAATTTGCCTTGTGTTTTTTTTTTTTTTTTCCCTTCATTAATAAAGGTAAACCTACTCTTTAACTTAAAATAAGCCGTCAGTTAAGACTTCTGTTATCCCTCAGTAACCTTTTTCTGCTTTGCTTTTGCATTTCACCTGAAGAGATGCTTCAGGCCTATAAATGTGAATGCAAAAGGCCAGGATTTTTACAGTGGTTTTTTTTTTTTATATATATAGTAGTAGAAATAATGTAGGTGGGTGTATCTTCCTAGTGAGCTGTTCTACTGGTTTATTAAGGTAATTTAATCAGGATTACTACATCATTTGGTTCTAAATTATCTGAACTTGCAAAGAGGATGTTGTCCATTCATGCTGCTCTCTGGCAATTAATCTACTGTTAAAATGAAACTTAGATGAGCTATGAGTGAGTTTAATAGGAAATGTGAATCTTCCTACTGGGAAAAAAAGTAGCTGCTTTTTTTTTTTCTTCCCCTGTGGTTAGCTATTCCTGCTGTGTTGCAGACAACAGACAGGAAAGAGTTTTGGTTAAGTTCCCCAGGGATACAAGTTAAAAGTGTAAATTTAGGAGAGTTGCTGGAACTTACTTGGAATCCAAAGGAGAGTTAAAGCTTATTTGCAGAAAGCTTAAGAAAAAAAAAAAAAAGCAGATATCATTAATAGTTAAGTAGTTATTAGCATTTTTACTAGAACTGAAACTTATCCCTAATATTCTATGAACATGCTCCAGGGAAAAAAAATCCAACCTTTATCTCAAATGTTAAAACAAAAGTCTTTCTATTAATTTTTTTAGCATGCCTTGATTAGTCTTCCTTTCAGGTTTTATTTTTGCAGTGATCAAATGTGTTGTTTTTATGTCACTACCAAACAAACGTAAGGCTATTCTAGTCTGATAGACGTAAACTCTAATATTTGTATACTTTCCTGCACTGTAATTACGGGATTTCCAAAACTCTTAATTATTTTGCTTTAACAGGTGACTGGTAAAAGAGAGAGGCCCATTCCTGACTATGTCGAGGAGAAAGTTGGAGAATAAAAGCCTTTCCGGCTTGTTAGCCACATCTCTCCAGACACAAATCAAGACAGACAATTTCCACAATTTTTATATTCTTGACTCAAAAGAGCTAGGAAGGTAAGATTATTCCTATTTATTTTATTTTAGTAAGAGGGATTTCTGCTGCAAGAGAATTCTTTGTGCAGTGATAGACCTTTTCTGGCAAACTTTCATGGTAATAGGTGGGGAATGAAGTATGCCTCTCCTCCCCTTCCCCACTCCCTTCTTTGCAGTATCCGAAGGATTCTCTAGGGACCAGGAAAAGATAGAGTGAAACATAAGTTGCCAGCCTTTTCCACCTCAGAGGGATTTAGTTTGTTCGCACAGGCATGTAGAACTGGGATTACGTTCCTTTTTTGCTATGTTCTCTGTCTAGTCACACATCGCTTTCCAGGTACATAAAATAAAGAAGAGGTGACGTAGGGTAAGGCTTCAAGACAAAGAATGGGGATTTTGAGTTGGTTGTTTTGGTTGATTGAATTTTTTGAAGTCCAGAAAACAAAGACTTTTTGCTCTCCCTCTCAAGCAGTTAGTCTAAGTTTCTAACAACCTGTTGTTTTAGAGTAGTTTTGCAGGCTGCTTCCCTTGCTCATGTTTGCAACAGTAAAATAGGAAATAAAACAAAAAAAAAAACCCACCTTGGCATTTATGGTACTGTTTCAGACATCCGAGCTAATGCTTTTTTGAAATCATTGGGTTAATTTATACCTTGAAAATATTCAGGGAATTGGGCGTAAAGCCATGCAAACATAATGCCATGGTCATCTTTCCAAGCTCCTTGAACAGAATTGGCATGGGTCAGTCTCATAGTTGTGCCTCGCTGGGCCACATAGTGATCCATTGCACCTGTAACTTGTTTTGTCAGCAAAGATGCTCTTCTACATGTGATTTTGTAAGCTCTTTAGCCTTCACTGTTCTCCTGCTTGTGGTTTGTTTGTTTGTTTTTCCCTAGCATGTGCTTTATCTTGTAGGCTTTTTATAAAAATGCACCTTGCAGCCCATAACTCTCCACTTCCCCTTTGTCAGCTATAGTTTTGAATTCTAGGCTCTACAGAAGCAGTTTATATGCACCATCCTCTAGAACTCCAGTATTCTTAAGATACTGGATTTTTGGATTATATATATCTGTGAGATGATGTCTAAAGTAAACAAAAGTGTAGATTTTGTGTGGATTCCAAAAACCAGGCTTTAATACTTTCTGTACGTGCAAAACCAGGCATAATGAAATAAATGCCAAAATGCCAAGAAACAGAAGCAGAGTAGTAGGTTTTCCAAACGTATTTTTTACTTTTCCTGGCCTAATAGTGTGTGTATCTATTTTTTTAATGTTTTAATGTTCATAAGTTATGTAAACTTCACCTTTCTTTGTAGCTTCTCTAAGAGATTTAAGATGGTTTTCTTTTCACTTGCAATTTTCTTCTTCCTCTTCAGGTTACTGCTTAAATGGTTCTTTTGTTCTTCTCTGCTTAAGCTTCCCAAGTCCCATTTTTTCCTCCCACACCCTTATCTTGTAGGTCCTTTTGGTATTTGAGACACTGACTCACGAAGCAGGCAGGTTCTGTTAAGTGGGTTAGGTAGTTTTGTCCCCTGCGTGCGGAAGGCTTGGCTTCTTTTGAAGTAGTTACATTTCTGTGGTTTATAATTTGGGATATGAAAGCAACTTGAAATCAGTTTTTATCTCGTAAAACTGGGCTGTAAAGTGATGGTTAAATAGTTGCTTTGCAGGCAACAAGGAATGGGAACCATTTTACTTGCTTCAGAGCAACACTTCAAAACTCACAACTATTTTTTTTTTTTATTTCTGGGGAAATTCCATAGCTCTAAAACAATTTTTTGTCTTAATAATTTTGTTTTGATAATTTGTACACTACAAATACAGTATAAACAAGTAGAAATTCTTACATCATCCATCTGGAGATACTGCTGACTCTCAAAGCTGTTATACCCGCAGCGATTAGAAGGAAGACATGCAAAAACTCTCAGGGAAGATCTTGCTGTTCCCATGAAACTCAACCAGTTCTCCTTTTTTAATTTTAGAGAAACTTTTGTGGTTCACAAAGTGATGTGATGTTAAAATGAGAATGTAAGCTGTGGGGAGTATCTTAAAGTTTGGTGTATTAGAAAATTCAGCTCAATAACTTCAAATGCTCTGTAATAATAAGCTGGTTTAACAGTTGGGAAAGGACTTGGCCATTTCAGGCTTACAAATAGGTGCTGAAATGAAGAGTGTGCATGTACCAGACTGTAAATAACTTTCACCTCTTAAATTAATTTTTCGTTTGAGTTTTGTATTCTTACACTTTTAAATTTAAGTGCTTTTAAAAAAGGACAAAGAAATCTAATAGATTTCTAATAGATTAGAAACTAATCTGATAGATTTTGAGAGAAATCATGACAGAGAAGCTGTTTTGTTGAATTTATTTTTAAGTAAAGTGATAGCAGTACGATTAAATGTCAACTTTACATGCTTAATTTAGTCACATTTCTACAAACTGTATTTAACATATTATTTGCAAATGGAAATCTTATTTTTCATGAGATGCTTGTACCTTTATTGATTAAATACTGAAGTATAGATTTTTTTCAAAAAAGCCTCAGACATTCCATTTTTTTCTTTTTTTTTTTTCTTTAGAGGCGTTCCTTTTAGGATTTGGGTTTTTTCACCAGAAGCAGGGCAATGTAGCCTTTTCTACTAAAGAAGCTAATTTAGTTGAAAAAGCACAGGTCAGATAGCTCATACTGACCTTCTTCATCAAGTTTGTTCTTGGTATGCTGGGATAACAAAAAACATGCGTGGAAAGGCATTGTGTTTTCAAAGACATAAGTATAGGTTTTGTTCTTTGTACACAGTTTTATACTGTTTTTAGAACTTTACACAATTTATTTTAGCCCTTCAAGTTGTTTTTCTTTAAATAATGTTTCTTGTATCATTTGAAAACACTTTGCAAGTATGCAACTAGGCATTTCTGGGAATGCAAAACTTGTGATTATAAAACTTTGTTTTTCCAGGAGTTTGTAACTTGGCTTAAAAAACTGCATTTTTTTCCCCTAATTTTTTAAAAGGTCAGCTTCATGTTTTAACTACAGTATGTGGTTTTCTTTTAAAAACACTAGTTTGCCAAAATACATTTTTGTTTCCATACCTAAACAGTTGGCTAGGAAATAAAGCAGCATACTTTGTCTAACTGCAATTGAGAAAGAGAACGCTAAGTAGTGGGTGCCTTTCTGTTACGATGTTTTTAAACATTTTGCAGATACCTGTTTCTTTTAGCAGTACTACATGATTTGTGGAGGGAAATTCTCTTTATGGCTAAAATTTTCTGCAGTGAAGACCTCCCCTCACACCCCCAGCATACAACTATGCTTTATTTTCTGTGTTTGTTTCTGCATTTCACGGGGTTTTGCTGTATTGTACAGGTTCTATAATGTGGTTGAGGTTTTTTTAATATAATATTGCCAACCTGAACAAAGTCCTGAGCAGCCTGGTTGGATCTCCGGAGCTGGTCCTGCTTTAAGTGGGATATTTTGCTAGAGACCACCAGAAGTCCCTTCCAGCCTGAGTCATTCTATGATCCTACACTAAGAATGTCCATGTAACTTGATATTCTGATTTAATGCTTAGCTAGTCTGTATAAAATGAAATGTACTGGGTCTCTACAAAGCTTCATCTAACTTAGTATCATTTCTCCTACAGTGTCTGAAAGCTGAATGTTCAGGGAAAAGTGTAAGAACAGGCCAAACACAGCATTCCCCTGATATTACTTTTTTTTTAAAGTTTCTAATTATTTGCCGTGCCTTTTTATTTCTAATGGCAATTTACATACTTTTTATGTCTTAGGTCTTAATGCTTTCCCTTTTATTTTCTAGAGGAAGATGTGCTGTGGTTAGAAAATGTATAGCTAAATCCACAGGCCAAGAGTATGCAGCTAAATTTCTAAAGAAAAGAAGAAGAGGTCAAGACTGCAAAGCAGAGATTCTTCATGAAGTTGCTGTACTTGAATTAATGAAATCTAATCCTCGCATAGTTAATCTCCATGAAGTCTATGAAACGGCAAATGAAATCATCTTAGTGTTGGAATAGTGAGTATGCCTTCATCAGATGTTCCACATTTGTAGTTACAAATCTGTCAATGTACGATTTTTTTGCATGACTTGCCTGGACACCCAGAAGAATTACAAGAGGGTGCTATATACATTATGCTAACATTTCATTATGATCTACTTTATGAGCTCTTAGGGACTTTTTTTTATATTATTTTTTTTTTCATGTAAATGCAGTCAATTGCTGTAAATTTGAATCTTTGGGTTTGTACATGGTTTTTGTTACATCCACGGTTAATGAGTTATGTCAAACAATATGGAAGAAGGCATAAAACAAAATATACCAAAACCTACAGTAGTTCGGTACTCATAATGTTTAAAAATGGACTGAAATATTATTTTATTTTTTTACAAAAAGTTATCAAAAAATAAAGAGATTCTTCTTTCTTCCTGCTGCACAACTCAGTTTCGTAGACAATTTCACTCAATCTTAAATTGAAATATTTTTTGTCCCAATAAATACTATCTCAGGAGGGTAATTTTGACTAAAACTTGCCTGTTTAGTTAGAGCAGGTTGTTTCTTCTGCTAGCTGGATTTTTGTAAAAAAAGCTCTGATCAGTTTGCAGGTCAGGCTAACCTAATCTAAAACCTGACTACAAACTCTAAGGTGTAAAATTTTGTTTTGTTTTGTTTTCCTTAAAGAATCTTTCATGCAGGCTGACCAGAGAGAATGTTCTTGAATCCCATAGAAAATGCATACTGCTTTTATGCATCTTAAATCATACCCTCCCAAAAAAGTAGCCCCTGATACCAAGTACACGGATTTCAGAGAAGCAGAGCACGTCCATGTTCTGTGAACTTCAGTCACCACTTCACGGTTTTTGGTGACTGAAAACTCACAATTCATTTGTGCGTTCTGAGCTTCTAAATTTAGTGGTTTTGTTTGGCTTTTGGAGTTATATCCTCCAAAATTTCCATTTCTTTTCAGATGTTCCTGTAGCTTCTCAAAAACAAGTCTAATTTGGGAATTAGACTTGAATTATCCATTGTATTTGCTGTATGTATAAATTTGTTTGGAATGTAAGGAACAAAAATGCAGTTTGTGAAATTAATTCAGAAAGTCCTTCTCTAAGATTTAAGTGTCACGTACAAAATATTTGAAGAGCTGTTAATAGTGAACTACACACAACATGGGAAATTCCTTCAAATTTTCCAAAGAATGTAGCTAGATAATTTAAAAAAAAGCTTTTCTTCCTGGAACTGGATGATCTGTAACATATTATTTGTTCTGAGAAGGCTAAAATAATAAATAATGCAGAAGTAAAGACAAAGTCCAGATGACAAGTTTTGAACTTCTTATCAGGAATAAGTGCAAGTTCATACAAAAGCCATACTGATTATACTGCTTCTGTTTCAGGTCAGCTATCTTAGTCTTGCTTATTAAAGCTCTGTAATGAAACAAGTCCCTTGTAGTACATTGGTGTTAATGGTCTACTTTGTAGTAGCGTTCAGAAGTTTTGCAGTTAAGTGTTCCTAGTTCTTTGGTATAAGCAAAGGGCTGATTATACTTCTAAATTATGTCTTTCTGTAGTAGAATAGACAGATATTTTTTTTGTTGTTTGTTTCTCATTATCAGAATTCTGAAGCAGTACTTTAAAAGAATCGCAATAAATTAGTTTCTTACTCATAAAATATTTTATAAGCATTTCCTGTTTAGTCGTATTTTTCCTCCTACATATGGTCCTTGCTGCTGTTGGATTGTATTGGTGGGGTTCTTTGGAAGATGTAGTATTAAGAATCAGTTTGTGTAAGCACACATTTTCTAAATAAAGGAAATGGATGCTAGTTCTTTAGTAATTCCCTCTGCAGAGATGGCCTTAAGAC
The DNA here is from genome assembly GCA_033628505.1 of Tringa tobata. Classification (NCBI taxonomy): domain Eukaryota; kingdom Metazoa; phylum Chordata; class Aves; order Charadriiformes; family Scolopacidae; genus Tringa; species Tringa tobata. The sequence continues at coordinate 2,605,650 of JAHREE010000161.1, forward strand.
ATGAATACTTCTTCAAAAGCCTCACAAAGATATTGTTACTCTTCGAATCTGAGGGTCAAAGGTAATTGGAGGAATCCAGTTTTTCAGGGAGAAACCAGACAGCTGTATTAATTCATTTTACAGCTGTGCCAGGCAGCTGTACTAATTTTCAATCTAGTTTTGTTCATTGAAGAACTAAGGAAGGCACTTCAGAGTCAGATCGATGGTCTGTCTAATCTGCTGCCATTTCCAGCAATGGCTGTAGGGAGATGCTGTTTAGGAAGAGCTAAGGAACATATGAGCCTGTCCAGCTTTTGCTGTCCGTTCTCTTTGCACTGTCCCAGCAAGCAGAGGTATTGTACTGAGGATACCTCTATGCCTGTTCTTTTTAGTGTCTGTTTGGGGACCTATAGCCTGTGAATCTGTTTTGTCCTTTTTTGAACCTGGTGATACAGTCTGCTTTGGTGGTAATAAACCCCAGATGTTCATTACCTACTGTGTGAAGAAATACTTTCTTTTATCTGTTTTCGACTAATTAGCTAGTTTCATCAGGTGCCTCCTAGTTCTCATATTGTGGTATTTAGTCAATAACATTTCTCTGTTTATCTCTAAAGCAGCTTTAGTTTTTGTAAGCTCCCCCACAATCTTCTATCCAAACTGAAGAGACGGTGTCTCTTTGGTTTCTTCTTGTAAAGCAACTATCTTTCCTCTTGCTTGCCCTTCTCTGTATCTTCACTAATCTTACGTGCTTCTTGAAGATACAGAAACCAGAGCTACGCGCTAAGATCTTACACTGAGCATTGGTTTGCTACTCTTGTTTTCAGTAACTTTCCTGATGATAACCATGTATGTTGGCTTTTTTTTTAGCTGCTCTGTGCATCAGTCCAATTATTTCAAAGAACTGTCAATCAAAATTTCCTGAGCTCTATCTGCCAGTTCAAAGTTTGGCACTGTGTAGGATTCTATTACGTTATTTTTTTAACGATATCTTACATTTATGTATACTACAGGTCATCTGGTGCTCTTTTACACGCTTTCTCAGTTGGTGCTGAACTTGCTTGTTAAGGTCTTCCTTGAACTGGGGAGCCAAGACCAGGATGCTGCGTTGTAGCTGTGGCCTGGCTGGGTAGAGTCACTTGCCTCGGCCAACTGGCCGTGCCTCTGTTATTGCAGCCCACGGTGCTGCTCACCTTTGCTGCGTTCGGCTCCCCGTCTGTGAGGACTCACAAATCCTTTTCAGCAGAGCTGTTCAGCTCTGTACCTCTCTACTTGTCCACCCATCCAGACCGTAATGTAGTAACTTGGATACAAGAATATTATGGGAGACAGTGCTGAAAATCTTGTTAAAGTTGAAGCAACTGACATCCACTGCTCTTCTCCTCATCTACGTTTTACCATAAAGGCAACTAGGGGAGGCATTACTGACACCTCACATAGCTCCAGCTGTGCTTATCCATGTTGTCCATTATCTAATTTTTTAAAGAGACTTACCATTTTCTTAATGACAAAATTGAAGTTTACTGATCTGTACTTTTGACACGTAGCTCTTTATCCTTAAGAGGGAAACTTCAAGCATTTAGAGCAGGCCGAATAATGGTTTCAAACCCAGCATGAGAGGAAACAGCTGACATTGCGGCTAAGTGTAGACGTGTAACTAATAAACCACACGCAACACGGTTATTTCTATGCTTCCTTTATGCTGTGTTATATGTAGAGTTTTCTGTAAGTAAAAAACAACAGTCTTTTTCTCAGGAAGATGTATTTGAGATGCTGTGTGAAAACTTGACGCTTGTCAATCTTATTTTTGTTGTTAGTGTGGAAATGGTAGATTCCAAAATGACAGAGCTGAGACCTTGTATTTCTGAATATTCTGTGTCTCCTAGAGTTCTGGAAGATACTGCTCACTAACTGATGAGGCAACTGTATATCTAATCAGCAGCAGCATGCTACATTTTCTTCCTGATATCTCTCTGATAGAAATACCTGATTTTTAGTCTTCCATGAGAATGGCAGGACCTAGATAGCAAGCATGTAGTTTCCTCCTGCTCCAGAAATATTCTTCAGTAGCTCTAGCAGTTTGTTGTGTTGTAGTTCTTATGTTTATGCCACAGCCACCTCATGTTAGTAAAAAAAAAGAAAGAAAAATTTTTACTATCAAATTCAGAGAATAGGAATACTGCTGGGCTTTCTTGCATTGAATCATTTATGGAACTGGTCTAATGGAAGACATTTTAGATTTGACTTGAAGAGAAAGGCTGCTTCTGCTATAGAATGATGACAGAACTCATCTTCCTGAAGGCATCTTCACAGTTGCTTACAGGAATGCATGCTTGAGGGTACCAAAGCATTAGGAGGCTTTCAGCCACAAAGTTCTATTTCACTTTCAACTGCTGTTTCCAGCTATGAGGAAAGAAAAAGCATCATCAGTTTACTTTTTTTTTTCCTTTTCTAAGTGCTTATATGATGTGTCTTGGCATAAGTGTGTGTTTAAAAAAAAAAAGTAGCAATAACAATATTCCCAGCCTCTCTGAGAATATGAATGTGATAAATGAATATATATTAAATAGGTATATATAAAAATTTTCCTCACTTAAGGTTGAAAATTCAAATTTAAAACATAAGTGTTCTTGAATGTGTTTCAGTGCTGCTGGAGGAGAAATATTTGATTTGTGTGTCCCAGATCTGGATGACAGAATTGGTGAAAGGGATATTATAAGGCTTATAAGACAAATACTTGAAGGACTTTGCTGTTTGCATGAAAACAATATTGTTCATCTTGATTTAAAGGTGAGACTGCAGTAGACTTTTTATTTTAGTACTTTATCTTCAATTTAATGTTATGATAATCAGTCATACTGTTAAATACGTAACAAAAATGTGGAAAAAGGTATGTATTGGAGATTAAATATTTTTTTAATAAAATTTAGCAATAAGTATTCCATAACAGAAACAGAAATGTCATTTAGTACGTTGGGGTCTCTTGCAGCTTATATTTTATTAATTGCAAATTAAATCTTTTCTATTCTAGCCTCAAAATATTTTGCTGAGCAGCCTCAATCCTCTTGGTGATGTAAAAATTGTAGATTTTGGTATGTCTCGGAAGCTTGAGAATTCTAGTGAACTGCGGCAGATCATGGGAACAACAGAGTATCTAGGTATGGAAGAATTGCTTCACAATTTCTGATGTGTGGTTTTGAGAAAATAGAAGCAGTTCATGTAAAATGCTTATCAACTTCTCAGTCATTACTGGAAAAAGAACAACACGACAAGGCAACATGTTCCGAGCACTTCTTTTTTAAGTCAGATATTTGCACCAAAAAAATCCCAAATTACATCAATAAGTGTACCTCTAATTTCATACTTACTGTGATGCAGACTGTTAAATCAACAAGAAATTTTGGCTGTTAAATTCTTTTGACCACAGTTGAAATACAGCATTAGCATGCACAAAGAAATGTTCTTTGCATTAGGAATGCCAATGATTGGAATAGGAATGATGCTGATGCATGGTCATTTAATGAGATTAAAATATTCCTCGGAAAGGGAAAGATTGCCATTAACACTTGGCCCTCTCTGAGGGGCAAGCTTTCCTTCATGATCTGCCTACACTCAATGTTAAGAGCACTTCAATCTGCAGTGAATAACTTGCTATCTAGCATATGCCAACAGCCACTGTTGGCTTGGTTATCTGGCCTTGCAGTGTTAACATGCAGAAGGCTTTATGCATTCCCCTTAAAAAGCTGTATACTTGAAAACCTCTTAGAATAATCTTTTGTATGTGCATGCATCTGATTAGAAAATATCTTGGGACTTGGACAAAATAGACTTTAGGCCATATAGTGCCATGTTAGTGTGAAACAGTTAAGCATCAGTGTGTCTAATCAAATGGAAATAACTTTTTTCAAGCCCTGTGGCTTGAAAATAATAAACTTGATTATTGAAACTGCATGTTTAGTCTCATAATAATGCTTGCAAAAAATGGTAGAAATGTAGTGCATGATTGAAGGCCACTTGAATAATATATCTATTAAAGTATTTTTCTTCTCCCTATCTCTTTCTCTAGCTCCAGAAATTTTAAACTACGACCCTATTACCACAGCTACAGATATGTGGTAGGTTGTATATGTCAATTAATTTTATTGAGGTAGACATGACCACTTAACAATCTAGAGCCCAGATACAGATTCTGACGTAGTTTTATCCTGCTTCCAAAAATCCCCTCTGTTCATGGGCTTCCCAAAAGAGGGAGAGTTGAGAGGGGAAGGGAGCCCTCAGGATTTTAAGCCGGAGCTTACAGTAATTACTGTATATGAGTCTGTTGCACACCTAGTAGGGAATGCAGCTGGCTTCTAAGCATGCAGAGTATAGGTGTTTGTTCTAAGGGAACAATAAAAATGATTGCATAGCATACTTTAGGTTTTAGTTACTCTTGGATGACATGCGTCAGGTATTATCTACTCTTGGACACTCCTCCCTACCCACTTTTGTATCATTAAATAATCATACAAATTATAAGAAGTATTTTAACTTTCTACTTATCTTTAGAGCAATATCTGCAGAATGAGTCGCAAAAAAAGAGACAAGTACCTTAAACTAATCCACAACTTTATTAAGTATACCTTTGTAGCCTATTAATTTCATGAGCTATGTTAGTGTCAAGACTTCAGGATGTTTTCTTAAAAACATAAAATAGTCATATGCTCTTAAGCACCTAAATAATTAAAATTCAGTTCTAAAAGTCCTTTGAATTTCTCAACTTGTAGTAGTAATTAAATCTGTTAGTGAATGCTTATTAACCACTTACTATTTGTCTGCTTTTGTGGGAAGATACAAAACCAAACTATTGGTGCTCTACTCAAAATGACAAATCCAGCAGCATGTTTCCACAATGTAATGTATACTAAGGTTTGAACTATCAGATCACAAAACCATTTTTATTATGCATAAGGAAACCACCTGTGACTTCTGTATGATGTGATGTGTGGTACTCACATTCACGTTCTTCAGGAAAACCATCTCAGTAAGAGAATATTGTAACACAAATGTTGATTGTACAGAGAAGTTGACTAAATCACAGTCTTTGATACTTCATCCAGAATTGCAGTGAAAGGTGGGGTTTTATTTACATGCAAGCTAGCAAGTCTGTTGTTTTGCAGTTCTATCATCCAGAATTCCCATGTGTCCAAAAATGGGCCATAAAAAAGTGATATATTTCCTTTTCCTAACAATCTCAATTGGAAGAAAAAGGGGGTGTATTGAAAGTAAGCAATTTTCAAAAATCCCTTTCCTTGTGTGTGCATGTGCATACGTGCTTGAAACACATAAAAGTGAGATACCACTTGATGTTTCTAATTCTTTGAGTGTGGCATACATCAGGAAGTTTGATCTGCAGCAAAATAAACATGGGGGTATATTGTTGGGGGTATATAGTATGGGAGTATATAGTACAATTATACGTTGTGTTCTTACCTCAGGAACATAGGTGTAATTTCATACATGCTGCTAACGCAAGAATCTCCATTTGTGGGAGCTGATAATCAAGAAACTTACCTGAATATATCTCAAGTTAACGTGGATTATTCAGAAGAAACATTTTCATCAATTTCACAGCCTGCCAAAGACTTCGTTCAAAAACTTCTGATTAAAAATCCAGAGTAAGTAACAAACTCCTCCAGGCAAGAATCTTATCTTTTATGTTTGTTGGAACACGTAAAAAAATGTGAATTTTTATTTGGGAGCCTAATACTGCTGATATGATCAGTCAGACATTTTACAATGCATTGGTATTAGCAGCTGGCTATTTAAAAGTGTAGATTTATGCTTTTCCATAATATATAAAAAGCATCTTTGCTTCACTGTCTGGCTATTATTTTGTAGCCAGGGTGGTGCTCTGAGTTCTGTGTTTTGAGTTTCTTTATATTTTAATTCAGGGGACAGATTATTAAGAAATTTAATTAAATATATTCTAGAAAGGTCACGTTATTGTCTATCATTTAACATTTTATTGCACAATTTGGAGATGAAAAATGTAATCTTTTTGATGCTATAATGTGTTTTTTTACTTTAATACATTTTATATAAAAACTTGACAGTCTTGTGACTAAACGTATATTCTTCAGAAATATACAGTGTTTTGCCATGTTCAGTCTTTTAAAAAAACATTCTTGATGAAAAGTATAACCTTCTTGTTGTTTGTAAGGCATATTTCTGTAACTTTGTGTTCGTTAGAACTTTAGACTTTAATCAAGTACCATTCAAAGTAGCTAAACTTTGAGATGATAGTATTTGAGAGTGGTAGAATTACAGATATTAACTATGTCTGCGTTTCCTGTGTTAAATCTGGATTATTTTTTTTTTAACTGTTACACCAGCACATGCAGTAAAAATAAAAAAAAACAACAAACCAACCAAAAAAAGGTAACGGTTTTAAACTGAAAGAGGGTAGATTTAGATTAGATATCAGGAAGAAGTACTTTACTGTGAGGGTGGTGAGACACTGGAACAGGTTGCCCAGAGAAGCTGTGGATGCCCCATCCCTGGAGGTGTTCAAGGCCAGGCTGGATGGGGCTCTGAGCAACCTGCTCTAGTGGGAGGTGTCCCTGCCCAGGGCAGGCGGGTTGGAACCAAATGATCTTTAAGGTCCCTTGTAACCCGAACCATGACATGATTCTATGAACTTAACAGTGCAGAACATGATGAAAACTGTGGTAGCACTCCAGTCAGTTATCCAAATGAACAGTTTTGCAAGTTTGTGGCTTGTTTAGTAATAAGAACATTTTGGAAGGGTTTACACCAGTTTTTGATGAATTGCAAGAGTAAAAGACTGCAAAATGTCACGTCATGTTATTTGGCCCTCCTTGAAAACCTGAAGACTGAATATTCATTAGCCTCTCTATTTACAGTGGTCTTCAAAAGCATAAGCACATGCGTATATATATATACAATGCTGAAAACATTCTGATGGACTATGAATACCAGCTGAGAAATACCTGTTCCTTGTGATAAAAATCTTACCTTTCTGATACTCAGCAGTATTTCTGAAATCAACTTAAGTAACTTTACCGTTTTCTCTTTCAAAGGGAACGACCCACAGCAGAGGCCTGTCTTTCTCATTTGTGGTTGCAGCAAGAGGAGTTCATACTCTTGTGTAGTCCTGAAGAAACTTGTTGCTCTTCTCTGATGACAGGACACACAACAAAATGCTCAGAAGAGCGGAGCGTAAAATCCAGTTGTAATGGTACCGGTAGCAACAAGGAAGACAAAGAAAACATTCCAGAGGACAGCAGTACAGTCTCCAAACGTTTCCGTTTTGATGATTCATTGCAGTGTCCCCAAGACTTCATGACAGACTTCATATGTTAATGTGTAATATAGACTTTTATGAAATGAATTTAGCATAATCTATTCCAGTGGCGAATATAAGATTATGGCTTGCCAATTTATGCAGCATTGGCATACTGGAAATGCACTTTGATTCTTTTATGCTGGTGCTTCCTTTTCTATCCATTGCTGGCAATGGATTTAACTCCGGAGAAATTGGGGTTGTTGCACCAATAAAATGAATTATTTTTTTTAAGAAGATATAATTAAGTATTTTTGCACTTTTCAAGTTTTAGTCCAAAAATGATGCCAGAATGAACAAATTAAAACCTGAAAATGAGTTTGTTTAAACTCAAGCTTTGCCAAACATTGATTGAATATATGCACGTTTTTATGACTAGCCTTAATAAGAAATTGGTCTAAGCAGGGAAACTGAATCTAGCTGTTTTACTGGGCTTCTTTGTGACCATTCTCATTGCTTTAAATGGAAGCCAGAGTTGGTATGTTTTGGGACTATGATAAATCTCTTGGGGCCATTTGAAAAACTGCTTACTCTTTAGGATCATTAGTAGTTAAGTGTTTCTGCCCCATAGATCTGGTTCACTTAGGGATTATAATGCATATTCTGTGTTTTTCCTGTGCTGGATCTCTGGAATGCTTAAATAGAAAACGGGCAGACTGTCAGTCCTCCATTAGTGATCCTTTGCTTCTTATCAGTAAGTTCTGTTTGAAGAGGATGAGGGTCCCATGCTGATGTAAATATCATACACTTGCTTTCATCAAACCTCTGAAACAGTATTGTCTACCTGTATTGACCTATTCCTCATCTTAAAAAAAACGAAAACCAACCAAACAAAAAAAACCCCAAACCACCCAAAAAACCCAAATCAAAAACCTTCTTTAGAGTTAAAATAACTGAATAAACCGAAAATAAGCATTTTTGGCAGTGAAGCTGCAATTAAAAGCTTGTAATTATGCCCCTCTAATGTAGAAGTGCAGTGCATATTTCTGTCAGTTATTGTTATCCATAACAACTTATCTTCATGCCCGCTCTGAGAAATGGACTGCAGTGCGTTAGTATTTAAAGACAAACTACCTAATAATTGTTTTAAGCCTTAAATTTAGTTTGTTTAGTGAGTTTATTTTCCTAAAGTTATATCCCTTCCACTTCCTTTTGTAGGCTCTGAGGAAATAATGCCTGTGTCAAGTTTTGACTCAGAGCAAATACCAATCATGCCATAACAGCCTGAAACTAATACTGACAAGATAAAATCCTAATCATGACACTGAGGCTGGAAGTCTTTTTGTGTAGGGAATGCAGTAAAACTCTTATAAATACTGTGAGAGCAAATGGCACTTTAAAATACTTCTGGGATTTTCCACTCCTCAGAGCTTCGACTTAATTGTCTCTGATTTGGATTTGGTTTGTTTTGTATAATAAAATATCACAATCTGATAATCTTTTTCAAGTGTGCCTGTGGACTTGTCAATAATTAGGCAGATTGAGGTTTGGGAACAATATATGATTGAGAGGTGAACATAATGAGTGGTAGAAGGTCATATTTTTATCTTTCTTTGCACAAGAAAAGAACAATTTGGTGGTTTTTTTTTACTTAGATTTCAATATAAGGTATTGCTCTAATGCATGGGGGAATTCAGGATTGTTGTCTTTATTTTGGGTGACGTTCTGGTTGACAAGTGAGAAGTTGACTGAGGTGTAAGGCATGTAAGACTCTTTCAGGTTATGTTTGTCAGAAGTTGTCATGATCCAATAAAAATGGAAATTGTGTTGGTTAGATTTCAGAAAGGGGAGGTGACATTTCTGATAGACAGTTTAAGTCTAATTCATTGCTTCATCTCACCTACCTTAATTTCACCCAATTTAATTTATTTATTTAGATTAGTTGTCATGATTTTTGAGTTGTGAATAAGAAACATTAGGCCAAGAGGTTATCCATCTTAAAAGAAGTTTTAATTGAAGCGCTAGATTAGCACAACTCGCAATTACTCTCAGTATACAACTAATCATGGTTAGAACAACAACCCAAACAGTATCACGAGAATATCATGATGACCTAGCGCCCATTATGCTGCATGCCTGACCCCTTGGAATAAATGTGAGATTAAAGGAGACAGAAGCAAATACAGTCAAGGGTCCTTGGTCGGGAAGGATTCACTGCACTAATTAATCACTTCGCCTGCCCCCAGCCAGGGTACAGCCTTCTAAAGGTAGCATTGCCTACGCACAGCCAGTCAGTGGATTCAAAATTAGTGTTTTGCTTCGTGGTTGCTCCAGTGCAATCTGCATCCTGGCAGCCCCTTGGCAGCCTGAGTACCGGCAGCCGGTAGTAATCTCATCATACAGGGTTCAGAGGCAACTAGTAGAAGTTTTCCAAGACTTAATATCATGTGAAGTAACAGATTTATTCAGCATGGATGAAGGTCAGATCTCTAGATATAAATGAACCACGCAGAGTCTCCTCTATGTATTAATTCTCATGTAACTTTTTTCAGTGATATTGATAATACATATAATTATAAAATTACTTGTTTTCAGGTACCTCATACCATAACTTTTCAAAGTCCTTGGCTTTTCCCAGTTGGAGTCTTATCTAACGTTTTGGTTTTTTTCACCAGCATGGAGTCTAATTTGAACTGGATAAATTAAAAATATGAAGTATGAACTATTTTATGCATATTCAGAAGTTAAAGTTCAGTGAAGATAAGAGTATATCAAAAAGCTGTAATGGATAAAGGTAGAAAAGAATGTTTATAAAATTTTTAAATTTTAAAATTCTACAAAAATATTACTAAACTGAAATTACAGCTAGGAAGCTTGTGAAAGGCTTTGTACATTAGTATTCCATTTTTAACATCTGGAAAATCAAGCTGAAAGCATATGCCAGCACTTTATGACAAAGTTGTTATTCCTTAAAAATTTTATCATGGTATCTGATGTTTACATTTCTTACAACTTTTGGAGCTAACTTATCTTTAAATTTAAATAAATGAAAATTAGTCTTATCTGAGAAACTTAAGTTTTGAAGACTATTTGTACTTTTTGTAAACTTAAAATATACCTTGAATCGGATTTTGTTTGGATCAGTGAGTTTGATTTATTTAAAAATATTACTGTGCATGCATAACTTCAGTTGAATGTAAATACATACCATTGTTAGCCCATCTTGCTTCTTGCCATATTACTGGGAATTACCAAGTGTAAATGAGTGATGAGTAACATTTTATGACTGAAGTCTTCTATGCAGTTTATGACCTTTTTATATTTAAATAAATAAATAAACTTTGCCTTTTTTCAAAACTTCTGTGTTTTCATTTCTTCACAGAATCAGAGAATGGTTGAGGTTGGAAGGGACCCCTGGAGGTCATGTTGTCCAACCCCCCTGCTCAAGCAGGGCCACCTAGACCTGGTTGGCCAGGACCGTGTCCAGATGACTTGTGAGTATCTCCAAGAAAGGAGACTCCACCTTTCTGGGCAACCTGTTCCAGCACTCAGTCATCCTCACAGTAAAAAATATATTTCCTTATGTTCAGACAGAACCTCTTGTGTTTCAGTTCGTGCCCGTTCCCTCTTGCCCTGTCATGGGTCCCCTCCGGGCCTTTTCTTCTCCAGGCTAAACAGTCCCGGCTACTTTCGCCTTTCCTCATAGGAGTGATTCTCCAGTCCCTTAATCATGTTTTTGGCCCTTCGTTGGACTGCCAGGTATGTCTATATCTCCGTATTCTCTATACTGAGAAGCCCAGAACTGGACACACTTCTGTGCTTAGTAGAAGGGAAGGATCACCTCCATCAACCTGCTGGTGGTACTTTGCCTAACGCAGTGCATGATAACCATTAGCCTTTGTAGCAAGGGCATGCCACTGCTGGCTCATGTTCAACTTGGTGTCCACCAGGACCCCAGGTCCTTTTCTGCAAAGGTGTTTTCCAGCTGTGCAGCCCCAGCATATATCAGTGTATGGCATTGTTCCTCCACAGGTGCAGAGCTTTGTGTTTCTTGTTGAACTTCATGAGGTTCCTGTCAGCCCATTTCTCCAGCCTGCAGAGGTCCCTGTGAATAGCAGCATGACCCTCTGGTGTTATCAGCCACTCCTCCTGGTTTTGTGTCATCTGCAGCTTTGCTTGAGGGTATGTTCTGCCCCATCATCCAGATCATTAATGAAGATGTTGAACAGGGTTGATCCCTGGGGTACACTGCTTGTTACTGACTTCTAATTAGACTTTGTTCCACTGATCACCACCCCTTGGGCCTGGCAATTCAGCCAGTTTTCAGTCCACCTCACTGTCTGCTCATCTGGCCCATACATCAACAGCTTGTCTACAAAGATCTTATGGGAGGCAGTGTCAAAGGCCTTGCTGAAGTCTAGGTAGGCAGCGTCCACTGCTCTTGCCTCATCTACCAGCCAGTCATTTCACCACAGAAGTTTATCAAGTTGCTCAAGCATGACTTCCCCTTGGTGAATCCATGCTGACTACTCCTGATGAATAATGAACTTACCAGCTAAGTTCCTGAACTCTTTTATATACGCCTGCTTTTCATACATAAAATGTTGAATGGTCTAGTTATGTCTTGCAGTATTTACTGAGGTGATACCTTTTATGTTAAATCCTAATGGCCTTTGCTGAATAACCATGTAAGGAAACTTAAATGGAATATTTGTGGCATGTATTAGCCTCCTAGGATTCTAATTGTACACCTGTTTCATTTTCAATTGAATTTAAAAACAAAACAAAACATTCTTCCTTTAGAAGAGAAATTATGCTCCAAAGAGGTGGTAACTCATTGTGGCCTGGATGATGTTTCCTACAAAGGCGTGTTTCATTGACGAAATGAAAGCTTTCTTGTTGTTAGAAATACACAAATGGGCTTTCTTTTTAGTGAATGAAATAGTGGATTCATGTGCTTGGTTTGGTGTTGCTTGCAGCACTAAGTTTAGAAATTATCTGAATATTTACATTTTCTGCATTGAAGGTTCTTGTTGGAAGCGCTGCCTTTTTTTTTCTTTTTTAATTTTTTAAAGACATCTAGAAAACAAACTTATTTTTAACACTAGTGGTTATCTGAGACAGATTGAAATTTCTGTCTTTTCGAAAGGCCTTCTAAGGAAGGAGACATGCTAGAAAAATGAATCATCTAGATAACAGCTGACCGCCTTCTTACCGGGACAGTTGTGCCTGTGCACTTGCCAAGCAAGGTGAGTTATGCTTGAAAAAATATATTTTCAAATTGGGGCAAGATAAAAGTGTGCAATTAGCGTGTATTTGTTTCAGAAGCCAATCATCCTGTGCCTTAAGAACCTGACAGCTGACAGGCTCAAAAATACTGCTTGGCTCACTCAGCGCTGGAGAAGCAAGCAAGATGCAAAATGAGTGTGTGGAAAGTCTACCAAATTAATGGTAATATTACAAGGCTGAATTGCTGAGTCACCTACCAGTATGTGAGAGTATATGGAAATTTCTTAATCAAAAGCAGGTACATGAATTATGACATAAAAATTCTTACTTAGTTAGCCCATCTAGTGTTAGCCCTAATAAATAAACGCTACACTATTACAAAAAGTATTCAAAGAATCAGTTGTTTCAGGTGAGAGCACTTGGTTTTGTTGCTTTCACAAGAGGAAGATAAAGGATGATTTTTTGACCCAGTAACACCTGTGACAAAACTGTTGCCTTCCAGTGAAATGAAGACTTCACCTTTGAGAAGAGCGTGAACAGTCTTCCTGTGACAAACCGACTTGCAGCCAGAGTCAGTAAGTCAGCAAACCTACACTGACCACAAAGTATTCATGTTTCCTTTAGTGTTATGATAGTCTCGATAAATAAATAAATACATATATTGATATATAGTCTTGATAAATAAATAAAGACTCCTTTTTCTTTTCTAAACTGGCAGTGATAGGTGCTCAAGCTCATTCTAGTGTTCCTTCAGAGTGGCTGCGAAGATGAAATAGGCAGATGAGTTCTGGCCTGTAACTTGCTTTGTTTGCATCTGACTAAACACGTGCTTCTTACAGCACAGCATGTTTCTGAGAACGATTTTGCAATCAGTATGTAACTAACTATCAATCTTCTTTTAGGGAAGAAAATGCTATTTTAGTCCTGTCTTCCATTAGATTTCTGTGCATTTAATATTCTGTACTCAAGATCTGTATAACGAGACCTGATTTAATAGAGGTCATAAAGTGTAAAAAAAAAATTAGTATTTTCAAATGGTGGAAATTTTCTAGTATTTCATAGGCATTACTTCTTACTTACAAAAACACTACTTGTATTTGTGCTTCTATATTTTTTGTCTAGGTATGGCAAAAATAAGGTATACAAGAAAACATATAGACCTGGGTTTGTCTTTTGAAAAAATTTGAGCTGAAAAATGTATCCTTATTATTTTTGCCACTGAAAACTTGCCTAAAGTGTCATGTCTCACCATGAATGGTGAGTAGAAGTGTTAAATTCATTGTCTTTTGAAATAAGTATCACATTTAACTGCATTTTAAATGCTGTCTAAAATTCATGTCCTGCCTGTGAACATAATAGAGTTTAAGCATCAACTCTTGATTTAAAACCCTTAAACTTTAATTTTGATGACTGGTATATAAAGGCTAAATGTGACAGAACTTAAAATATATATATCTGTACACATTTAATGAAAAAAAAAAAAAAGAAAAGACATTTTAGATGAAGTGGAGTAAAAGAAAAGGTATTATGTGAGAATAAGTTTCAGTATGTACTCTTAGTGTTCAGTTGAGATTGCTGTAACGACTGGAGTGATTTAGGAAAAGAACTTTGAGAGACAAGTTGTAGGCATCTAAGAAGCTGTGATTCCATTGCATTCAAACATCTTGTTCCATTTTCATGCTAGTTAATGTCTTTCCGTCGGCCATCTGAAACCTCTGGGGAAGGAAAAACCCCTTCCTGAAATTATTTTTAAAGCAATACCCAAATCTGAGAATTTTAATTTTTGTATACACAGAAGTTACTACATTTGTTGACATTTCAAACATTATTTATTTGCTCTAATCAAAACATACAAAGCATACCAGTAACTACTTTGGTTAAAAAATGAAGGATCACTTTTTTCACATTAAAAACAAAACATCTGGTCAGTAAAATACTTCACTGTACATGGTATTTTGGCTTAAGTTTTGTTAATTCCATGGAGTAAAGCACATTGTTAACTACTGTTTAATACTTTTGCCTCTGTTTGAAGGGAGAAAGAAATGTATACTTGATTACTGGCACTTCAGAATTTAACTGAGACATCAAGGTAGAATAAAAACCCCAAGTCATTGAATCCTTCAGAAAATGAAAACTTAATGATAAAAACTTTTCTATTTCCTGTACTTAGTTTTACTGGGTCATGGATTCTTTTTTGTTGCATTCGTGCTGCAGTCTTTGCAAACTGTTTATTACATAACAATTTATGAACTGCATGATACTGACTGCCTATGTTCTATTAACTTTGGCTACTAATAATGGGTTGGGTTTTTTTTTAATAGCCTGCTCCATTTTTTAAATTGCTTTTAGTACAGTTCTAAAACAGCTGCTGAGGAGTACTCCCTTTATATTTGTATGTACTCCCTTCTTCATCCTTTTGCAATTTTAATCTTTTGATCTCTGAAGTTAGATTTAGATTGTTTTATTAGGTATGAGTATGGGATTTCAGATGAAAGTGAGATGTTAACCAAACACAAGAAGGCAAAAACCTGATTTGTAAACCATTTTTTTCCACTTGCCCTCCTGTGGCCTTGGAAAATCTGATTAAAATCAGCTGGTATTGTGTTTATGTAAAGAAAGAATGAAATGTGGGGGAAAAGGGAAAAAGAATAAACAGCAAGTAGTTCCTGAAGTTCTAAGTTCCCTCTTAGAACTAAGAAGTTCTTAGTTCTCTGTAAGAAGGAAGCTCTTCTGATAATGAAAGATACTATATACGCAAGAATTTTCTCTATAATGTTCCTAATATTAGCAACCTAAACGTGTCTTTCCCCCTCTGAAGGGTATGAGCAGGTGTGCTATTTCCAGTTTCCTAGTCAGATAATGAAAAAACAAAATGTGCACTGACCATCCTACTGCCTACTGTAGATATAGTTTCTAATAGTTGAATGACTCGGTATTAAAGAGAAATAGCAAGGATTTCCCTTTGCATGTTTTCCAGCTAGACTGTTGTATATTATAGCTAGTAGAGCATACAGCTTGTTTGAATCTTCCTAAGATATGTTCAGTATGAGGGTATTTCTCATTTCAAAATCAAAACCAGGCTTTAGAAAATGCACTGGGAATTCCAAGTGATGTTGAATTTTCTACAGCTGGACAAAGCAAAAATACCCTACTGGTTCTTTGCCTGTGGTATTTTAACAAAGGGACTTTTATGTTTAAAACTTGATATATAGACTTTTATAATGCTGTGTGTACTGTTCACGAGGTTGGTTACAGGCCAGAACTCATTTACAGGGGTTTTCCAGCAGGCTAACTCCACTGTAAACTGTAGTGCTACCTTTTATGTGTTGCTACTGTGAAAACAACAAAACCTCGCATTTAAAATTCACAAACTACCTAACATTGTAAGAGCTGTTTCAGATCCCATTGAAATCCAAACCTGCTCACAGCAAAGCGTTAGAAGTCATACCAGCCATACCAGTATTTTATTTAGATTGGACAAAGCATCAGATTCATAATGTGTGCAACACCCATTGACTACCAATGAAACTGAAAGAGATTTTTATTTATATTTTCTTGTATTCCTTAATTCACTGACTTGGGGGGCGGATGGGACGGGGTGAGGGTGGTGGCAGGTTGTTTAAATACTATGTTTGTTGTGCACTAGATGGGCTGGTGCATGATGTGGCACCTGAAAAATCTTTGGTTGCTGTTGTGGTTTAGACACCCCAGTGCAGCCATTAGAGCTCATTAAGAATGATTTTCCAAGCACAGGTGAGTTCTTTTGCATGTTTAGTTGGAGCACACATGTCTCACTGCTTTGCCTAAAGACAAGCAGCTGCATTTGCTTATTGATACACATCAGTTCATTTAAAAGGTAAGAAGGAATGCCTGCCTAAACAGCAGTGCATGGCACATGCTACTCAAAGCATTAACTATCCTTATTTTCCTGAAACTGTTAGGCCTCAAAAGGGTATCAACATTTTCTACGGGAAGACAATCTTAGTGAAATAACAACAAAGGTGAAACTCAGCTTGCCATAGCTCCAACGCATTGCAATAGCTTAAAAACAACCATGCAGTACTAGAGGCTTGGGGGCAGAGTGGCTGGAGAGCTGCCTGGTGGAAAAGGACCTGGGGGTGTTGGTTGACAACCAGCTGAATATAAGCCAGCAGTGTGCGCAGGTGGCCGTGAAGGCCAACAGCATCCTGGCCTCTATAGCGTCAAATAGTGTGGCCCCAGCAGGACTAGGGAAGTGATCGTCCCCCTGTCCTCAGCACTGGTGAGGCCCCACCTGGAACACTGTGTTCCATTTTGAGCCCCTCACTACAAAAAAGACATTGAGGTGCTGAGCACGTCCAGAGAAGGGCAGCAAAGCTGGTGAGGGGTCTGGAGCACAAGTCTTATGAGGAGTGGCTGAGGGAACCAGGGTTGTTTAATCTGGAGAAAAGGAGGCTGAAGGGAGACCTCATTGCTCTCTACAACTACTTGAAAGGAGGTTGGTGCTCAGGGATGTGGTTTCGTGGTGGTTTTGGTAGTGTTAGGTTAATGGTTGGACTTGATCTTTAAGTCCCTTTGGCCCTAGATGATTCTGTGATCACAGGTGTCATCTGTTTTCTGTTGTTGATGCATGTCTTCAATCAGTAACACCTGAGCAGGCAGCTGTGTTGAAACTTCAGGGTACTTCATCAAATCCTGCTGTGCCTTTGTTAGTGACCTCGACTGCAGAAAGAAACCTGCCCC